>JANAVB010013398.1:5246495-5276495 GCA_029216955.1 Iris pallida
TGGGACATCCATGCGGCCAGAATATCATATGCGGTCCGAAGAGTTGTTACATGGCCATGCTTCTTATTCAAAGCATTTCAATTTTGCAAATTAAAAACTTGAAGGGGGTCTTGTAGAAGCATGGAAAAGAATAAAGTAAGACCTATGCGGCTCCGACAGAGGGATCCCATGTGGCTCAGGATCCCCATGTGGCCCCAAAGCACATGCAACTCAGTATCCCCATGCGGCTCAGGGATCCCTGCGGCTCAAGAGTCTATGCGGCTCGAATAATCCCATATGGCCCAGAGAGGAGCCACGTGGCCTTCAACAGCTCTCCCCTTCGTCTTTGGCTGCATTTAATGCCCTGACGGCTGACAGCTCTGACAGATGACAGCTCTGACATAAAGGCGCAATAATGACTGACATAAAGGAGCGTTCCTAGGGAAGAGGAGGAGATCTTCTCACAGCTGGCAGAATCCACCGAGCCTCGAGACATGCGGCTGTTGTATTTATGCGGCCGCCCACTTCATGCGGTTGCCTTTTATGCGGCCACCCATCTTCATGCGGCTGCATCCCTTATGCGGCCGCCCGTCAGCATGCGACTGCCTATCCTTATGCGGCTGATTATCTTCATGCGGCTGTTCGTCCCCATACGGCTGCCCATCTTCATGCGGTCGTTCTTCCTCATGCGGCCCACTCATATGCGGCTCTGCCAAGATGACCCAGTGGAGATACGTAGCACTTTTCACGATGATTGAGACACGTGGCAGTCTTATCTTCCTAGGATTGTAGGCGCTAACAAATCCTAACAAAATCAGATTTGCTGCAATCACCATAATTGTCCAGATCGAGCAAATTAGACACGTGGCAAGCCATCACAAGTCGCGAATATTCATGGCAATCAATATTTATTGTCCACAGAGATTTGATGCAATCACATTAATTGCTCAAATCTATTTATTTAAGATGAGCGGCCCAGATTCATTGATCCTTAACCGCCGACTTTTGAGAATGGCAATCATTACAAACCCTAATGATGCCCCCCACTCTTATAAATAGCAAGGTGCTATTCCCTTGCAGGAGGGAAGACTCTCCCCGGGATCAGAGAATCAGAGAGAGAATATACAGAGATCGAAAGGACAAAGGAGCCTATACAGAGAGAACAAGGAGAGCATTTTTTTATCAATGCCAAGCAGTTCTTCTACAGAGCCAAGGCTGCACCCGATCGTCTAGGGAGTAAGGCAGAGCTGTTGTCAGTTTCCGAGACTCTATCGTCACCCCCCTAGAATCTAAAATAAACAATTGTACTTAGATTACTGTACCTAGGTTTTCGTCCCTAGGCTTTCTTTGTACAAGCGAGTTTGTATTGTGAGTCTAAGTTCAGTCCTTCTATATAAATTGTTCTGTACTTTTACAATCAATGGCAAACAATGTGCCCCTCTTCTCTACAAATAGGAGAGGTTTTCCCCCAACAACATGATAGACAAGGAGAAAAAGATCCATAGAATTATCAAAATCTTCAACTTCGGCGTCCTCCTGATTGGCAACCGTAGAGTTCCATTAAAGGCGCCAGAAAGTCAAAGCAAGTCTCATATCATCATCGGATCATCAACGAAGTAAAGGAGCCGCTGCAGTGCTCGATCTCCACTGTCTCACTTTCCCAGATTTTGTACTTAGATTTCTTCGCATAAGAATCAATTGTACTCTTTTTACGTTCAATATACAAAAAGTTCGTTCAACCTTTTGTCATGTCGAAAATGCCCCAAACTAGACCACCACAAGCTGGTTCGTGCCCCGAACCAAAGCTCCACAAGCTGGTTCGCATCCAGAACCGGATCACCTCAAATTTTGTTGGTAACGACTGATAGGATCAATACCATGTCTATGGTGTATATACCATGATCGTCCCATTTAAATTGATGATTTTCTTTAAATTATTGTAGGCATCCCGTATCAACTAGAGACCGTGTCACCTGATTTAAGCCTCCCGTTTATGGCACACGTATTACACAATTGCACCATTCAAATGATAGGTTGTCCTAAACATTCATGTGTGCTAGGTGACCTGTGATCAAAGACAGTCGTAATCACCAACAATTGCACCTGAAGATCTTAAGTCCTCATTCAGAGCTTCTGCAGCAACGACCGCCCAATCAGCGCCTCGACCAAGCTGAGCGGTTAAACAGCCTGCCTAAACAGTAGTTACAACCCAGATGGCATCTTCCATGCATGAGATCCTCCCTTATTATTACCTCATTCATAGCTTGTCCGCTAAAAGGCAACTATAAAGGAGGTACAGATCCCCAAGAAAGAAAATCAATCAAAAGAAAAGATCAAATCATCAATTAATTAGATCCACCAAATGAACATCATCGCTGAGGGTACCAGATACACAGGAGTGAGACATAGAGAGCATTCCGAGAAGCTATTAAGTATCAGATCGTCAACAAAGTAAATGGGTCATTACAGTACCAATCTCCATCGGCATACTTACCCAGAATCTATATTTATACTAGCAAATCCTTACTGTTATAGCTTTGTTGTACTGTTCAAATCACGATATATAAAGGAAAGATACATATCAACCTGTTATGGCTTTGTTGTACTGTTATGGCTTTGTTGTCTCAACCTATCTCTTCTTCCCTTATCTTCTTGAAAGATACATCACAACATATTTCCCACGATATCGAACAAGCTGGCGACTCTGCAGGGGATAGCTTTGTCCTCCGACGAGAAAGTAGTGATGCAATCTGATACTTCCAAGTTGGGCTCATCCCAACAGACGTTGGTCGTCCGGTTCGACCAACAAGCATACGAAGGATGCTCTCTGAAGGGTCAAACCCTTGTCCTAGGTTTATGAAATCGAGGAAGATTTGCAAAACCTAGGTGGTCAATGCTATCGTACCACCACCACCAACTGTGGAGGATGCTCTGCCGACTTCTATCAACGAGCCTCACATCCAACTCCTATGTATCGTTCTCTGCTCTCAAAGCAGGAAAAACATAGCCCAACACTCGGGTCCTAACTGGAGAAGGCAATACAATGCCAGGGACTCGGGAACATGCGCTCTTACCAGGCTATCCTGGCCACTCCCTGCTCAAGAAGACAAAAGCTGCACCTCAGCCAGCTTGCCAGCAGGAGGTGTAGAAAGATGTTTCGTCTAAATCAAGATGAGTGCCTGTAGACGTACATCAAGCCTCCGTAATAGTACAAGACAATAGCACACACAAAGGAGAAGAAAAGATCTGCCTTCCACAGTATCTCTCAGAACCCTCCTATATAGAGGACTTAGACGTGTTGTACTACTCAAATGCTGGTAGAAAGAGGTTCAAACCTACGCAGGTTTAACATACACGGACTATTGCCTCGGCGAGCATTCATCAGAAGGTGCCCCGGATGATTATATAGGCCCCTAACGGAAGGCTCTATCGGACACAACATACACCCATCAAAATCATGCACATGAAGTGAGCCCACCCCATACATCCATTTCGGGTAACCACTGCTATGGATCAGAAGTCCCGTCCGATCAGTTATGTGACCACATGCCGTAGATAAATACCCTATGTCAGACTTACAGGAAAAAATAGATCTCAAGCGGAGGAGGAGGGCTAATGAAAGACGGTGGCACATGTAGCAAACCCTCCACATGATATTGTATCAAAATCATTATCAACTACTGTTGTTCTCGGACAGCAGTGTATACAAACAAGCCATCCATCTTCCAACGGCTACAGTGGACAGCGAGAGATGAACCAGTTCATACTTCTTGCCAATCTGTCTGAAGGGCTCCCTCCTCCTCACCCAGTACGAGGAGACCTCCAACACAAAGGTTAGCCTACCCGCTATACCTATGATAGGGGTATTCCATAATACTCGGTCAAGGGTACCCTTGCAGAAAGGCATGCCACAACCAGGGGGTTTGTCTTCTACACCTATTTCCCACGCTGGGGTAGCAATCCTTCAAAAATAAGATGCAAAGCTGGGGTAGACTTTCACCAAACCAAGTTACTACGGTAGTCGGGGGTAGCCAACCACTGAAGTCAGAAGATGATGCCACCAAGCGTCCCTGCCCCGATAAAGACGGAGCCAGTGGGACGGAGTTGGCCTATGCCATGATCGTTCCGAGCTTCATAAATACAAGTCTGACTACATAGCCTCCGACAATGTCACGCCCCAGAACCAGAATACTGGAGAGCGGGGGCAGACATAGCCAGCTACGTATATTGAAATAGAATACATCTCAACTATACGGTCACGACTGTCTAGATATGAGGGTTTGCTACAAGCCAGCAGTCTCTTAAGGTCAAGCCTATTGTCTCAATCTCAAGCAATTAACAGAGTTACAAGATATTAGAGCATCAAATATATATATAAGGCATCCCAAATATTACATATTGGATGATCATGAAGCTAGTCGTACAAAATGATGGGACTAGCAAGAGTTCAGTCATACATGATCAACCCTAGGATTTGTTAATCATGCTTACAGCCCGTAGGCAGACAGTAAGTAAATGTGCATCAAGCTAACAGGTGCTCGTCGGCTAAACGCCTCAAAAGAATAAATTTACATATAAGTGGGTGAAACAAAAAGAAAAACCCACTCTTGGCCCGGGTTCCGTCTAGTTGTCACCATTGGGCTGGAAGCTCGGTAGATCCTCGGGAGCTGCTCCAAAATCTGGCCACACAAAACCAGCTGGGTCAAACCCCAGAAAGAGCAAGTGCCACAAAGGAGGCCACAAATAAGAACAAAAGCCAGCATATCAGAAAACAAAGAATAAAAGAAAGTACAAGTAGTAAGGTACATAGGGCGATAAACGACTAGGGACGTGGAACCATTCCGGGAGCCAGGTTATAATCCTTAAACCAGACAAGGACCGGGGTTGTAACCCTTTGCCTGAATAGCTCACTGTCTCTACTCATTTATCGTTAAGATAAGTAAAACAAACATGCTCAGGAGATAGCAGGTACTGGAGCTAGACAAGACTTAGACAAGGCTGGAAACCATGCATTCGCAATCGGCCAAGCAAGTACTATGGCTTACTACTTTAACTAACTAGGGTTATCACAAGCCTTAATTACTAACACGATGCAAGTGAGAAACTCCCAGTCCCAAGCCCTGCAGACTATCCAGTTATCCTTCCGCGGGTTGAGAGTTATAGGTGGGTACATTGCCCGGGAGACAAATGTACCCTTAGGTGACTTAGAGGGTGCAACACATGACAGTGTGCTGAAATGTGCTCTACTCGTCGGCAAGCTACAAATCTATTAAAGCGCCCAGATAACGAGATTGCCTGTGACTGAGAATTCTCCATGTTCTAGTTTGATCTAATCATTAGCTAATCCAATTTAGCGCGAGTCCCTGGCCGTGGTACCCAGGAAGTCACGTCCTAGACATGATGCAAGACAAAACAAGTGGATTGTACAAACAAGCAAGCAGGAATACCCACGGTGTTAAGTTGATTATACGAGTCAAGTTACAAGTTACAAGTCAAGTCAAGTCAGGAGTGCGCCGCCACGGGTCACTATCAAGATATCAAGATAATTCATGTCAGGGTACTGTCAGGAGTACGCCACTGCGGGTCACTGTCATGTCAGGTTGGTCATGTCAGGAGTGCACCACTACGGGTCACTGTCGTGTTATGCTAGTTCCTTGTCATACCATGCCGTGTAATAGTCATTCCAAATATATTAAGTAGAATCAAGTTCATGACAAAAGGCGTAAGGATATAAAATGGGTATAAAATATCTAATACAATATCAATATATATGACTATAGAAGAGCCAGGCTTAAAGAAATAAACAATCATCATAGACAAGTAGGTTGTGCAAGGGGGGTCAGGGGTTGGTCTGCATAGGGTGTGTACTGCGCATGGAAGAGCTGCGCAATTGGCCTTGCGCTAAAGAGCGCAGGCCGAGAGGGCTGCTTCTCCAACCCGAGAAGAACTCCAAGAACTTCAAAACTTTAATTCTTCATAACTTGATCAAATCAAAACCAAATCTAGATTTTCAAAGTTCTAACTTGAGTAAAATCGAATTCTCTTCCACATGGAAGCATCAAAACATGCAAAAAATCGAAGTTTAATAGATCAAAACTAAGGATTTTCGAAAATGGTTAAAACCTAATCTAGAAGAATGAAAGCTCCAATTCACAAAATGTCAAGTTCTAATGTTGATCTACATGTCCTAATCTATCAAATGGACAAATAAAATTGGGTGCTTATTTGTTGGCAAGGTGCACTTGCCTATGGTGTGGTGTTGTGTAGAAGAAGGAAGAAGAAGAAGTTGTAGGAAAATTAATGGAGAGTAAAGAGGAGAGAGAAAGTTTGGTGGAGATATAATGAGGGTGGTTGTGTTGTGTTGAGGGTAGAGTATAGGTTAAAGTGTTCCACTCATGATGAACCAAACCAAACCAACTTCCATAAAATAAAACCAAGCCATGGTCCAAAACCCATTTACGAGAAACCAAAATCCGTAAGTCGAGAAAATTAAAATACGTGCCAAAATCAAATACGAGCATAAATACGTAATACAAAAAATGGGGGTGACAGACAACGAGGCCTTGATCAGAGAAACTAGATCCGCAAAATGTGTGGGAGCAACTATGACCCTAATCAAGAAAAGATCGACCTTCGGATGCACCAGTTCCAAACCGTCTTTCGCAGACAAGAGAAGACAGAAGAAGACCCGATTCGATAAACCCCTAAAGGGTGGCTCCTCGCCAAGGCTAGATAGGCCTTACAACTTTGACATTCTGGCTCAACTAGCCAATTCTCCAACTAGGTTGTCAATCTTGAGCTCCTCCGCATATTCAAAGACACGCGGGATGCGCTGAGCGAACCACTTCAAAATGTCGATTCCTACCTGGCACGGGTCAAGGAGCCAGAGGACGACCTGATAGCATGCCTCCATTGACACAGCACGATGGAGAGCATACCGAACTTTACATTCTTGCAGCAGGATATGCTATTGAAGAATAATAAGCACCGTCTGCCCTTATACTCTACGAGGTAGATTGGGGCCATCAAAGTGGACCTGATGCACATCGACCCGGGGTCGTCTATCATCATCATCTCGCAAAGCCTCCTCCAGAGTCTCGGGATCCTTATGCATCAGTTGCCAGATAGACGATCTAAAGATAGAAGCCACCTGCTACATCATCGATGCAAATGTATCTTATAATGTCTTGCTCGGACGGCTATAGATACATAGACACATGATTGTACCATCGACTCTTCACCAATACTTAAAGTACATTGATAATAACGGTGTCGTTAGTACAGAATTCGCTAACGTTGATCTTTTAAAGGGGTCTAAGCAAATTATGCGGATGCCGTTAGGCATTACCAGAAGAATCCCAGAATGTTGACAACGACAAAAGAACCAGGAGACCCTCGGACCCCTGGAGTCACAAACGGGAGGCTACACCCTAAGTGATGAGACAAATGGAGGGCAAACTACCTAAGAACCTTTAAAGATCCGAGTCAAGGGGTGTGCTCCGAAGATTCCTATCCATGTGGTTGTAAATATCCCCAGAAGCTACACTGTTCCTAACGACTAATCAGCGTCAAACATCGTCAGGACGAGATCTAAGCCCATTATCAACAAGACCGAAGGAGCAGGTGGTGGTGAACTTCGAACACCCGACAAGAAAAGAGTCATCAAGGATGGGTCCAAAGAGAGTATGATGGCTCGAAAGGATATGCATCTCTTAGAATATGTAATATCGCTGAGGGATATTCCACTCTACTTGAATAAAACAATTTGTTGAATTATTCGTATGGAAAGCCGACACACCTTCTTGGGCGAGATCTGGGCCAAAGATTTTACATACCTGCTGTTTGCCATTGATTGTAAAAGTACAGAACAATTATCGGAGGACTGAACTTAGACTCACAATACAAACTCGCTTGTACAAAGAAAGCCTAGGGACGAAAACCTAGGTACAGTAGTCTAAGTACAATTGTTTATTTTAGATTCTAGGAGGTGACGATAGAGGCTCGGGAAGGCGACGGCAGCCCTGCCTTACTCCTTGGATGATCGGTATGCAGCCTTGGCTCCTTGTGAATAGATGGTTGGCGTTGACGAAGAAGTGCTCTTTTTGTTCCTCTGTTGCTCTCCTGGCTCTCTCTCTCTCTCTGTGTATTCTCTCTCTGACTCTGTATATTTTTTATATTCTTTTTGTTGCCTTTTTGCAAAGAAATAATGCTGGCTATTTATAAGAGTGAGGTATGACCATTAGGGTTTGCTAATGATCATTGTTTTGGAATGTCGGCACTCCTTCAATCTATCTGAACCCTTGGTCCTGATTACAATGAATCTCGGCCATTAATGAGGATAGCACCAAATCTTGTGAGCAATTAATGTTGATTGCTTTAAATCTTCATGATTGATTATACCAATGCCCGATTGCTCGCCACGTGTCCCATTGGCTTGATGATAAATGATATGCCTTGATCTCAGTAATTATGATGATGATGTCAAATATATTATTGAGATTCGATTAAATCGTCGATTGATCCGATGCTACGTGTTTTAATTGTGGGTCCTGCCAGAGCCGCATGGGATAGGCAAGACTTGAACCGCAGGGAGATAATCTTCATGAGCCGTATGGGACAGTCTTCGTCGAACCGCAGGGAACGAACTCTCAATGAGCCGCATATGTATAGTCTTTGCGAGCCGCATGAGCTAGCGTTGTATTGAGCCGCAGGGGCTGAGCTCTCAGTGGGCTGCATATGGCTGATTTTTGCTAGTCATATAGGGTGACTTCTCAGTGAGCCGCATGAAGCTATTCTCTATTTAAGCCGCATGAGATTTGCCACGTGGCAACCTAGGATTTCTGACGGATCGGGTCAGAGAACTTCTTTTCCCGAAGAGTCTGTCATTTGGCAGAGTCATTATGACACTTTATGCCAGAGCCGCCACAGTCGTCAAATCATGTCAGAGCATTAAATGAGGCCACTATTCAAAGGGCCAGTTGTAGGGAAGGATCTCAGGGGGACACGTGGCATGGATCGAGCCGCATATTCCTGCTGAACCGCATAAACTCTCGAGCCGCATGAGACAGAGAGTCTTCCTTTGAACTGTATAAGACAGCCCCCATATGAGCCGTATAGGCTTCGTATCCGGACGCATGGACCATTATTCTGATATTTTCTATGCTTCTACAGGACCCCCTTCAAAGTTTTCAATTTGCAAAATTAAAACACTTTGAATAAGAAGCATGGTCCCGTTCATGTCGCATAAGTCCCAGTCGCATAGATTCATCTGTCCGCATAGGCTCTTTGCCACGTGTCCTGACTACGTGTGCAAATCTTCATTAAATGCTCTTGATTCGTTTTGATTTAACACCGTCTTTTGGGAGAGGATCCCAAAGTTTTTATTCTTTTGATTGTCCAGTTTGCCTCGACAGTCGAAGGGTCGATCACGTTGTACGAGGCGTCGGTTCATAGTCCTTCTGTCTATAAATATGCATATGTTCGGTTGGATTTTTTTAGACTTTTCTTGACCAAAAGCTTCTGTCTTTGTCTCCTTCCTTCATCTGACCAACCGAAATGGCGCCAAGGATTTCCAAAGTTGTGAAGAAGGTCGCGGCAAAGAAAAAGAAATCAGCTTCGTCTTCGACTGTCGTTTTCTCTGTCCGTCTTAACGTTCACGTCGCCATCGAAGGTAACAACTGTGTAGAAGATAGGGTCTGCTCTACTGCCTATTTTGTGTACAAAACTACGTAGTTCGCATACATGTCCTCTGATCGTGCTGCATGGGATGTACCCCATGTCTGAGCCGCATACAAGTTCAACTTACGTAGTCTGCATATATATCATGTGACCGAGCCGCATGGAGTATGCTCCATGCAAGTTACGGGATCCGCCTACACATCTCATGATCAAGTCGCATGGGGTATGCTTTATGTAGGTACCGCATGTGTGTTCAACCTACGTGGTCCGCATATACGTCCCATGACTTGAATCTGCATGAGGTTTTCTCCATGTTCGACCCGTATGCGAGTTGCCTTCAAGGAGCCGCATGACTCTTTAGAATATCTTTTACTTTTTTTGTTGTTTTGTTCTTGCAGTATCTCCGCTGGACGCTGAGGTTGCAGTGACAGAAGAGCCGCCGCCTCCTGCCATCGACCAGGGGTCTCCCTTTGTGACAGAGACAAAGAAGGAGGAACCGTCGTCTGCGCAGGATGGTCTCTCTCCAAATGTCGAGGCTGTTGGGGGTAGTAGCTCTAGGAATTCTGATGCTCCTATTCTGGACGAGGATCTCCTTTAACTGCATCCCTCGTATGTGAAGTGGTTTAGGGATTCCTTGTATGTTTCTGTCTGTTTAGCTGTGGTTTGTGTTTTCCCTTTTCGTCTGAAGAAGTAATGAAGAATTTTCTTTGGTTTTTGTTTGTTAATTGTGTGAATATAGCTGGACATTCCAATGAATGGAATATACTTACTTCCTTCTTTTCTTGTAATGGTTACCTTTGGTTCTGTATGAACTTTGTATCCCTAGTGTAGATTATGACTGGGTACTTATTCTGAAAGAGTGGGGTTATATCAAATCTGGGGACTTTATTCCTCCAGTGGAATCTTTGCTCATCTGGACGACGTAGTTGACTTCAGAGTCAATGTGTCGAACTAGTCGGTGGTTTGAGCGGTCGACTGCCTCGCTGACGGACTATTTCTTGACGTTGTGTGCCTCTGAACCATAGTTGTTCCTCTTGTCTTGCTTGTTTTCTTTTATTTCTATCTTGTAGCAGCGATATAATCCCGGAGGATGTGGAACTTTGAAAATGGATATGTCTCATCTTTTCTTTCTTTGTACTTGGGTGTTTTGTGGAACTGGACTTACTGGGAGATTTATTTGTGGACCTGTTATCCTAGGCGTACCTTGGTTTTAGGTACGGATAACAAGTTTGGACAGGATGTTCGGAACAGTCGTGGCAAAGTGGTCATGGATGTTCTCGGTGCTTAACGAAAAAAAGGAATACCGTAGAGCAGCTGGGCCCGGGGCATAGGGGTAGTGGATTTATGCTAAGAAGCTTTATCAAAGGAATATTTGTGGACCTATTATCCTTGGCGTACCCTGGTTTGGGATACAGATAATAGGGTGAAAGAAAACTAACATATTTGCTCAGAGGTCATGAGGACATGGTAGGCATGAGGGTTTTACCGTGGAACCTTCCTGCTCAGAGGTAGTGAGGACATGGCATGGGAGGTTTCACGGGGGATATTCGTGGTCAACAGCGGACATTTGTGGACCTATTATCCTTGTCGTACTCCGGTTGTGGGTACAGATAATAGGTCGAAAGGAGACCGACATACTTGCTCAGAGGTAATGTGGACATGGCAAGCATGAAGGGTTCTTCGACGGAGCCTTTCCACTCAGAGGTAATGATGACATGGCAGGAGTGGGCTCAATGAAGAGGGAGTACATAGAACGACTCAGAGGTAGGAGAACGTGGAAGTTCTATGTGAGGGGCAGTTTGTTTTTGGTGGAAGTGAAAACGATTCAGAGGTAATGAGGACATGTCCGTTTTCGGAAATTTGTGGATCGATTACCCTTTTTGTGCACTGGAAGTACGGGTATTGGATCATGAGGGAGGATCTCTTCCAGGGAAGCAAGTTCAGAGGTATAATCATACGTGACTTACTAACTGAAAGAGTGACCAAAATGTGAGTTCAGAGGCACCAGCGGGTACATAACTCGGTAAATTACATATTAAGAAAGTGGAAGTCCAGCGACACCAGCGGGTACATGACTCGATAATCTAAAGGGGATGTAGCGGTGAGTTCAGGGGCACCAGCAGGTACATGACTCGATAATCTTGAAATATTGTGGGTGTGAGTTCAGTGGTACCAGCTGGTACATGACTCGATAATCTGAAATGCTGAGGGTGTGAGTTCAGTGGCACCAGCTGGTACATAACTCGATAATCTGAAATGCTGAGGGTGTGAGTTCCGTGGTACCAGCGGGTACATGACTCGATGAACTTGTAGGGAATGTCGTTTAGACATAATATTTCTTCAGGAATTTGCCGTTGACGGGCAGCATGAGCAAGTCTCCGTTTTGCTTTGCAAGGCGGTAGGCACCGTTGGAGAATACCGTCTCAATGATAAATGGGCCCTCCCACTTTGGCTGGAATTTGCCGGTGGTCTTGTGAGTCATGACCATTGGTCTCCGGACTGCCAAGACGAGATCGCCTACCTGGAATGTTCTGATTTGACCTTCTTGTTGAAGGCTCCTGAGATGCGTGCTTGGTATAGCTCGATCCTTTGCTGAGCTAGGAGGCACTTTTCATCTAAGGCCTCTAACTCTTGCAGTCGACGTCGATAGTTATCATCGGTTGTCAATTGGTGTGTGAGGGCGACACGTAGTGAGGGGATCTGTGTCTCCAAGGGGAGGACTGCCTCACTTCTGTATACCAGGGAGAACGGTGTATTTCCGGTGGCTGTTCGGACCGTGGTACGGTAAGCCCATAAGCACTCGCCGAGCTTGTCGTTCCAGTCACGTTTGTTGGAGGAGACAAACTTCTTGAAAAGTTTGATAATTGTTTTGTTGAACGCCTCTGCTAACCCATTTGCTGTCGAGTTGTACGGCGTCGAGGCGATATTCTGAATACGGTGCTTATCGCAAAACCGATAGAATGCGTGGCTTGTAAACTGCGGACCATTATCATGGATGATCCTTCGGGGTAGTCCAAAGCGGTAGATGACGTGGTGTTTAAGGAAGCTGATCACGTTTGAAGTCTTGACTTCTGCGAGTGGGACAGCTTCCGCCCATTTAGAGAAGTAATCAGTGATCGCAAGTATGAAGCGATATCCTCGGGAGGAAGGTGGGGTGATTGGACCAATGATATCCATTCCCCATGCTTCGAATGGCTAGGACGCCACTGTCGGATATAAAAATTCGGAGGGTTGGTAGATGAAGTCCGCGTGGACTTGGCAAGCTTTGCACTTTCTAGCATAATCTATCGCGTCTGCCACCATTGTGGGCCAATAGTAGCCCATTCGGCGAAGGCGGTCTTGCAGTTTTGGGCCGGGCTGGTGGGCCTCGCAAACACCGTCATGGGCTTCTCGTACGGCTTCTTTGGCTTCTGCGTTTGACAGACACCGAAGCAGTAATCCGTCGTAGGAGCGGCGATACAGCATTTTCGTCTCTGTATCGTAGAAGAATCTGAGGGAACGCCTTCTGATGGAAGTAGCTTCCTTTGGGTTCTCAGGCAGGATGTCGTAGACGACGAAGTCGATGAATGGTTGTCTCCAATCTGGGGTGTCATCGATCGTCTGTGCGGAATAACTTACGACGAATTGCACATTATTTTTGGGACAGACCAGTTCATGGCCTATCACTTCTACTGATTGCCGATCATAATTCGGAACTGCTAGGGAAGCGGCGAGACCAGCTAGGGCATCGGCTTCAATATTTCGGAGTTTGGAGACGTGCTCGATGAAGAACCCCTCAAATGCCGAGATGATATTGATCGCTATTTGATGATAAGGGATCATGTCTTCATGGCGTACCTCGTACGAACCCGGATCTGATTGACGATTAGTTGGGAATTACCGTATGCTTCAAGGTATTCTACCCCCAACTTTTTGTAAGTTGGAGGCCAATGACCAGAGCGTTGTACTCGACCACATTGTTAGAACAGGATTCAGTGAGGGAATAAGCACGGTTAATCACCAATCCGGAAGGAGAGATTAGTACTACTCCGACTCCGACGACTATATTGCCTTTAGGTCCGGTTCTCGAAGCACCGTCGAAGAACATTCGCCATATATTTTCGTGGGAGGTTGTATGTGAGTCGACGACCTCATCTGGGATCTCTTTGTATATCCTGGAGGACTCCGAGCCTGGGTGGGCTGCCAAGAAATCTGCCAGGGCTTGACCTTTGACTGCCTTTTGGGGGACGAAGATCATATGATAAGGGGACAGCAGTATTGCCCATGTAGCGAGGCGAGAGCTGAGTGCCCCTGGTTTAGTCATGAGGACCCTGAGAGGGTTAACTCGTGAGATCACATGTATCATTTGTCCGATGACATAGTGCGTATTTTCTGAATGGCGAACACCAGAGCGAGGCATTCCTTCTCCACAGCAGTGTATCGGTGCTCTGGTCCAATCATCATTCGGCTGAGGTAATATATGGCCTATTCATGGCCTGCATCGTTATTCTGTGCCAACAGAGCACCGAGGGAGTGTTCCATTGCTCGTACATAGAGCAGAAATAGTTTTCCAGGGACTGGGGCTACCAAGGCCAGAGGATTTGACAGATATTCTTTGATGCTATCGAAAGCACGCTGGCATTCTTCGTTCCATACGAATGAGACTCCTTTCTTCATGAGGTGCATAAATGGCCGGCATCGCCCGGAGAGGTTGGAAATGAACCTTCTGATGTAAGCTAGCCTTCCCTGAAGGCCTCTGAGTTCGCGAGATTTCTCGGGGACCCATCTCCATGATTGCTTTTGTCTTCTCGGGGTCTACATGGATACCCTTTACAGTGATGATGAAGCCTAAGAACTTCCCACTAGATACGCCCAGGAAGGACTTCGTAGGGTTCATCTTCAAATTGTGCGTCCGCATTAGGTCGAATACCGTCCTTAGATCCTGCAGATGGTCTCCTTTGCTACGGCTATTGACGGCTATATCATCAACATAGCACTCCACCGTCTTGCGTAAGTGGTCTCTGAAGATGATGCTCATAGCTCTTTGATATGTGGCGCCAGTATTCTTTAAACCGAAAGGCATGACTGTGTAGCAGTACGTGCCAATCGGTGTTCGGAATGATGTATACTTTTCATCGTCGGAAGACATCTTGATTTGGTTGTATCCGAGAAGCCATCCATGAATGACATGCGCTCAAAGCCGCAGGTATTGTCGATTATGATGTTTATGATAGGAAGGGGGAATTCATCTTTGGGGCATGCCTCGTTCAGATTACGGAAGTCGATGCAGATTCGAATTTTTCCATTCTTCTTGAGGACATGTACTATATTGGCGACCCAATCGGGATGTTGCTCCTCACGAATGAAGCTGCTGGCTTAGTTTGTTGACTTCAGCTTCGATCGTGTCCATGATGCTTGGGCGGAAGCGTCGCTGTTGTTGTTTGACTGGCTTCGCATCTGGCCGAATATTGAGTTTATGAAGAGCGATGTCAGGATTTAACCCTGGCATGTCTTCATAGCTCCAAGCGAACACATCAATGTACTCCCTGACAAGTTCTAACAGCGACTCCTGTTCTTCATTGGTTAGGCTTTCACTGATGAAGATCGGTTTTGGAGAAGATTCGCTGCCGAGATCCACTTGTATGACCTTATCTTCAGTAGGAGGTTCTCTCAGTTCGAATCGCTTTTCCCATTGCGTGTCTAATTGCTGGGCCCAAGGCTCTAGCTCGAGGATTTCGGGGATGTCTTCGTCTTCCTCGTAAGCGTCGACGAACGTGTTGACTGACATGACTTGCCTGAACACATCTCCGATGCTGGTATCTGAGTCGGAAGTTGGCGATTGGTTGAATGTGACTGCCAGTCACATTCTTCATCTAAACTTTCCGGGGTCGTAGTAGGCGTTACATACTCTAACCCACATCGAGTTTTATTATAGTAGTTCTATGGTTTGCCCGCCGGGGCTGGCGGCTTCAAAGGTAATCGTCACCCAGTGTCATAGTTCAATCCTGCGTAGTCTCTAGATCATACCCCTATTTCTGCATGAGATACTTGGATTGAGGGCTATAGAGATACAGAGGTAGTCTCCCGGCATCTGACCGAGGTCGTCTTCTTCTATGGTACGGGGATGAGGGTTGTTCGTCCGGCCGAAGATGACTGGATGATCCCTCCCTTGTGTATTCGGTAGACGTCTTCTACTGGAGTAAGCTGGATTACAGTATACACATTTGTCACCTGTGTGTGTAGGTGAGCGCCTATGCCGTGTTCCATAGCATACATCGTACATAGCTTATTGAGCTCGATGTAGTTCAAAGATAACCTTTATTGATGAAGTAAGGTATCTTTTCTAGGGGGATTACATCATCAGCGGAGGAGACATTAGTGTGGGCGGCCACATACTTGGCTAGTTCCGCTTCCTCTTCGACTATACCCCTGTGTGAACGAAGACTGAGAGGACGACCTAGGAAGCTTGATTGTCAGCGGTCCAGTTGATTGAGCAGAGCGTGGGGTAGTTGGCAGACTGGCGACCCCCAGTTTGGCATTCCATGTGGAGCGAGGAGTGGCTGGTTCGCTGGAAGTGTCAGACCTTGCATCGAGGCGACAACCTTTCTTGGGAAGGCGTATTATCAATGGCCTGTCCGAGGGGTTGAGCTTCCCTGTTTGTGGTTGACTGACTCTTGGTAATCTGATTGTTAGTGGCTTCGTTGTGGGTCTCGGCACTTGGCCGGATCTCGGCAGCCGGATTGTCATCTGCTCCTCTTGTACGAGAGGCTGATTGTGTCCTTCCGCAGAGTGGCGGTGAGGGGTGCAGAGTTGCCCGGTTTGTGAGCTTGGAGGTGGATCGTCAGGGGTCCTTCTGATCCCGTGGCTGTCTCAGTATGAGCTTGTGCATCTCCTTCATCCAGGTGCCTCTTCGACTTTTTATAAACAGGAGTCCGAGTAGTAAGATTCGACCCCTTTGAAGGGATCGATGTCAGCAAACTCTGTCTTCACGAAGCCGTATTTGTCGACATATTTGAAGCACTGGTGTAGCGTGGAAGGCACGATCATAAAGTGTATCCATGGGCGCCCAAGAGGATGTTGTAAGAAGTGTCTACATCTATGACGTAGCAGGTGACCTCGGATTGGAGATCGCCAATCTGACACTTCAGACGAATCTTCTCGATAGGGTAGCTCCTGCCCGAATTGAAACCGCTGATGGCGGTGCTTGTAGGTGTTAGGCGATGCATTAGAATGCGGAGATGTAGCAGACCTTTCGGGATGATGCTTATGGAAGAGCCAGGATCAATGTGCATCCGATCCACTTTCACGTCGCCGATGTATCCCGTGTAGTATAGCGGCGATCATGTAGGTTGGTTTTGATGAGCATGTCCTGCGGAGTGAAGACGATGTTGGGCATTGCTCCCGTGCAGGCACTATCTTGGAGATCCATGGTTGAGTCCTCTCCAGTGAGGTTAGATTGAGCGAGATAGGCATCGACATTTTGGAGTGCTTCGCTCAATGCAATACGAACGTCTTTGGAGAGCCTCAGGAGTTCATATAATGACAATTTGGCCGGAGTGTTAGCCAATTGTGCTAAGATGTCAAAGTTGTAGGGCCTCTCTAGCCCTTGGGCTGCGTCCTTTCGGAGAGATTTGTCGAAGCGAGTCTCCTTCGGCCTAGGCTTGTCGGTCGTCGAAGGCTGAGCCGGTCCCAGAGCATCAGTTGCAGTGGGTTGATGATTTTTAGCTGGACTATCAACCACAGGTTGGGATTGCGCTCCGGACCGCGTGACAACGGCTGTAGCTTCCTCGTCGTCTGCTAAAATTGTGCGGCAGGTCTTGATTTTTCCACTCTTTTTGTTGGTGGAGATGGTGTGGGCCGAGTTACTTCTGATACTAAGTCTGGATGGACCCACATGACCTTCCTCTTGAGGTGGTGAGAGGTACTAGACCAGCAGCTTGTTCTCGGGGCGGGGAAGATTGGTAATCTCCATTGTCGCGAGAGGGACGGGAATTACCCCGTCTTGGGTCTCCGTTGGAGGGAAGTTGCCGAATTGTACGGACACCATATTGGCTGCTACGGTTACCTCTTCGAAGTCGATGGCCAGAGCGTTCGAATCGATGAGGCTTTGGATGTACCGTTTTAGTTGGTAGCAGTCATGTGTAGCGTGGTGTACATAACGTGGTAATGGCAGAACTTCGGGTTCTCCAAATCAGCCGGCCGAGGCTTCCGTCTTGGTGGAGGAAGCTGAATTCTACCTCCTTGTATAAGCATGTCTAAGATAGGCTTAACGTGGCCGTCTTCGAAAGAGTAAGTGGTCTGAGGCCATTGCTTGTCTGCTGGCTGTGGCTCGGGCTTTTGGGCCGTGTCGGCCACCATAGCCTGTTTTCCCTTGCTGTCCCGATTGTTGGAGGGGTTACCCCCATTATCGTTGTTGAGACGCTTGCCCTTGTTTTCTCCTTCTGAGATGTGCAACCCCAGTTGGCGGGCCTTCTTCAGTCGTTCTTCAGCGCTTGTGGCGCTGATGATGAACGCCTTCCAATCTTTGAATTGACTCTCGCCCATCCAGAGACTGATCGTTGGAAGCAGTCTTTTGGCAGATTTCGATCAAAGAAGAATCCGGATTTCCGGAAGGCAGCTTCATGGCGGTCTGGCGGAACCGCTCGATGTAGTTCCTTGTTAGCTCCTTCTCCCCTTGGACGACGTCCATGAGAGTGGACATAGTGATGTCTTGTCCTACTTCATAGAATTGTTCCAAGAACATGCGCTTGAAGCCGGCGAAGGAATGAATGCAGTTGTCCGGTAGATTGCGGTACCAATCAAAGGCGACTCTTTCCAATGCTCTAATGAATAACCGTGTGAGGATCGCATCTTCATGGGGCAGATGGTCGGTGGTGACCTCAAAGTAAGTGATGTATCGACTTGCTGAGGTTTTGCCATCATACGGGTTGATGTTGAACGGCTTATATCTTGGTGGGAATGGAACATCCCTCCACTCAGCAGGATATGGTTGCCGTATTCTGAGATCTTCAGCGTTTTCTCGGGCATGAAACATGGCATGGAGCTCTTGGACCTCTCTTCTTACTTCTCGGGTCTCATCTGTCGCGACGAGGGCTGTTATTTCGGGAGGATTATTGCCCAGGTTTGGTGCCGCTGAGTTCGAATCTATATTGACCGTGGGGCCTGTGTTTGTTTGACCAGGCGCTCCTCCTTGTAAAGTGGGCAGGGCCGCTTTATTCTCGTCTACAGACTTGACCAAAGCAACTAATATGGCTTCGAGACTGTCGATGCGCTGGCGATCACTGGAACCACCTTGATCGCTGTCCGTCATGAACACCGTTCTTACGTGAGGAGTTATAGAAGGAACGGTGGAGGATGTGCCCTCTGAGTCGTACCCATGCACCGAAAGTCATCAGAATAGGTGGGAATGTTCTCTTCGGGCTCGGACTCGGAGGGAACGGTATCTCCAGCTTCAGAGCTTGCCTTGTGTTGAGAGTTACGGATGTCCTCGGGGGCATCAGCATCCGTTGCTCCTGATGGAAGAGTTGTTTGTGCGGACTCGGTTTCTTGGAACATCGGATTGTTACAGATGTTCGGAGGAGTGTTACCCCCAGCTCTTCAACCCCCAGCGATGGATGATGAATTTCCTATCGAGGTAAATTTCGTCTTTGAACGGGTGTGTTGGAATACACCAGTGGAGGGTAGCCATTTAGACGACGGTTTCTTAGTTGTAATTGTTGATATCTTCGGACTGGAGACGCTCGTTTTCTTCCTCCTTTCTTCGGTGGAAACTTTTTGAGCAGAATTGCAGGAGACAACAGGAGGTGCCTCTTCTTCTGAGTTCGGGTGCTTTAGCCTTTGGAAGGCGGATGGCCGAGCTTCCGTCATTGCCGCGTTGTTGCAGCAGCAATTGACGATGATTTGGGTGCAGCGATGCCCAAGCGAGGACTCTTTGCACACCGACACTTCTTCTCTTTCCTTGCGTTTATGGAGGATCGTCTCCCGCAGGTCAGAGGAACCACTCTGTCTGTTTGCCGCGGGGGGCTGGACTTGAGTGGTTGTATACAACTTTCCATCCGAGGTCCGTGTGATAGTCAACGGGACACTCCAATAGTCAGAGGTTGGGACAGCTGACTGGGCTCGATGAGCCCATGCTGCCCTAGACTTCCTCCTTCTAGCACTTGTGGGTGCGTAATAGGAGGAGTCCAAGTTGAATGCCACAGAATCTGGCTTATCATACAGAGAATCATCAGGGTCGGGACCGTATGAGAGACGGTCGAAGACCGATCGAGAGAAGCGTGGAACGGACGCTATGCCGCCAGAGTTGGGTACCGTGCAGGCTGTCTGCATGCGGTCATCTTCTGCTGTCGGATGAGTTGTCTTTGGGCGGTCAGGAGTCACAATCGTGCAGGCTGGCCATGCGGTTGGCAATAGTGGCCGCATGGGTTCTCTGCAAGCGGCTGCCTCCGTAGCCTCATGTGTTTCATCTATGTGATTGGCGACTGTAGCTGCATAAACTATGCGGCTGCCAGATGTGACCGCATGATTCTTCTTCATGCGGCCAGCGACTGTGGTCGCATGAGCCTTTTTCACTCGGCTAGTACCCCTATGCGGCTCAGTTCGCGTAGAGTTCCTCTTTGCCTCTGCAAGTCCAGCATCATAGTGTTTTCTTCTGTCGGACTTGGAGACAGCAGAGTTGTCTACGGTCTGAAGTGGGGCTGCAGAAGAGTCCTTCTCACCGTCTTGAGCAACAGAGGGTACACCGTCGGGGGCTTGGGGAGGAGCAAATGATTTTGGCCTCCACTCTTTGCGAGCTTCGTCGTGCGGGTGCTTCTGGACCGGGCCAGCTCTTCCTTCGGAGAGCATCTCTTCAAACGCTTGTTGGTCAAAACGGACGACCATCTTTTGTTGCATGGAGCCAAGTTTGGCTGCATCTGATTGCGTCACCAACTCCTCAGCCGTGGAGAAGTTTGTCCCCAGCAGAGTCGCCATCGTGTTTGCCATTGATTGTAAAAGTACAGAACAATTATCGGAGGACTGAACTTAGACTCACAATACAAACTCGCTTGTACAAAGAAAGCCTAGGGACGAAAATCTAGGTACAGTAGTCTAAGTACAATTGTTTATTTGAGATTCTGGAGGGTGACGATAGAGGCTCGGGAAGGCGACGGCAGCCCTGCCTTACTCCTTGGACGATCGGTATGCAGCCTTGGCTCCTTGTGAAAAGATGGTTGGCGTTGACGAAGAAGTGCTCTTTTTGCTCCTCTGTTGCTCTCCTGGCTTCTCTCTCTCTCTCTCTCTGTATTCTCTCTCTGACTCTGTATATTTTTTTTATTCTTTTTGTTGCCGGCCTTTTTGTAAAGAAATGATGGACTATTTATAAGAGTGAGGTATGACCATTAGGGTTTGCTAATGCATTGTTTTGAAATGTCGGCGCTCCTTCAATCTATCTGAACCCTTGGTCCTGATTACAATGAATCTCGGCCATTAATGAGGATAGCACCGAATCTTGTGAGCAATTAATATTGATTGCTTTAAATCTTCATGATTGATTATACCAATGCCCGATTGCTCGCCACGTGTCCCATTGGCTTGATGATAAATGATATGCCTTGATCTCAGTAATTATGATGATGATGTCAAATATATTTGTTGAGATTCGATTAAATCGTCGATTGATCCGATGCCACGTGTTTTAATTGTTGGTCCTGCCAGAGCCGCATGGGATAGGCAAGACTTGAACCGCAGGAAGATAATCTTCATGAGCCGCATGGGACAGTGCTTCGTCGAACCGCAGGGAACGAACTCTCAATGAGCCGCATATGTATAGTCTTTGCGAGCCGCATGAGCTAGCGTTGTATTAAGCCGCAGGGGCTGAGCTCTCAGTGGGCCGTATATGGCTGATTTCTGCTAGTCATATAGGGTGACTTCTCAGTGAGCCGCATGAAGCTGTTCTCTATTTAAGCCGCATGAGATTTGCCACGTGGCAACCTAGGATTTCTGACGGATCGGGTCAGAGATCTTCATCTTTTCCCGAAGAGTCTGTCATTATGGCAGAGTCATTATGACACTTTATGCCAGAGCTGCCACAGTCGTCAAATCGTGTCAGAGCATTAAATGAGGCCACTATTCAAAGGGCCAGCTGGGAAAGGATCTCAGGGGGACACATGGCATGGATCGAGCCGCATATTCCTGCTGAACCGCATACACTCTCGAGCCGCATGAGACAGAGAGTCTCCTTTGAACTGTATAAGAAAGCCCCCATATGAGCCGCATAGGCTTCGTATCCGAAGCCGCATGGACCATTATTCTGATATTTTCCATGCTTCTACACCTGCGACCTCCACCCATTAATGAATTCCCTCTCTTACTCCAAAGATGCTTATTTTATCGTACCCTCTAGAAAAGAAGGACAAAAATCTATCATTTTTGGAAGGGTTGAGAGATGTCAGAACCTCTGGCCGAGAATACGAGAGACCGACAGCGGAAGAATGCAACTGATGGCCCAAGCAAAGAATATCATACAGAAGATAAGCTACGTATTAGATAGCGACATGGGCCTAAACTATGTGAGAGGCCAGCGCTTACCAATCCTTTAAAATCTTTGAAGGAAAGGCCAAAAGATTACTACCATCGTACCCGCTGTGAACTATGATATGGGGCACAGGAAGAGGCCCTTGAGAATCTGGGAGAAAAAACCCGAAACCTATTCCCGCTCGTCAAAATCAACTAGCGAAGATTCTGACACTAGTATGGAAGAAGTGTTCCGAAACATACTTTCTACCAACACGGTGTCAATCGAGCAAAACAAAGATGAAGAGCACCCACTCGACATCGTCGAAGACGAACCTTGGGCTCAGTGGCTCGAGTGAACCTCCCACAGGAGATGAAGTGGTACAAATCAACTTGGGCGGGCAATGAGACAACTCCCGAGATGATCTTCATCAGTAAAAAATTAACGGAGATGACCTAGAATCACTCATCCAATTGGTAAAGGACTACATCGATATCTTTGCTTCGAGCTATGAAGATATGCCAGGGTTATATCCCAGATAGCACTCCATAAGTTGAACATCAAGCCCGATGCCAAGCCGATAAAATAGCAGAAGCACCAATTTTGCCCAGAAGTGATGGATGGGATCCAGATCGAGGTTAACAAGTTGATCACTAGTGGATTTATCCATGAGGAGCAACATCCAGATTGGGTGGCAAACATCGTGCCCGTTAGAAAGAAGAACGACAAGTTCATGATCTGCATTAACTACCGGGTTCTCAATAACGCGTTCTCCAAAGATGAATTCTTGCTCCCTTTTACTGATGTAATGATCGACGACACCTGCAGCTTCGAGAGGATGTCGTTCATGGAAGGATTCTTAGGATACAACCAGATCAAGATGTTCCAGCTGACGAGAAGCG
This sequence comes from Iris pallida, assembly GCA_029216955.1. Lineage (NCBI taxonomy): Eukaryota > Viridiplantae > Streptophyta > Magnoliopsida > Asparagales > Iridaceae > Iris > Iris pallida. Next base: position 5,269,527 of record JANAVB010013398.1, read on the forward strand.
TACGGCCTTTTGAACTCTGCTAGAAGTCTACTGCTATACGGTGATGCCTTTCGGCCTGAAGATATAGGTGCAACTTATCGACGTACCATGAGCACCATATTCAGCAAACACCTCTGGAAGACGATCGAGTGCTACGTAGATGACATTGCCATCAAAAGTTAAGATAAAGCTAATAATCTCCAAGTCCTTAAAATAGTATTCGAGCAAATGCGTATGCACCAATTGAAGATGAACCGACTAAATCATTCATAGAAGTATCCAGTAGGAAGTTCATGGGTTTTGTTATCACATCAAAAAGGATCCACGTAGATCCTGAGAAGACACGAGCCATCCTCGATATGAACCCTCCAAAGAACCTCTGAGAACTCTGAGAGCTCTAAATGAGGAGGATGTATATCATAAGGTTTATATTAAACCTCTTCGGACGATGCCATCTATTCACTAATCTGATGAAAAAGGTTTATATCAACCCAGTTGAGAAGGAATATCTAGCCTTGGTATTCGCGATCAAAAAGATGTGTCATTACGTGATGGTATAAATAATTCACGTGATCTCCCTGATCAATCCCCTCTGAGTGCTCATGACAAAACTCGGAGCATCAAATTCTTATTTGGCCACATGGACGATGCTCCTTTCCCCGTACGATATGGTCTTCGTCCTACAGAAAGTGATAAAAGGCCAGGCACTAGCTGACTTTTTGGCAGCACACCCAGTCCCAAAACATCGAAGTTGTATGAAGACATCTCTGATGAAGTGCTGGAGTCGAACTCACTTACGAGCGAAACAGTCTGGCAGATTTTTTTCGACGGGGCCTCATGGGCAGGACTTAAGGGAAATATGGTGGCAGGAGTCAAAATAGTACTCATCTCACCCGACAACCTGGTCATTCATCGTGTATATTCTCTAATGGAGCTATGTTCAAACAATGTGGCAGAATATAATGCTCTCGTTATGAGACTTTAGCTGGCTAAACAGATAGAAGTAGACTACCGGAAAGCCTATAAAGATTCTAAACTAATAGTGAACCAGATTTGAGGAGAGTACAAAGTTCCATGAAGATATGATCCCTTACCATCAAGAGGCGCTCAACATAATCTCCACCTTTACTGTATTCTTTATAGGACACATATCCAGTCTCCAAAACATCGAAGCTGACACCCTCGCTGGCCTGGCAATGTCACTAGCAACTCCTACCGAAGGGCAACGCTCGATCATAGTGACCAACCGAGAGTTGGTATGCACCAGAGATTGTCTGCAAGTATGTCATACTTACTCTATGGTGAACGTCAACACCAAAGATTGGAGGTTCACCCTCATCGACAATGCAGTACTCTAAGGGATCCTTCTAGAAGATCCAAAGGAAGCGGCACCGTTAGAAGACGATCCTTCCAATTCTACTATGATGCGACCACTAAAAATCTATACCGATGGACATATGACGGACTCATACTCCGATGCCTATCAAAACAAGATGCTAAACAACGCTCCGGGAGGCGCATAACAGAACGTACGGAGCGCATTAGCCATGTGTCAAACTGAAACATCACCTCCGTCGCATGGGCTACTGTTGGCCTACAATTGTTGCAGATGCCATAGACTACGCCAAGAACTGCAAGGAATGCCAAATCCACACAGATTTCATCCATAAACCTTCAGAATTCTGTCATTTAACGCTAGCATCTTGGCCATTCGAATCCTAAGGTATGGATATTATCGGGCCATTCATCCCGCCCTCTTCAATATAACGCCCAGTCCTAAATACATAGTACTAGGAATACGTAAATATGTCAGCTATGTAACCAGTGGACTTTAGCCCAACTAGAATACATATAAGCTGTCTTGGTTCTATCTATCTATCTATCTATCTATCTATCTATCTATCTATCTATCTATCTATCTATCTATCTATCTATCTATCTATCTATCTATATCTATCTAACTAACTATATATATATATATATATATATATGTCTGTCTGTCTATCTATCTATCTATCAAATTACCTATCATATATCTCAAGCCACATAATAAATGAATATCGAGAATATACAATATGTGTCATAGTCTGTAGTTCATTAACATATATATTTGAATAGACGCGAAGAATAATATAGGCCTATAAAACTAGGCTAGCAAGCAGAATGCAAATAACGAATGTAAATATGAAATCATGAAAGATACCTGAATCGAAAATAGCAACCCATCATAATCAGCTAACTAACACTATGCAATCAACTACTTAGAGAGATCATCAGGTCCTCATAGGGATGTAACAAGATATAAATATTATGCTATATAAACTGTAGTAATAGATAATTAAATATGCAAAGGGCAGGTGAAGGCTGACTCCCCCATAACTAGCTCATAACTCAACAACACACTTACATCTAGGTACCAGTACTATCAGCTAATATAACTCGAGGCTAGCGGCCTTTGTGACCCATCAGTCCATATAGCTTGAGGGTAGTGACCACCGTGACACGACTACCGAAGTACGTAGTTACTATGTCTTTTGGATTAGGTGGCCCATTCATCTAACTATTAACTCCCTCCCGAAGTGTCACTGACCAAGTCGTATTCACAACTTGTCTAGTTTGTGACCGTATGAGTCTCTAACACACTAGTCATAACAGTTACTTTCTAACCGTCACACGTCTTATACATTGATGGTAAATCGAATACGCAAGATCATATCCTATATGAGACCTTCAATTTCTAGGACACATGCAACATAGTCAAATGAGATATAATAATATCCCACAATCATAAGGTGATCCGTTAAAACTAGGTCAACATGCATAGAATAAGTTAAAGTAACGAAAACGATTAACACACTCGCTTGCACCCAGGTATGACTTGGACATATAATATATGAAAAGTATAATAAATATGAAACAAAATAATAAATACTAAAAATAAATATACTAGACAGTAAATATAGCAAAGTATCTTGCTTGGGGGTTGCGCGATGATTTGATGACGTCCTGCAGGCAAACTCGTCAAGGCAATATAAGCAACAAAAGATAGAATTTTGCAAACGTCTCTGGATGTAGAAATAAACATCACAAATGTTTCAGGAATAAAAAAATCTTGGATTGATTATCCATAAGTCCAATTCTGGACACAGGGACAAAACGATAATTTTGGATCAAAACGATGTCCATCGTTGGACCCATTTGTATAGAAAAGCGTAACAAATCCTACGGTCTCTAAATTCCTTAAGTTGTATGTCTACAGGTTCGGTTTGACAATAAAAACTCAATGAATGTCTCAATTTGGATTCCGGTGAGCCATGCACAATTTTGTCCGTTGAACCGAATCGTGAGGCCCACGAAACAGCGATCCGTCAACTAATTCAGAATTGGACAAAACTTGGCTCACAGGACCAAAAATGCTCGAGTCCTGTGGCACAAGTTTAGTAGCGATGTGACCAGTGTGTACGAAGTAATTAGAACTTTACAAAATCACCGATACGGTGGTTTCTGACGGATACGCCATGAATTTATTGTGCGCACGCAACCAATTCAAGTTCTCTCAAATCCCACACATGTACGAAGTCCATACACACCTTTTGATGCAAGTGGTTTATGACCAAGTCATTCGGTTTGCCGAGACGGAACCTGTATTGGAGTTTTTAATATTTTTAAAACTGATTTCTCGTGATTTTGGAAGTAATTTAAAACAAATTAGGCATCCAGAATAAATAAAAATAAGGTTGTGATCATGTTCATGTTGTCTAAACCTATGATCAAATGGTTTTCTAAGATTCGCGATAACGTGGTCGCAAATCGACCGTAAACAGAGGATGTTGGGACAGTTTCTAATGTTCACAAAATCAAGTTTTTTCTCAATTTGGGAACTTGATTCTCATTGCGCACAAAAAGAAATAAAATAAACTAATTAAAGGATATTGCGATCGGTTAGGTTGTCTACGCACCTACGAAGATGTCACATAAAACGATCACACGGTGATCGAGGAAACACGTCACAATGTTGGCTCGATAGCTGTATAGTATTGCTGCTATGTCATGTAATGCTGATGTTGCAGCCCCCACACGGGGCGCTGGCGCAATGGACGCCCGCGGTCGCCAGGTAGAGCACAGTAGGGGAAGGCGACAGCGACGGCCTACGTATACACACACACACACACCACACACACACATATATATAATATATAATTTTAATCTACGAGGATCGTGGTGGCTGAGGCCTTCATTTAAAATAAGGAAATGGGGAATGGAGTAGGGAGGTAGCCCTTGCTCCTACATGTGTGGGGATGGAGCCCCTAGGGACTTAGCCAAAAAGGACTAAGCCAAAAAAAATAAGACGCCCTACTCAACACTTCTTGTTGTTAGAGCGGAGAGAGAGTCAGGGGTGAGCGCCTCACGCCTAGCCTGAGCGTATTCCACAAATACTTTATGGAGGTTATGAAAAATGCCAAAGCGGCGTCCGATAGCTTGACTCTCTCCAGGAAGGCCCGCTGGATCTGAAGGCGAGCGCGGTAATCAGGCTGATCCCTTTCACATCCTCGCCTTCAGGAAAGGAGTCAACAATCTTAGCAAAAAAGACCATTCTATTCTTGGTATCTTCCTCCAAAACGGGAGTGGCACTTCTGTGGTAGCAGTAGAGGGATCTACTATTGCTGCATCAGTGACTTCCTCTGTTTCAACATCTTGAGCTTCGAAATTGTCGTTGTCAACCGCCTCAACTACTTTCGTGCCTTGTAAGGGCCAAGGGCGATTAGAAGTTGTGATGATATGCATCGTGTTTGACTGGCTGAATCTACACTACAGAGGGGGCTACGTCTTCGGTACCTCGTCGTCTTCATCCTCAGCTTCATCTTTCCTCTTCATCTTCCTCCTCGTCAACTGCTTCGGTAGTATCATCATCTGTTATATTGAGGGAGGGAGGGAAGGCTTCTAAGTCGGTGGGTTGAAGGTCCTCTTTGTTTATCAATTTCGAAAGAATCTCTGGTGCTATAGGTTCTGCGACTATATCTGCCTTCCTTTCGCTAGCACCACTGTTCCCTGTTTCCTCTTCCAAACTGAGGTCTCTATGCTCTGTGTGATGTCTGGGGGCCATAGCGAGGATTTTAACTATATTGGTAATATTTTCTTCTATAGTATCAGTGGTGGTGTTCGCGTCAAGGATGTCGAATGTGCTGGAGAGGATTATTGCCACGCCCCAGAACCAGAATACTAGAGAGGGGGAGTGACTCAGCCACCTACATATTACGGGTAGATGAATACCGTATAATACGATCAATGCTATCTAACCAGACGAGGGGGTGCATACTACATAAAGGTCTTACTATGGTATTACACATCTATTGTCTCAATCATTCAAACAAGAAACAGAAATATAGAACATGTAAGATAAAGCGTAAGGCGTCCCAAACGCTCAGTCAAAATGTTCTTGAGATCTGGCTTTACAAAATACAGCCAGATGATGTAGTAAGCGTACACAATTGTTATCAGCTGCAGTCTGACTTAATTACAATTATGCAAAAGTAAGTATAAGATAATCCGACTAACATGTCGGTGCCAAACGGCAAGGTATAAAGTAGATAACAAAACGAGTGGTGAAGAAGGAGTGAATGAGGAGAGAGAAGGAGAGGGTAGCTTTAAGTAAAAGGTGGTGGTAGGTGGGAGTTGGACCGGGTCCAATGGGTCGGGTTTAAGGGGCTCATCCAACCGAAAATAAAACTAAAGCAGAGAAGTAAATTGCAGGAAAAAAATGCAGAAATAAATTACGAAAAATTAATTACAGGAAATAAATTAACATAAGAATTAAAGAGCAGATAATTAATTAACAAAAACTTAGTTAACATGAATTAAAGGAATTTAAATACAGGGTAATACATGATAAATACTAAAATAAATACACATGAGTTATACATAAATAAGACTACGCATTCTGGGAACGGGGAGTGACAAATTCGGGGTTACTGATGGTGGCGATGTGACTGTTCTATAGGGTACTTGTCTGTGCTTCTGTATTAGTGGGTCCAGCGCTAACATCAAAGCGGATATGAGAGTTAGGTAGAGGAGAAGGGGAGTCTTGAGACTTTTGATTTTAGGTTGAGAGGTGACCGCCCTCTTCGGAGCGGGTCTCTTAGTTCGGGGTGCGCTTTAAAACAAAACTCGGTGGAGTGGCCTCTCATGTGATAGTGCCTGCAGAAGATGATGTTGTTGTCGTACAGAATTTTTTGGGTGTGTCTCTTATTGTCGAGAGAGATTTGAACATAGTTGGGTAGCTCCTTCATTAAGTCAAGCTCCATGGAGATTTTGGCGTAGTTTGCTTTGGTTAAATATTTGGTTTTTTTTGCCATAGCTACGTAAGTCCTAAAGGAGTTAACTATCCTCTTCATCGCGGTTGGTACGAAGCATATCAGCGACAGGTTAGGCAGATGACCCATGCCAAAATAATTGCCGAATCTTCCTTAGGGTTGAAGTTCGGGGACCATTTAACTATCTTCATGGGATGGGAGGCGATCCTACCGGCACCTCTGATCCATATTCTTGTGATCTGCCTCTGATGTTAGATACAGAAGAATATGCTTAGAATCTAATGGGGCGACTCTGAAGACAGAGTGAGGCCCCAGCCTGTTATAGTTTCTTGGACCAGTAACATTTTGGGGCAGCCATCATCGAATTTAAGAATGAGGGTTAGGGAGAAGGACGACGATAGGACGAGATTTTTTGCATGAAAAAAGATTAATATCTTTGGGGTCAGTCGATGGGGGATATTCAACATCCGGGAGGTCGATATTAATGGATATCTGATCCGTCTTAGCTACTCGATCAGGCCGGACCGTGTCTGCAAAAGACTTGAAAGCGGTCCCGAAGAGGTCACATCCTTAATCTGCTGTGGCTGCCTTCCTGGCGATCCATGCGAGATGAGGGTCGTGTCCAGCAGCGTAAAGAAGTTAGCCTGATCTCTAGCAAGCGCCGGCTGGCAGGAGCTAG
>JANAVB010013398.1:5283995-5371595 GCA_029216955.1 Iris pallida
CCTATACATGTATATATATTATGCCGAAGCCTATACATGTAAGCGCGCCACGTGCAGAAAGAAAGGGAAATAGAAAGCAGGAAAACAAAAAGCAGCGCTCGCAAAGGACGCACGCAAACCAAAACGGCTCTGTACCAGAGACGCACGAAGCCAACCCTCTTAACTGCCAAAGCCTCCCAAAAGCTAGCCGGGGTGGTGACAGCGTCAAGCGGCTTTACGCACCTATCTGATCGTCTCCCTGATCAGTTGGTCGTCGTTAAATTGGCGGCCCTTATACCTCCATTTGTTCCGATTCTTCCATAATACCCACATCCCGGCGGCCACGACGATCTGATGCCCAAAAGAGGAACTCTAATGCGCGAAGAGATCGTTAAGGCCACCCGGATGATGGTCCTTAAGGCATTTGGTAGCAAGGATCGACCACATCTGATTCACTAGGTCTCCGGTAAGAAGGATGTGTTTTGCCATTTTCGCTTGATTAGACGAGTGGTAGTAGCATCGCGATGCCAGGTTGTGGCCGAAGGAGTTTAGGATATCGTCGTTGGGGAGTTTCCATCGGTGGGCTCTCTATATCAAAATAGACCATTTGATGGGGATGCATGCCTGCCAGAACGGAGTGGTATATGGGGATGAACACCAGTGCCCCTGGCAACAATCCTGGCCGAGGCGAAGGAGAAGTTGCCGCCTGGACTGGACGACTAGCACCAAGTGTCCGGGGTGTCCATAATCCGCAGATCCGCGGCAGCGAGAGCGGTGGCCGCCACCACGTCAAGCCTCGCTCTTACACTGTCCTACCTCCAGCCGGATGCATTATCCCATAAATCCCAGATCTCACGAGGTAGAGTGAGGGCTGCGACTGGTGGATAATCTCGTCCCTAAGCCAACGTTCATGGAACATCGACGAACGACCGTCTCCGAGCTTGAGACGAATGAGGTGTTCGACAATGTGGCAGCCCTGGATGATACGCCGCCAATTCCTAAAGATCTGTTGTTGGAGACGGCAGTCATGGGGTGGGAGTGTCTGTAATATCTCGCCCTCATGAACCTAGTCCAAAGAGAATGGTCCGTATGGAGCTTCCACCACAGCTTTATGGAGCATAATTCAACGATGTGGTAAGTCTGCTGAAGCCCAGCCCTCCTTATCGGTGGGTTTGGCTATGGTGTCCCAGTTGGCCCAGTGATACTTCTCTTTGCCATCAGAATGACCCAGTAGAAGTCGACGAATAGAGCTTCGATTGAGTGTATAACATTTTTCAGGGGCGCACAAACGGCTAGGGTATAGATGGAGATGGAGGAGAGGACATGTTTGATCAGAATCAACTTGCCACGGGGATAATGTTGCGTTGTGCCATCCCTTAATTTTAGACCAGATTTTGCTGACCAAGCTCGCGAAGATGCCTGAATTAGACTTACCATAAATCAACGGGCAGCCCAATATAAGAATTGCAGGTATGCAGTAGAGAAGGAAGTCAGGGTGGAGAGCATCGCGGAGTGTATTCTATCTACTTGTGGTAAGTGTAGATGACACTTTTGTTGAAGTTGATGCGCTGACCCGAGCATCTGGAGTATTTCTTCAGCGTGCCGTGAACCACCTCGACAGATCCGATATCGCTCGAAGAGAAAATAAGGATGTCATCAGCGTAAGCAAGATGTGTGATCAAATGGTAGCCAGTAGAAGTGTAGAAGTGGTGGAATCTGGGAGTGTTGGCCATACTTTTGAGGTTTCTACTCAGTGCTTCCGCCATAATAATGAAGATGGGGAGAGAGGGTCCCCTTGTCTGACCCCATGGCTGGCAGTAAAAAAACCTGCGACTTGTCCGTTGAAGATGGTAGAGAACCATGAATTGCTGATCGAACAAAATATTATGTCGATCCAAGATTTCGAGAATCTGAAGGCCCTGAAAACTAGATCACGAATTGCCAATCGAGACGATCGTAAGCTTTCTCCATGTCAAGTTTGATGGCGACATTTCCCCCTCTGGATATGAATTTCAAACAAGTGATCATTTCTTAGGCTAGGAGGATGTTGTCGATGATGTTCCATCATGGGACAATACCGCATTGCTCTTCGGAGATAATCTTAGGAAAGAAAGCGGACATGCGGTTGTTGATGTTCTTGGAGATAATTTATTAGTGAAAGTACACAGGCTGATGGGCCTAAAGTCTTTAAAGGTCTCCGGGTTCTTTTTTTTGGGGATGAGTATTAGGTTGGCACTAGAAATAGATTTGGGGTAGGTGGCCCCTTGGAAGAAGGCATTGGTGGCCTCAAGGAAGACAGCAGCGATAATGTCCCAGCAAGATATGAAGAAGACCCAGGAGAATCCGTTTGGACCAGGGGCACTGAGTTCATCGAGGGCCTAGACTGCAGCCTTGACTTCCTCGGCGGAGGGAGAGTAAGCAGCTGCTCATTATCCCCATCTGAGATCAAATTGGGGACCTTGGCCAGGAATTCTACTCCTGACGATGACTTCTTTGGAGAATAGTTTAGAGTAGAAGTTGGCTGCCTCCTCCTGAATGTTGCTCTGGTCATCCAGCAGGTTACCTTTGATATTGCTAATTTAGTGTAAATGAAGCTTATGCATATAACCCTTAACAAAAGAGTAGAAATAGCTCGAATTGCGGTCCCCTACGGAAGCCTATTTGAGTCTGGCCTTCTGCTTCCAGAAAGCCGTCTCCACCTTCAGACGGGACTTGAGAATAGCACTGGCGAAGTTGGGCGGACCGGCCTGCGGGGATCTGTCCGTGGCGAACTGGATCTCGGCTCGTTTTACGTCATCCTCCGCCGTTCTAATCTATTGGAAAAGGTTGCCAAAAGCGGACTTGCTCCACGTGGAGAGGGCCTTCATGGTTGCTTTGAGTCTGGCCGCCACCCTAGTGAGGGATCTGGGTCATCCTGAGAAAACCACGCGGATGCGATGGTATTTCTGAATTGAGGGTGATGGGTCCAAAAGTCCAGGAATCGAAAAGCTTTTTTGATGTGGTTCGATCTGCTGCTGAGCTCGACTAGAAGGGAGAGTGGTCCAATTCGGTAGAGTTCAGGTGAGATAGTTCGGTGTAGAGGCCCATGTCGTACCACCAGTCGTTGATCAGAGAGCGGTCAAGGCGGGAGTATTGTCTACGGACACCTTCCTGCATGTTGCACTAAGTGAAAGTGCTTCCGACAAAAGGGAGACTGTTTAAGTGGGAGTTAAATATAAGTTGTTGAAGTCGTTCATGGCCTGTTGAGGTGGTGGGCGACCCCCGAATTTCTTTTTGCTACAGGATATAGTGTTAAAGTTGCCAATGCATAGCCACGACAGGTTGTTGCCAGAGGGGTGAATCTCCAGTAATGTGGTCCAGAGGTTCCTAAGCTCTGAAAGATCACAGCTGCCATAAACGGCAGAGAGGAAGGAGCGGGTTGGGAGCATCGGATGTTCCACCCAACAGAAAAGAGCCTGACTAGAGTCCTGCAGGATGCCGAATCTGATATCGGCAGCGAATAGAATCCAGATGTCGTTACAACCGACGACTGCTGCCTGAAATCCAAGCTGTATTTGAATGGATTTAATTCTTTTTGAGGGATTTTGGGTTCAATGATCAATAGAATGTCGATCTTATGAAGCTTCTTGAGGCTGATGAGTATATTCAGCGTCGGTTTTTTGGCCAGCCCCCGAATATTCTACGAGAGGATGTTAAGCATTTGGGGATTGGAGGGGAGGGTTGTTTACGAGTTTCACGGTAGACCTCGTGGTCACGGCTGATGAATGCTCTATCTCTCATTTTTTTTTCTTCTTGTTGTTGCCTCCGTTGTTGTTGTGGTGGTTTTTGTGGGAGCTCTGGCAGGTATTGACGGGTCCCGCCTCCGTTGAGAGACGACTGCCAGGTCCTCCATCGATAAGGGCTTCTTGATCTGATTCCGCCATCCGCTTAGTGGTTACTGGGGTCTAGGAACCCCATTCTTAGCTTGGTGGAACCTGCCGTCGCAGCGAAGTTGAAGCTAGGTCTACAGCCACTATGGCGCTTTCGGTGTTGGGGCAAAAATATCTGCGGTGGGTGCACTTAGGGGAGATAGGAGCCTGTAGTTCCTTTTCGTCTGTCACCAGGAGATATCTACCTTTTGGCCGTCTGCTGTTGAGCGAAGGGGGAGTGGTCTCTCCGGGTTGCTCTTTGAAGGACAGGAGGAGAGGATGGTGAATATATTGTGGAAGGTATATTTGAGGGGTTGTAGGATTGATGGCACTGTTCGGTTATCCTCTCGGACTGGGTGGACTTTCTGCTATTGGATGTGTTGGGAATGGGGATAGGGCCACGGTGGAAGCGGCCTACTGGGTTTCTGGTTTACGGTGGTGGCCTTCTTCAGCTCAGGATGTGCTCTAAATTAGTGCTTAAGGAGTGACCTCTTAGGTTACAGTGTTTGCAGTACAGATGTTGTTGTCGTACACGAGCATTTGATAGTGTGTCCGACCGCCAGCTCTAGTTATCTGGACTGGGGACGGAGGAGAGGTCAAGTTCTACGCATATCTTCGCATAATTGCCATTGGAAAGGTTTCTTCAGCGATTGCCACCAGCGTCCCAAAAAACTCGCGATACTCTTCAAAGCAGCAGACACGAAGCACACCAGGAGGAGGTTGGGTAGGCTGATCCATGCCACCACGATCGTTGAATTAACTTAGTGTTAAAGTCCGGAGACCATTTGACGATTTTAACGGTCTGGACACAATGCTGAAGAAGCCCTTGGCCCATACCATGGCGAAGTCGGAAGGGAAGGAGAGGTGTAGGTAGAGGTTTTGGGGTCTAGCAGAGCGACTTGGTAAGCGGCAGAGAGACCCATCCGGCAATAGCTTCCTTGACTATCGCTATTTTCGGCCAACCGACAGCAAATTTTAGCACGAACGTCTTCATAAAAGAGGATGATAGCGAGGAGATTTCGGCAAAGGAGAAGGGATTCTGATTTCTTGGTCTCGAAAAGTCGGGAAAACCACATCCGGGAGTTCTATCTCCTCGCTGGTAGGCAATATGTCTTTCGCGATGGCCGTTGTAGGAAATAGCAGTAGGAGCAGCCGTGGACACAGTCAGGGGTATCGATCGAGCGCCAGCAGCAAGCAGTGGAGGTGCCCAGGGACAAGGGAACGCGGCTCCTGAGGGTGTCGGAGCCCGTGACAGCATTGGGAAGGGCGCATGAGGCCTGTGCCTCAGGCATCTCGCCAACTGGCGCGAACCTATAATCGTTGGAGAAGAGGGTGCCTGGTCCCAGCTGGGACCGGTGCTGAGACCAACCGAGGAAGCCCAAGCATGGGTCCCAAAGATTTGAGAAGGGGCACATCTCCAAGGGAGAGCGGGCGCATGGCCCGGAGAGTGGGCGTATGGCCCTGGGTAGTTGGCGCATAGCCGTAGTGGGCCTTATCCAGCCGAGTGGGCGCATGGCCCTGGGGAGTGGGCGCATGCCTAGAGGAAACAAGGAGGGCGCATGCCCCGTCGAAACGTTGGCGCATGGCCTAGGCTCAGCAAAGCCGATGCCACGGTGCCGACAGATGGCGGCCACCAAAGCGGGGGGCAACGGCCGGGACCGACAGCCTGCCGGGGCCTCCGGGTGCCACTGAGTTTCTGTGGTCGGAGGGATAGGCCTACGAGGGCCAACTGAGCGAAGTCCATACCAACCCGATGAGAGGGCGCCACTGGTGCGGGCGAGGGAGGTACGGATGACGGGCGGTGGACTGAGATGTGAAGCACCGGGGACGACGAGCGGCACGAAGGCGTCACTTTCTATACCGGGCAGTAGCAAAAATTGGGCAGCCCGACGCGGCGCCAGTCACCGGGTATGCTGCGGGGCACACGAAAGGGGGAGCAGGGGTACCGGCAGCGTGTACAGGGGCCGACCTAGGAGAGGACCCGCCAGCCGGAATCTGAGCGGCGGGCGACAATACACCGCAGTGGGCGCATAGAGGAGTGAAAGGGTAGGAGGGAGGTAGGCGTCCACTTCGAGCGCATGCGCCAGATGGTGCGCATAGCCTACGCTAGGTGGAGCATTGGTTGTATAAGCTACAGCATGAGGAGCAGGGGTCGTAGGCGCATAGGTCTGTTTGCCTGCGTCACCCACACGCAGACGTATGGGCCCCAGGGGCGTGCTACCTGTCCGGATAAGACCTGCGCTCACGTGCTTCCAGGCTGTATGGTCAGCCGGACCAAGGCCTGAGGCATCATACTTTCTGAGGTAGGGAGGAAGCTGGTGGACCTACGACTTCCCGCAACAGTCGGCATCTCCCGTCGGAACTCCAGCCGACGAAGGGAAGGACCCAAAGCCGACGGCACCGGAACTCTGAGAGTGCTAGAGAAGGGGGCAACCTTGGCAGCCACGGGGGGAGACGTCGAGGAGAAGGATCGAGAAGCTGAGGAGGGGAGAGAAGGTTGGGAAGAGGCTGGGGGCAGGCACGGCCGTCGCGCGTAGAGACCGATTGCCATGCGAGAGGTCCTGGAGAGCACAGTCATGGAGGCGGAGGGCGGGGGAGAACTGGTGGCGTCGGGCAAGCCACCGGGCGCCAGAAACGAGAACCGTTGGGTAATGGAGGGCCAATCGCCCATGTGGCGATCGGGGAGCGTTCTCCTGTAAATATTCATATCATATATATATTATATATGGGGCTCTTCCGGCGTGGGTGAACCCCGCGTGGTGGCCGCCCCCTTAGTGGCCGTTGCCCTGGTGGGCCGTCCCCTGGCCACCAGCGCCAGCCTTCACCACTGGCCTGCTCCCTGCGCCCTCGCGCGTTCCTCTCCTGGGCCATCCTTCTGGCAGCCTCCTTGTTGCCGAGGTGCTGCTGCCCACTTCTTTCCCTTCATCGCCGGCCGTGCCCCCGGCGTCGACGCCGCAGGGGACGTCGTGCACCGCCCGCAGCTGTTGTCGTCGATCACCAGTCGGGCGTTGGCCCTCTGCCTGGGTCGTGCGCTCCTCCGGCTGGCACGACGCCCTCCTCCGTAGCTGCTCCTCCTTCCTCCTGCCTCCTCAGGCCCCCCGTCCACGTCGTCTTTTCTGCTGCCCCTACCTGGCACGCCTCCCTCCTCGCGCTTTCTCTCCTTGAGCTGGGCCCCGGTGCCTTCGGCCACGTCCGCAGCGGCCCTTCCCCCCTCCGGCGCCTTCCCTCCCCGGCTTTGTCGTTGGTGGCTCCCCCTTCTCCTTGCCCTGATCCTCCCTCCTGTGCCCAATGTCCGCTCGTCTGCAGCCTGCGGATGGCAGCCCGAGCTTGGCCTCGCCGCCCCCCCCCCTCAATTATCGCACACTTTCCTCCTGTGGACTCCCCTTCCTGGCATCCTAGGTGCGGTCGGGATTCCTTCGCCTGCGGTGGCACCGCCTTCGAAGCTCAGGCGATCCCTCCGTCGCATGGTGGTTCCTCCTTCCCGGAGGTAGGCTGCGACGGAGGCGGTTCCTCCTTCCCGGAGGTAGGCCAGCGGCCACCCTCCCCCGGAGGACGGCCCCGTACCCCTCGCTCCTAGGGCCTCCTCCCCCTCCTCCCTCCCCGAGTCCGACGCATTGGGCCCCCCTTGCCCCCCTCCCTCTTCCGTCCGCCCGACCTCTACCCTCGCCCGGATGGCCTCCCCATCTGTGTCCCGGCGGCGCCCTCACCCCGGCCTGCGCCCCTCTCGTGCTGTGCGCCCCTTCGGGTCGCACGCCCCCCGTAGCACTTCGCTCCCCTCGAGCCCCTCAGCGCCGCCCTAGGGCCCACTCCCCTCTTCCCTGTCTCTGTTGGGCCGGTCTCCTCCGCCCGGAGGACGCCCCCCTCCCTCCACCCCCTCCCATCTTCCCAGTCCTCGTTGGGCCGGCCTCCACCGCTCGGAGGATGCCTCCCACCCTACCTCCCCCCTGTCCCCGTACTCCCTCCCTTACCCTCCCACCCTCCCTACCCTCATCCCTCCGCCCGCGTCTCCGGCCCCTCCGCCGATTCCCGGCTATCGCTGCGTTTGGATGGGGGGCCCGAGGCAACCTCGCGATGCGTATCATCCTCCTCGGGCAGCACAGCCTTCCAGGCAGCGTGCCTGCTTCGATGTGCGTGCCCTCGGGCTAAGTGACCGGCGCTCTAGGCAGTGTGCCCTGTCCCTCGTTGGGCTGAGAGCCCACTTTGATTTCAAAATTTTAAAATTTTTTGAAATTTTGAAATTTACTTTTTATGTATTTTCTACTTTGCTCTCCAGGGCTTTTTGTGTTTTGGACCCTGCACATGTACTGCTCGTTTAGAGCACTTTTCTCATTCAATAAAATGATGTTTAAAATATATATATAAAATATATATATATATATATATATATATATATATATATATATATATATATATATATATATATATGATGGGTAGAGTGGCAGCCCCCCTTGCTTGCCACTCCCCGCCCCCTCCTCTTCCTTTGGCCGGTGGCTTGGCCGGCCGGCCTGCCGTGGCTGGCCACACCACCGTGCGCCCCTCCTCTCACCGGCAGTTTCCTCGTCTGGGTCGCCGTCGGCAGACTCCCTTGCGGCTCCCCCCCCCCCACCTCTCTCCTTGGCCCCAACGCCCCCGTCGGCGTCCTCGGCGACGTCGCGCTCGGGGGAGGAGGCCTCCATCCCCTTCGGCAGCCCCTCCGACGGACCTGCCAGCGCGCCCTCCGCCCTCCGCCGCCCTCGAGGTGGCGTCCCTCCCCTCGTTTGAGGCCCCCTGCCCGCGCCTCCCGCAGCCCGGCTTCCCCCCTCAGGCCATGTCCGGCCCTCCCCCTCCGGATCCCCCCCTTCGGCCATGTCCGGGCTTCGTCCCGTTCTCCGGCGGACTCGGAGCCCCCCCGCCCTCTGCCTCTCTCACCCGCCTCGGTCCCCTCGCCCGCCCCGGAGCATCGGTGGGCGTCCCCTGGTGCGATCCCCCCACTTTTCCCCGCCCCCGCCTCCCAGGGGGCTTCTCCCCTGCCGCCCTGTCTCCTCCGCCGGCGGCGGACCCTTGGACGCTTGTGGCCCCGCGGCCCCCTGCGGAGCGCTCCCCCATCCTTCTCGCTGCCGGTTGGCCTCGCGACGCCGTCCCCGTCGCTCCAGCCTCTCTCCGGGCTACGGCGTTCTCGTCGGCTCTTGCTCGCGTGCCCCCCTCCTCACCGTTGAGCGGCCCCCGTCGGACGAGCACCCCCCTTGTCTCCCTCCCTGGCGTCGGTGGCCCCCTTCCCGGCTTCGCAACGGTCGTCTCCGCCAGGCGCTGCTCTCCGGACACGGCCGCCACTTCGGGACCAGGTCTCCCGGAGTGCCCCCCTCCCCTCTGTCTTCGGCGTTCCCTCCGCCGCTTCCGCCCTCTCCCAGCCTCGCCGTCGGCCGCTCGGGTCGCCCCGGGCCTTTCTCCCGCTGCCAGGGTATAGATGGGAATGGATGTGATGACGTAATTGATGAGGATTATTTTGCCTCCCAGGGATAATGTGGCGTTATGCCAACCCTCAACTTTTTTCCTGATGCGACTGATCAGGTTGTCGAAGATGCCGAAGTTGGATTTGCCGTACACGAGGGGGCATCCGGGGTAGTAGAATGGGGGATGTTTGATAGGGAAGGAGGTGGTGGTGGAGAGACTGGCCGTTTGCTCTCTCTTGCAATTGTGGTGGGTGTAGATAACACTTTTGGTCGGGTTGATCTTCTGGCCTGAGCACCCGACGTATCTTTGAAGCGTCTTCTGGACGACTTCCACCGATCCAACATCCCCGGATGAGAAGATGAGGATATCGTCAGAGAAAGACAGGTGGGTGATGATCGGACAGCCGCTGGCAGTATGATAGTGTTGGAAGTTGGGAGTACTCGCCATCTTATTAAGGTTTCTACTCAATGCATCCGCCGTAATGATGAAGATGGTTGAAGATAGAGGATCTCCTTGCCTAATCCCGCGACTGGATTTGAAGAAGCCGTCCACCTGACCGTTGACAACCGTAGAGAACCACGAGTTGCTGATCGATATCCACACAATGTTGGTTCAAGTTTCGAAAAATCCAAAAGCTCTGAAGACCCAGATCATGAATTGCCAATCCAGTCCATCGTAAGCTTTCTCTATGTCCAATTTGATATCAATATTGTCCCCTCTTATAGGGAGCTTCATGCAGGTGATTAACTCTTGGGCTAGCATGATGTTATCTTGGATATTCCTCCCCCTGACAAAGCCACTCTGCTCCTCCGAGATGATCTTGGGAAGGAGGCTGGCCATACGGGAGGCTATGATCTTCTATATAATCTTGTTGGTGAAGGTACACAAAATGATGGGGCAAAAGTCCCGAAAGGTCTCAGGGTTATCCTTCTTTTGGATGAGGATCAAATTGGTGCTTGAGATGGCTTTGGGGTAAGTAGCACCTTGGACGAAGGCGATAGCCGCATTGTGGATGTCCACCTTGATGATGTCCCAGCATGTGCGGAAGAAAACCCGTCCGGACCAGGAGCTCTGTGGGCGTCAAGGGCCCAGATGGCTTCTTTGACCTCTTCCTCAGAAGGTGGCTACTCGAGCCAGATATTGTCAGTATTGCTAATAAGATGGGGAACCTCGTCCAGGAAAGGGTTGTCTTTGAGGACCGCTTCCTTGGAGAACAGACGGGAATAGAACTTTGCAGCATCTGCTTGAATCCCTTTTTGATCACTGATGTGGGTCCCGTTCTCATCGGCAATCTGATGGATGGTGAGTTTCTGTCTGCGACCATTGACGCAGGCATGGAAGTAGCTCGAGTTGTTGTCCCCCTTACTGTCCCATTTAAGTCTTGCTTTCTGCTTCCAAAAACCGGTCTCAACTTTTAGCCTGAATTTGGGGATGTCTTTGGTGAGGTTCAGGTCCTGCCTGGTAGCTGGCGAATTTTTGAATATGTACCTAGCTTCAGCACGAGTAACGTCATCCTCGGCCTCACGAATGGCTTGAAAAATATCGCCGTAAGCTAGCTTGCTCCAGGCCGCGAGGGCTTTCTTCGTGGCCTTGAGTTTGATGGCAACCCGGCTGAGAGGATCTGGGGAGTCCGCGCTGTTCCAAGCTTCTACGATAATGCTCTAGAATTGGGGGGTGCTCGCTCCAGAAGTCCAGGAAGCGGAAACTCTTTTTGGATTTGCTAGATATGTTATTAATACCAACAAAATGGGGAGCGTTGTCAGATTCGATGGCATTAAGGTGAGAAAGCTTGGAGGTAGTCCCCATGCCATGCCAGTGGGCGATAGCTAAGGCCCTGTCAAGGTGGGAGTATTATCTATGGTCGCCTTCCTGCATGCTGCACCAGGTGAAGGCGTTGCCGGTGAATGATAGAGAGGTGAGGTGAGAGTTGAAGATGAAGTTGTTGAAGTCGAGCATAGCAGAATGGGGTGGAGGGCGACCGCCAATCTTTTCTTCTCTGCAAGTGATAGCATTAAAGTCTCCGATGCAAAGCAACGGGAGTTTATGGTGGTGTTGGTGGATGTCCAAGAGGTAGTTCCAAAGGAGTTTACGATCCGCAATGTCATAGCTGCCGTGAACCGCGAAAAGGATGGCGTACTTGGGGATCGAAGGGTATTCCACCCAGCACGAAATGGCTTGCCTGGTTTTTTGGATGACTTCGATGGTAATATCCTTGGAGCAGAGGATCCAAATATCGTATCTGCCGGCAATGGCCGAGTGGAAGCCTAGCTGCAGTTGAATGATTTGAGTCTCTTATAGGGGATTTTTGGTTCAAGGATGATCAAGATGTCGATCTTATGAGTCTTTTTAAGGCTGGTGATTCTCCTCATGGTTGGCTTGTTCGCCAGACTGCGGACATTCCAGGAAAGAATGTTCAGTATTAATAGAGCTTGGGGGGTTGGTTGGTCCGCTTTGCCGCGAACCTGGTGTGCATGGTCGATGACTTAGCGACCCCTTTCTTATGAGATTTCACGATGTGGGTAGATGCTTCCCCTACCGTCTTTGTGGATGAGCCGAGTAAGGATTCCTCGGGGCATTTTTCTAGGGTAGCTACGGTAGGTGCACCCTTATATATATCGGAGTCCAGCACGCCTGTCTCCTGTGAAGCGAGAAGGGAGTCGTCGGTGATGCCCATTTGGTCGCCTTCCGATTGGAGGGGAATCCAGCTGCGAGGACCTGAATACCTCAAAGGAGCTGCTCCAGACCATGAATACCAAGGGCATCAACGGCGTTGATTCCGAGGGTTGTTTGGTGATCTGTGACATTCGCAAGTTCTAGGAAGCTCTCATCTTCTTCCTCTCGGCGGGAGCCGGTGGAGTCCTCAGAGTCTGTTTCGGTGGCCATGGCAGAGTCTGCTGGTATGGCTAGCTCCTGGGAGGAGTCGAAAGATTCTGAAACGAGGGCGTCGAATTGGTTAGAAAGGGATAAGTTTAGACGGTGGTAGGGGATGACAGCACTGTCCGAGGAGGCGTCTCTGTCGGATTTTCTATCACTGGAGTTGAATCAGGTGTGGGAGTTTGGTAGAGGAAGTAGGGGGTTGGGCAAATTTTCGATGTTGGATCCCTGCGGGGTGTGGTTCTTTCCGTTCCGGTTTCTTCTTCAGCTCCGGATGGAGACAGAAACAATGCTTCATATATATATATATATATATATATATATATATATATATATATATATATATATATATATATATATATATATATATATATATATATATTCTTATATATATATATATATATATATATATATATATATATATAATATATATATATATATATATATATATATATATATATATATATATAAGAATATATATATATATATATATATTCTTATATAAAAAAAATATATATAAGAATATATATATATATATATATATATATATATATATATATATATATATATATATATATATATATATATTTTGTATATATATATATATATATATATAAGAAAAATCTAATTATTTTAATAGTTTATTTAAATCATTTCTATCAATTTCAAGTATATTTTAAACATAAATAATTTGTAAAACCCTATATAAAAATATATAATAAATACACACACACACATACATATAAATATAAATATATATATATATATATATATATATATATATATATATATATTATATATATATATATATATATATATATATATATATATATATTATATATATAAAATATATATATATATATATATATATATATATATTTATATATATTTATATATATATATATATATAAATATATATATATATATAAAATATATATATATATATATATATATATATATATATATATATATAATATATATATATATATATATATATATATATATATATATATATATATGAAAGCCCCATTTTATTCAAAAACCAAAATTCTAAAAGAGTACAAAACAGCACCACACCATTAACCCCCTAGTGAGAGCACTTGATACTAGCTTTACAAATTTGTCTATGAATCTCCTTGATCACCATCTCAGTTGAGTACCTATAGCCTTCATATCACCACTTGTTACAATTTTTCCATAGCACCCAAATTGTAGCACCAACTGCAAACTGTTTTTGATGAAGCTTCATTCCCAGCCACCACCTACTTAATTGCTGCATTAACGAAGAACCGCCCCTAGCTTGCACCCTGTATTCCTTCTGCAACACAACCAAACCTCCGAAGCCATATCACCCGTATATAAAATGTGATCCAGAGTTTCCTCTGAGCTCTGCTCACAACAGTGGCACTAAGAGGCCATACTAAACCCAAGCTTAATAATGTTATCATCTGTTGGCACCTTGTTGTGAAGGATACGCCACAATAAAATAGACCATTTGTAGGGAAGACATGTTCCCCATATATGAACAAAATGAGAAATAATAGGCCAGTGCTTTCGAGCCAAATCCCAGGCAGACGCCACTGTAAACCTTCCCAAAATTCTGTGCCACTACTAACCTGAATCGTCCACCATGATCTGTTGATCAGCAAAGTGTCTTCCTTCAAGCAGCCGCTTCTATACATGAGTAGCGTTAGACGTCACCGAAACCTCACTCGCAGGGATATGAGAGTAGTATTTAGCTTTAAAGAATGAGACCCAGAGGCTGTCCTGAGTAGTAAACTTCTACCAAAGCTTAATAGTGAAGGCTTGTATCATATCTTCCAATCTCTTAACTCCCAGCCCTCATTCTTCCTTCGTACGGGCAATATAGTCCCAACCCATCCATTTTCGTTTAGGAGCTCCTTGGAATGAGCCCGAGAAGAAGTCACTAAAAATGGCTTCAATGTGACGTAGATGGTAACTGGAGGGTTACACGCAGCCAGTGTATAAACCGGTATAGAAGAAAGAACAGATTTGAGTAGCACCAATTTACCCCCTGGTGATAGAATTTTATTGTGCCAGCCTTCAACTCTTGCTCGAATTCTCTGAATCAATTCTTCATACATACCTGCGTTACGATGCCCAGGCGCCATTGGACAGCCTAGATAAGTGAATGGAGGGGTCCCAATGGTGAAACCCATTCGTGTTGCCAATTCAGTAACCCTGTCAGCTGGGGCCTTCGAAGACACATACAAGGATGTCTTAGCCACATTGATCTTCTGCCCAGAAGCATCCTCATAACGCCGGAGTAGCTCCTGAATCAAAGTGATCGATCGAATGTCTCCAGCCGAAAATAAAAGAACATCATCCGCGTATGATAAATGAGTTATAGGAGAACAACCTCTGGAAGTGATGAATGGAGTAAATCCCTCTGTTGAATGTAGCAATTTTAAGTTTCGAGATAATGTCTCAGCTGCTAAGATGAACAATGCGGGTGTGATTGGATCTCCTTGGCGAACACCTCTAAAGGATTGAAAATACCCAGTTGCTTCTACATTAATCAAGGGTGAAAACCACACATTATTTTGAAGTCTGAGCATCATGTCAACCCATTTGTTATAAAAGCCAAACTTGCGCAAAACTTTAACAGAAATCTCCAATCGACCCGATCATAAGCCTTCATCATATCTAATTTAATGGCAATATTGCCACCCCAATATTTTTTGTTCATCTTAGCAACTAATTCTTAAGCAAGCACAATATTATCCACTATCACCCGTCCTTGCACAAAACTGCTCTGTTCCGGAGAGATCAACTTGGGCAGAAGAGGCGCTAGCCTTAGAGCTAGGGTCTTAGAAATGATTTTGTTCAAACCTGAACGCAAACTAATAGGCCTGTAATCTGAGAAGTACTTGGGTTGCTTTACTTTGGGGATTAAAACAAGAGAGGTGTTGGTAATAAATCGCGGTAGAGAGAACCCATCGAAAAACATGCCAACTGCCTCTGCAATATCATCACCAATGATGTCCCAAGTTGAAATAAAAATTTAGCAGTAAACCCATCCAGGCCCGATGCACTATTTATGTCCAATGACTTGATTGTGTCCAACAGCTCCTTCTTCGACGAGATAGCAATAAGTCGATCATTCTCTTCCTCTTCAACCAGGCATGGGATGACAGAGAGAAGGTCGTCATCTTCCCTGATCTCATCTCTTTCATACAATGCTGCATAATACTCAAGAGCATAGGCTTTAATGTTCGCTTTATCAATCAACACTGTCTTAGTGGCAGTTGTAATAGAATGTATCCGCAAAGCCTTCTTTTTATAGTTCACACAATCATGAAAATATGTTGTATTTTTATCCTCCTCCAAATCCTATTTGATACGAGATTTTTGTTTCAAGAAAGCATCTTCAATTCGAACTCTCTGTTTGAGAAATACAGTAGCCTGGACGAGCTTCTCCCTATTGAGATCGAAATTGTCATCCTCGAGCCGTAATTCTGCTGCAAGAACTTCGTCCTCTGCCTTCCTAATAGCCTGAAAAATATCTCCATATGTCGACCTGCTCCAGGCTGATAGTCGCTTACGACATACATCAAGACGTAACGCCACCCGCGTGATCCCATATCGGTGATCGACGGAGTGCCAGGCCTCATGAATAATACGAAGGAAGTCAGCATGGACAATCTAAAAATCGAAGAATCAAAACTGCTTAGCCCCGCCAGTATTCTGGGCTAACATTCGTACAAGAATAGTCGCATGGTCGGATTCAGTCCTATTAAGATGCTCCTCCATCGAACAGGGAGCCATGTTCAGCCAGGCACTATCAACAAAGACCCGGTCTAGCCGAGACGCACGTCGGTCCGCTTTGTTCGACTTTATCTAAGTGAAGCCACTCCCTGTGTATGGCAATTCTGAAACTCCATATGCCAACTGAAAATTGGCAAACTCCTGCATCGAGAGTGCATCTGCAGGCCGTCCCCCATTCTTTTCATCCGACCGGAGAACAGCATTGAAATCCCCTCCTACAATCTAAGGTAGCTGGTGTGTATACTGAATCATGAGCAGTCTCTCCTAAATGATCCGACGACCTTTCTTCTTGCTGTCACCATGCATGATGGAAAAGAGATAGGTCACTGGCAGCAAGGGGTCAATAACCCTAACTGTCAGAGCCTGATCACAGGAATCCACGATGTCAATATTGCAGCCTGACCTCGACATGATCCAATATTACCTTTGTTATTAGAAAAACCTAAGGAGAATCCCAGCTTAACTTTATAATGTTGCAGTTGCGCTTGATCAACTTTTGGCTCAATAATGGCGAGAAAATTAATTTTGTTCACCCATAACAAAGACTTCAATCTTTTAAGAGTCATAAGATTGGCAATACCTCGAATATTCTAGATTAGGAAATTAAACATTAAGATTTGAGGGGTTAGCAGTGTTTGCTTTGCTTACGGCCGAACGAGTTGTTCGATCAGATGGCTCCACATTCTTTTTCCCTTTTTTTACGTTTTTGAGTTGTGCATGCTTCTGCCTGTGTTTCTTGACTGCTCGAAGGGTCCTGGGCAACTAATATTCCCCTTGATGCTTCATCACTCGCTTCATTCTCTGCATTCATGTCCCAAGCTACGGGCTCCGAAAGATCGTCACCCTCCCGAGCAATATTTTCCTCTTCCTCAACAATGTCAGCCCACCTGGTAGACATCCCCCTCCATTCTCCTTCTTCCATATCCTTGGGGGGCGAGGAATTAATCACTGGTAATAGTTGGGTCGGGATGACCACTGCCTCCACTTTATTGTAAGATTCCAATCTAGACTCCTGATCATCATGAGGAGCCACCTGGTCGAAGCTAACCAACTAAAGGCTGGGATCCTGGATGTTTTCGCTCAGAGGAGGGTTGGGTGCATGAGTATCGGGCATTAATAGATTGTTTGGAGGCATCACATCTACGATTTTTGTGCTAACTTCACCCGAAAAAGTAATGACGGTAGTTAAACCCGGTTGATCTATGTCCAATCTCGGTATTAATGAAGTGACCTCTGGATCAAGTGTAGCCCGACGTGTATCTGGCTGCTCATTAATGACAGCTTCGGCTTCGACTCTCTCCTCGTGGTGAACAGTCTTCCCCTTGTTCTTAAGCTTATACGATTCCACATTATGTCCTTGATGAAAGCAATAAGAGCAGTACAACGGAATGTTTTCATATTCTACTGTCTGCCAGAAGCTTCGTCCTTTGGATAGGTTAATTCGGACCCGCCTTTGAATAGGTTTTCCTACATCAATCTCTACGAAAACCCGCGCTATGCTAGGTCGCGCTAAATCCTCCGTGGCTCGATCAATCTTCAGGGGGGTGCCTATTGTTGAGGTGATAGCGAACAGGGCCTCTTTCGCGTACAGATGATGTGGAAGATCAGGAAGGTTTACCCAGACTGGCATAAGAGCGAATTCGATTACGGGAGTAAAATCAGCCTCCCAATTAAATAAACGCATAGGGGCACGAGCAATGAACCAAGTGTCCTTTGAACGTAGACGAAGGTAGTCTTCTTCCATACTTAGCCTGATCAGTATGTGTTTCCGATCGATCACCCCAGCTTTGATTGAACCCTTAAATTCAAACCCTTGTAGAACTTTACGTATCACCTCAATAGGAGGTTTGCTATGAGAGAATTTCCTAATGAGAGCATATTTAAAAGGAGCATATATATATATATATATATATATATATATATATATTATATATATATATATATATATATATATATATATATATATATATATATATATTATATTTTTATATATATATATTATATTTTTATATATTTATATATATATATATAATTATATATTTATATATTTATATATTTATATAATTATATACTTCAAAATAAATATTTAATACAAATATTAGGGGGTTTACATTATGCCCAACTTACAAAAATTTTGTCTGTGAAATTAAAATAATCTTAATATAAAAGAACAAGAAATTAAATACAAAGAAAAAATTAAGTACGCAAGTCGTACCTCGATTCTTGAGAAGATGGGAAAGGCGGTTACAAGTAGAGTCCTAATTTGATGTCACCTTCTAAGAGATCGGGTACACTTAGTTCAAGTCTCTAACCAACTTATAAAAATTTATTTTTCATGAAAATCACAGTTACAAGACTTCTAAGAAGGTCAAATTTGAAGGAGAGGTACGAGACAGGCACTACTGATCGCAATTACGGATTCTAAGGAAGCCTAAGTATCGCCATGGTGTTCTGGTTAATAATTCTATAAAGAAAAATTAATACCAATTTAGCATCCCTTATATAGATCATGCTTCAACAAGATAGTAGGAAAGGTCTTGGTCGAATATAATTGGAACGAGTTGGTACAATAGGATTTCGTTCATCGCATAACTTAGGTGACGAAAGCTTATGATCAAGAATTTATGGAAAGAAAAATTTGTGGGCCAAGAGATGGAAGTGCATGGGACTTTTGTGTAGAACTTGGTTCGAAGATAAGGCATGATTTGGTTGGGATATAGATAATTTAAGTCATATTGATTAGTGTGTGTGTGGGGTCGATGTTTGGTGTTTGACGTTGTATAGGAGTCGTATGGGGGCTTGTTTGAGTGGGATGCAAATGTTTTGGGTGTTGTATGTCTTGTCTAAATTATGGGTATTAAGTTTATTTGAGGGAATGGGTTGATATTGTTTTCAAAAACAAAGTTTCTTTATAAACTAAGAAAAAGATTTACAATACTACAATTTGATTTCTAGGGAAGTACAACTATAGGAATCTGATCAGAAGACGATCACTTTATCTTTTGGACGATGCGATGTCGAAGAAGAAAGCCTTTGGGGAGTACTGCAGCAAGTGTTCAGGAGATTATGATTATTAGTGATGTTTTGGAAGTGATTTGGAACTCTATTTATAGAGTTCTGAAATAACAATCAGCCAGTTATTCTGATTAGCACAGACAGCCATTGGCACACCATCACCCTTTGCGCGAATGATTAACTTAACTGCATGGGACGTGTGGCATTCTGTGAAAGAGATATGCATGGCAGTGGGCAGTGTCGTGTGCACGTTCTTCGAGATTAGTGGCATGCACGCTACGTCATCTAACTACTTTGGTTGATAATTTGATTGATTAGCACCAACTATTGAATGGTGCCAGTCGCCATCTGCTATTTTAGTACCATCTGCTTAATTTATTGATTACCTCGTGCCAACTGTAAATGGTACGGGATAGCTGTTAGCCATTATGACAAATCTGACAATTTCTTCTCGAGCGTCGTGCGTTCGGGATTCGAAATGAATTTTCCTCGACTAACGTGATGTCAGTCATAATGACAGTCATTTGGCCTCTCGGAGAAGAATGCCATGTGTCAACCAGCACCATCTGATGCCAAGCACCATTTGTTGACCAGCGCCATTTGATAACTTCAGTCTTGATGCCTTTTAAGAGTAGCGCATGATGACTATTATACTTTTTGGGCTTCTACAAGACCCCCTTCAAAGTTTTCAAATTTGAAAAGTTTCAAAATTTTGATTACTTTGAATAAGAAGCATTTCTTTGCATGGTCGACGCACAGTAGTATCATAACCGACCCCGACTTATGGGCACGGATCGCGCGACTGTTATAACTATTTTTAGCTATAAATAGCTCTAAGAAGAGAGAGAGAAAACACTATTTACTTAAAATCTTCTTCTTTCCGAGCTCTTTCTCTTCTTCAATTTTCGAACTTTCAATCGATTGAAATGGCCCCAAAGAGAAGCGCTGTCGAGAAGGGAATGAAAGTGGTCGGAGCTACTTCGCATGTGCTGTAACACCCACTTTTCAAAAATGAGGGTAATTTTGAACTTTTATAAAAGTTTATTATTTAATAATAGGATTTATGATTTATAGAAATTTTTAATTAATTTAATAATATTTAAAATTAGTGAATTATAATTTTGATGTGTTAGCTAGTGAACACTAGAACTGTTGAGCCTAGAGATTAACCATGACCATGGGGACCTAACCATGTGATTAGAATGACTATTTACAACTTTTTAGGCTAAGGGTATTTTGGTCATTTTGTGACTTTTGAATTATTTAGGATTTTGATTAATTGGTGAATTTTAGATTATTTTAATAATATTTAAATTGATGTATTATAATTTTGGTTATTTTTCATATTTTAATATTTTGGGAAAATTTTATATTTTTAATATTGTTTTTATTGGATTTGTTTAGTCGGGTTTGAGTTTCGTCTCGTTCCGACTTGTATTGTGACCCGGGTAGCTTAAACTCTAGATGGGACCCAATATTAAGTTAAGCATGGCCCATAAAACCCAACATTTAAGTTAGTTAATTAAACTAATTTTTATCATGTTAGAATGGTTAAGTTAGAGACTCAAAAGTAGATCATTTTGACCCCAAACTTGAACCTAGTCTAGACTTCACCATATGAGACTAGAGAGGGGCAATTAGGACATTTCCCATTAGACCTAATGGACTCTTTATGGTAGCCACCTTTAGGGGAGAATGATTCATTTCATTCATTACAATCTTGCCTCTTTTATTTTCCTTTTGTTCTTCCCTAATTTTAGAGAGCCTTCCCATTGATTTGATCTCCAAATCAAATCATTCCTTCACCAAACCTTCCCTCAATCATTCCCATTCTCCAAGGGAAGGGTGCTACCAAGGATTGGATGAGGAGTGCAAGGAAGAGTGTCCACTTTGAGGGATCTTCGTATCGGAGCCGTGTCCTAAAGAATTTCATTGGGATTCTACTCACAATAGGTAAAACCCATCATCTAAATCGATTTTCTTTGTATATAAATTAGTTTTGAATCCGTAGGATCCATCCACATGCATGTGTCCTATTTAGATTCAAATTTGAGGCCATTTGGAGCTCTCTTGAGAATTTTAGATATGTGTCTTGTGTCCTACTTG
The DNA here is from genome assembly GCA_029216955.1 of Iris pallida. NCBI lineage: Eukaryota > Viridiplantae > Streptophyta > Magnoliopsida > Asparagales > Iridaceae > Iris > Iris pallida. The sequence continues at coordinate 5,305,097 of JANAVB010013398.1, forward strand.
ATAGATGCTAAATTAGGACACCCCATGTGTACGTATGTATGATAATAGTTTAAATAGATATTTAAATTCAGTTTTAGAATGGTTAGAGAGTGGATTGATCTTAGTTAGGATGGTTAGAATGAGTTTCATTTGGATACCTATGTTTGTATCCAAGTATCTTGGCCTATATGTGTTCTTTTGTCCAAAACAACTCAAATTCGTTATAATATTTATCCACATTTTTATTAACCAAAACAACTTAGAAATATCATAACTTTTAGCTTATAACTCCGATTTATCTCTTGTTTTTTTAAAAGAACAGTATCGAAGTTAGCTTTCCAAATATATATTTTAATAAGCCAAATTTTTTCTGTAACTTTCTGTAGAATTATTTGAGTGTCAGCTGTACAAAAGACGAACGTGTTTTCGTATTTTTGCGATTTCGGGAGCTTTCGGACACGAAAATGCGATCCGTTTGGAGTTTCGGAAAGCTAACACGAAGTGCTACAACATACTTTAATCCTAGAATTTATTAGAGGCCAGTTGGTACAGTATTGGTTTTAAGTAGAAGAGTGATTATACGATATATGCATTTTGTGTAACCTATGAGCCTATGTAGTATTTGTATTAAATGGATATAGAGTATGTAATACATGATATATTAGATGAATGAAATGATATATATATATATGATATATATCCTCTTTATAATGTATATATATGGTTGAATGCAAGCATGTAGGAATGTAATTAATATAATGTATGTAAGCAATGCATAAATGCATGAATGAAAGAATGATATACAATGTATGCATGAAAGTATATAATGAATGCTAGATATGAATGTAATGATAGATATGAATGCATAATATATAAATAATATAATGCAATATATAATGATAGCATGTATGGTAATGTAGAATATATGATGCAAGCATGTATACGTCCATTGTTTTCCCTTTTCCTTACATTTTCCTTCCCTTCCCTTTCTATTTCAATTTTTCCCCCTTTTTTTCTCTTCTATTTTTACATATTATATACAATGTATATAATGTATAGATGCATGTAAGTATGTAATATGAATGAATGAATGTCATATATGAATGAATCAATCAATCAAAGGTATAAGTAAAATATAATGCATCGTAATGAATGTTAACATATATAATGTACAAAAGTATGTATATAAATGTGCATGAATATATATATCTACGTAACTATGTAAATATGCATGATGTAACATATGCCTATATATATAAATATATATGTAATGTGGATATGCATGTATGTATGAAGGTATGTATTTATATAAGGTATGTATTTATATATATTATCTATTTTATATTATGCATTGTTGTGGTTCACATTGTCTTGTGATTGTGTGAGTGGTAGCCTAGGCTTGGTTAGGCCTAGTGAGACTTGTTAGACTTGTTTGGGCCAGGACTTGACCTAGTTGACCTAATTTGACTAGTGTGGTTGACTAGAGTTGACTAAGTGTTGACTTTATTCTAGTTTGACCTAGACAGCATGCAGATGCATTATACATTTTATTTATAATCTCTCGTATACATCTTGACCTGTGTTGCTCTAAATAGGACTCTGTGGCTTCAGTTTGGACCTCTATACCTATCAGCTGTTCAGGTTATCAGACGAGTACATTCTCTGACCATTTCATACTTGTCTGGATTTATATTCTTGCTCTAGATTACTGTACTTGATGCTGACACGATTGTTATCATGGATTGATACTATATGGATCTTCTTTTGAGATGTTATCCCCTTTTATTCACTAAATACATATTGTGATGTGCATTTCACTTACATATTGTATTTATTGAACCCTTATCCTTGTATACTCATTGTGCATATTGTACTCTCATTTTCACATGAGTCCCATAGATAGACCATTGTACAACTATTGTATAACATTGTACATCTATTGTATAACATTATACACTATTGTATAAGATAACGTAACTGGAGTGGATCCTTGTGTATTGATTGGAGAGGAGAGTAGAATTGGTTATGTAATCAAATCCTATTGTACAACATTGTATAACTATTGTATATGTCCATTGTGCACTCACGTACAATGGAGTTACCATTGCATTGTCCTATACCGTTTACATAACCATATTGTACTCTAAATCAAATTTTGCTTACGGTTCTTACTTATCATATATAGATATTTTCTATTATCAAATCTCTGCTATTTTCCATATACATTCTTCTTTCAGCGTTTTCTGTATCTTACTCTATTGCATGCTTTATATTTCCTAACTTGATATGAACTGCATGAGATGTTTTGTGCTCGCTCTTGTCCGGACTGGACCTGTTGATAAATTTTACAGATAGTTTGGAGGTTGCCTGCTAGCCTAGAGGAGACACAGTAGAGGTTGTATAGATAGTTATTTAGTTGTCTTGAGTTGTATTTACTTTATGGATTACTGTATTTGAGATTTGAGATATTTTTTGGGTTTGTGTATCTTAGACACTTAGACTTGTATCTGCGGTATCTCTTTATGGATTTTATATTTTATCTATCTTTTATGATGCTCTACCTTAGATGTGATTGAGACTGTATTTGCTATGTCACCTCCATTCAGAGTGTATATACTGTACAGGTACCTTTATATTGTTAGATGTTTGACCTAGGACAGCGTTCTACCGCCGACACTGCAGCGTATGCTGGACGTACCCACTTCTTGTGCCCTTACTCTAGGGTGCGGATCGTGACACGTTTTTAGTGGTTGCCCATGCAGGTCGAGTTTATGTAGTGGTATTCGAACTAGAGTACCACTACAGCCTGCAGTAGGATTAGGATATATTTTTGAAGGTACTCAATCACAGTTAGGATTCCTTGAGAGATTCCTGGGATGTCCCTTGAGAATCTTATTATAAAATATCTCGAAATTTGATTCTAATAGTTTATATTTATCTTTCTTGGTTAGTTAATAAATTTGATTTTTGGGTATGCATTGTTGATTTAATTTAATTTTTGTCAAGATGAAATTATATGGGCTAGGTCATCTAAGTTATGGAATCTAGTCTTCTACAGTCACATTAGCCAGCATGGTGAGGACATATAGTCTGACTTTGGATATATTTCTTGGGTGCGGGAATTTAAGGTTTTCGCAGCCAAGCTGGCGGCATCAAGAAAATTTTAAATACCATAATTTTAGAGGTATGTGCCTAAGTCGAGGACTTTGTGATTATCGTAGCCTTGCTTACTAGTATGACGAGGATTTAGAGTACCATGATTTTGGATAGACGCATATGATTATCAGATTGTACCTTAAATATTCTTGAACATGTTTTCTCTACTTTTGTTTCAGTCATCCTAAAAAAAAAGAATTATTGTTTGTTTTGTTTGTTTTGCTTCTCATTATTTAACTTAGGAGTAGCTTTAGCTGTATTATAAACCTTGTGTAACTTCTTACTATGAATTTCTTCTTAATACAATAAATCGATGATTTTGCTAGACCTTATCTTGGATTTGATATTATAGCTCTGGTTTCAAAATGGTTCTTCTTTTAAACAGATAAGCAGAACAGATTTTATCGTTATTTTCTTCTTGCTATTATTCTTGTATTAAATAATAATAATAATAATAAAATTGTCTTGATTACATCAATCACCTACTTGCAATCTTGGTAGGAATCTAAATGTTGGTCTTGATATGGAATTTGATTTTTATATTGGGACATGAGAATATATATATAGCGGACACAGACACTTTGTCTGACACGTATGCATGCTAAACTTTGATTACCAACCCATCTAAATACATATTAATATGTTGTTGATGTTAAATTCTCAAAACCCAAATATCTCTGACATAATACAGTATCAGAGAATAGTTCTCTATTTTTTTCCAGTTTAAATTCATAATTTAAATATAAATTTTATATTATTAGTTGTTGTTTACATCACTGCACATGTATGTTATCGACAGAGTTTCAATTCTTAAAGAAATTGGTTAAGTTTTGCGTTTAAATTTGTCAAATCTGAGACCGTGTGCATATTAACCCTTTAACACTAGATTCTAAGTGATTAGTTCAATTTGCAGTTTTAAATGTAATGTTTTGATCCATATACATTATTGTATGTAGGGATATAATGTTAGGTTTCATACTCTTACATGTTAGGTTGTGGTTGTGGTGAACATTGGGTTGGTTTTGATGTTCGAATTTCACCAAAATTCTGAAACTGAATACATGTTAACATTTTTCACATCGATTTTAAATGTTTAGTTCAATTTCAGATTTAATATGTAATGTTACACTGAAATGAATGATTAAACCCTTCATTTTAAGTTATAACCCCTGTACTCTTGACACTCTACACTAATGTTCGCAACTGCCATGTAAACCTAACCCTTCATCTCTATGTTATGTTCATATATATATATATATATATATATATATATATATATATATATATATATATATATATATATATATATAAATATATATATATATATATATATATATATATATATATAGTTTTTGCATACTGTTATAATGTATATAGATACATAACTAAATCTCTACCTCTCTATACATATAGATATATGTATATATATGGTTTGCCATGCAGGTTATGAGTAAATAGGTTGTGCATTGTAGATTGTTTAACCAATATGCCATGAGTAGTGTAACTTGATAGCAATTGTTTTGAAACCCAAATCCTCCTATACACTTTCATGTATATTTCACACACACACGCACACACATGTCTACTATCTAACCCTATGAACATGTCCACATACACCCATACACACACTAACCACATAACCTTTACATAATTCTAGTTTACACTCTCTCTCTCTCTCTCTCTCTCTCTCTCTATATATATATATATATATATATATATATATATATATATTGTGATTGGATTTTAATGCTCGACATTTGTGCTTTAAATTTTGATTTTGATTTTGATTATGCCTTAAAGCCTTGATGATTTGTTATTTCTGTATCTTTTCCAGTTTAACACCCCTGATTGCTTGTAAGTTTTGTTACCCTATGATTGTTTTGGTCTAGTGTAACTTGTATACCTATATGAGACTTACACTACCACCGTATGCCATGACCTTGTATGTCATTCTTTTAAATTGTATGATTTAGGTAAGTTCTGAGACTTTGATTGTTGGGGACGAGACTCTAGAAGAAGTACGACCATCTTAATTTCGAGGACAAAATTTTCTAAGAAGGGTAGACTTGTAACACCCACTTTTCAAAAATGAGGGTAATTTGAACTTTTCTAAAAGTTTATTATTTAATATTATGATTTATGATTTATGGGAATTTTTAATTAATTTAATAATATTTAAAATTGGTGAATTATAATTTTGATGTGTTAGCTAGTGAACACTAGAACTGTTGAGCCTAGAGATTAACCATGACCATGGGGACCTAACCATGTGATTAGAATGACTATTTACAACTTTTTAGGCTAAGGGTATTTTGGTCATTTTGTGACTTTTGAATTATTTAGTATTTTGATTAATTGGTAAATTTTAGATTATTTTAATAATATTTAAATTGATGTATTATAATTTTGGTCATTTTTTATATTTTAATATTTTGGGGAAATTTTATATTTTTAATATTGTTTTTATTGGATTTGTTTAGTCGCGTTTGAGTTTCGTCTCGTTCCGACTTGTATTGTGACCCGGGTAGCTTAAACTCTAGATGGGACCCAATATTAAGTTAAGCATGGCCCACAAAACCCAATATTTAAGTTAGTTAATTAAACTAATTTTTATCATGTTAGAATGGTTAAGTTAGAGACTCAAAACTAGATCATTTTGACCCCAAACTTGAACCTAGTCTAGACTTAACCATATGAGACTAGAGAGGGGCAATTAGGACATTTCCTATTAGACCTAATTGACTCTTTATGGCAACCACCTTTAGGGGAGAATGATTCATTTCATTCATTACAATCTTGCCTCTTTTATTTTTCTTTTGTTCTTCCCTAATTTTAGAGAGCCTTCCCATTGATTTGATCTCCAAATCAAATCATTCCTTCACCAAACCTTCCCTCAATCATTCCCATTCTCCAAGGGAAGGGTGCTACCAAGGATTGGAAGAGGAGTGCAAGGAGAACTGTCCACTTTGAGGGATCTTCGTATCGGAGTCGTGTCCTAAAGGATTTTATTGGGATTCCACTCCCAAAAGGTAAAACCCATCATCTAAATTGATTTTCTTTGCATATAAATTAGTTTTGAATCCGTAGGATCCATCCTTATGCATGTGTCCCATTTAGATTCAAATTTGAGGCCGTTTGGAGCTCTCTTGAGGATTTTAGATATGTGTCTTGTGTCCTACTTGATAGATCCCAAATTAGGACACCCCATGTGTACGTATGTATGATAATAGTTTAAATAGATATTTAAATTCAGTTTTAGAATGGTTAGAGAGTGGATTGATCTTAGTTAGGATGGTTAGAATGAGTTTCATTTGGATACCTATATTTGTATCCAAGTATCTTGGCCTATATGTATTCTTTTGTCCAAAACAACTCAAATTCGTTATAATATTTATCCACGTTTTTATTAACCAAAGCAACTTAGAAATGTCATAACTTTTAGCTTAGAACTCCGATTTATCTGTCGTTTTTTTAAAAGAACCGTATCGAAGTTAGCTTTCCAAATATATATTTTAATAAGCCAAATTCTTTCTGTAACTTTCTGTAGAATTATTTGAGTGTCAGCTGTACGAAAGACGAACGTGTTTCGGTATTTTCGCGATTTCGGGAGCTTCCGGACACGAAAATACGACCTGTTTGGAGTTTCGGAAAGCTAACACGAAGTGCTACAACATACTTTAATCCTAGAATTTAGTAGAGGCCAATTGGTACAGTATTGGTTTTAAGTAGAAGAGTGATTATACGATATATGCATTTTGTGTAACCAATGAGCCTATGTAGTATTTGTATTAAATGAATATAGAGTATGTAATACATGATATATTAGATGAATGAAATGATATATATATATATATATATATATATATATATATATATATATATATATATATATATATATATATATATATATATATATATCCTCTTTATATTAATGTATATATATGGTTGAATGCAAGCATGTAGGAATGCAATTAATATAATGTATGTAAGCAATGCATAAATGTATGAATGAAAGAATGATATACAATGTATGCATGAAAGTATATAATGAATGCTAGATATGAATGCAAGGTATACATGTAATGATAGATATGAATGCATAATATATAAATAATATAATGCAATATATAATGATAGCATGTATGATAATGTAGAATATATGATGCAAGCATGTATATGTCCATTGTTTTCCCTTTTTCTTACATTTTCCTTCCCTTCCCTTTCCATTTCAATTTTCCTCATTTTTTTCTCTTCTATTTTTACATGTTATATACAATGTATATAATGTATAGACGCATGTATGTATGTAATATGCATGAATGAATGTCATATATGAATGAATCAATCAATCAAAGGTATAAGTAAAATATAATGCATTGTAATGAATGTTAACATATATAATGTATAAAAGTATGTATGTAAATGTGCATGAATGTATATATCTACGTAACTATGTAAATATGCATGATGTAACATATGCCTATATATATATAAATATGTATGTAATGTGGATATGCATGTATGTATGAAGGTATGTATTTATATAAGGTATGTATTTATATATATTATCTATTTTATATTATGCATTGTCGTGGTTCACATTGTCTTGTGATTGTGTGAGTGCTAGCCTAGGCTTGGTTAGGCCTAATGAGACTTGTTAGACTTGTTTGGGCTAGGACTTGACCTAATTTGACTAGTGTGGTTGACTAGAGTTGACCAAGTTTTGACTTTATTCTAGTTTGACCTAGACAGCATGCAGATGCATTATACATTTCATTTATAATCTCTCGTATACATCTTGACCTGTGTTGCTCTAAATAGGACTCTGTGGCTTCAGTTTGGACCTCTATACCTATCAGCTGTTCAGGTTATCAGGCGAGTACATTCTTTGACCGTTTCATACTTGTCTGGATTTACATTCTTGCTCTAGATTACTGTACTTGATGCTGACACGATTGTTATCATGGATTGGTACTATATGGATCTTCTTTTGAGATGTTATCCCCTTGTATTCACTAAATACATATTGTGATGTGCGTTTCACTTACATATTGTATTTATTGAATATCCTTAACCTTGTATACTCATTGTGCATATTGTACTCTCATTATCACATGAGTCCCATGGATAGACCATTATACAACTATTGTATAACATTGTACATCTATTGTATAATATTATACACTATTGTATAAGATAACGTAACTGGAGTGGATCCTTGTGTATTGATTGCGGAGGGGGAGTAGAATTGGTTATGTAATCAAATTCTATTGTGCAACATTGTATAACTATTGTATATGTCCATTGTGCACTCACGTACAATGGAGTTACCATTGCATTGTCCTAAACCGTTTACATAACCATATTGTACTCTAAATCAAATTTTGCTTACGGTTCTTACTTATCATATATAGATATTTTCTATTATCAAATCTCTGCTGTTTTCCATATACATTCTTCTTTCAGTATTTCCTGTATCTTACTCTATTGCATGCTTTATATTTCCTAACTTGATATGAACTGTGTGAGATGTTTTGTGCTCGCTCTTGTCCTGACTGGACCTATTAATAAATTTTACAGATAGCTTGGAGGTTGCCTGCTAGCCTAGAGGAGACACAGTAGAGGTAGTATAGATAGTTATTTTAGTTGTCTTGAGTTGTATTTACTTTATGGATTACTGTATTTGAGATTTGAGTTTTTTTGGGTTTGTGTATCTTAGACACTTAGACTTGTATCAGCGGTATCTCTTTGTGGATTTCATATTTTATCTATCTTTTATGATGCTCTACCTTAGATGTGATTGAGACTGTATTTGCTATGTCACCTCAATTCGGAGTGTATATACTGTACAGGTACCTTTATATTGTTAGATGTTTGACCTAGGACAGCGTTCTACCGTCAATACTGCGGCGTAGGCTGGACGTACCCACTTCTCGTGCCCTTAATCTAGTGTGCGGGTCGTGACACGTGCCCCCACTAATGGTGCCTCAGTATATTACACCATCGACGAGAGCCGAGGAGGCAAACCCAGCTCTTGAAGGTGAGAAACTGAACGGAAAAGAAGACCATAGAACGCTCGCGCCATCCGCGTGTAGCACGATCAAAGTCCAACATTGACCGCCTCTTTCAGAGTGATGGTCAATGCTTTGTGCCATCTACATCACACACCACCTCTTTCAGAGTGTTGGTCGATGCTTTGCACCATCTAATGGCCTGTGCCACCTCTTTCAGAGTGTTGGCTCAAAATCAAAACAATGATGCCCTGCGTTATTTGTCATATTTTGAATGTGATATGCCATCTGATGTCATGCGCTAACTGACTGATGCGCCATGTGTTTTAAGAATTGTCAGATTGCATGAGCTAATTGTGGACTGCTTTTTTATATCCTACGCCGTCCATGATTGGTGCAGAGTATTTCTTTAAGAAACAATCTTTTTTAAGAGTTTAAATCTGAATTTTCTTTTGCAGTTGATCTGAGGGAAGTCCCTTATACGGAGGAATTGGATTCTGTCTTCCGGGTGTCGGAGTATCATGAAAACCTATCTTATGTCAAGTTCCCAAAATATGATCTTCCTGAGACTAGAAGAGCTGTGCTAAAGTCTCAAGATGACAGAACTTTATTATGCCTGATAAATGGTGAACCCCTTGGAAGTTTTGATCAGGTTCCCAATAAGAAGCCAGCCTTTTAATTTGGTGAGGCTATCAAGAAAGACAGCCAGCCTAAATCAAAGTGGGAAATGCGAGTCTATCAGAGTAGAAACAGACTAATATATCTCACTGATATGACGAGACATTTGTCCCTATCCCGTTATGCTCATGCCAGCTATCCTCGAAATATGGTAAAGGATATGACTCCTTTCCAACAGGCCAGAGTTCAGAGGATATGCCACAGATTAGGTCCCTAGAATAAGGACATATTTTACAGCTCATCAGAGAGGAGTAATACTCATTTGAGGGGCCTAAAACCAAGCTACGTGCCATCTGAAGATTTATCCCTGATGATCCCAGTTAGAATTCCTTTCTTCGTGAATCTTTTCGCTAAGGCTGAAGGAAAGTATCCAGACAAGAATATGCGGTTGACGGGTATGATGAGTCCTGAGAACAAACGCTGGAACCATCTTTCAATCTGGGCTCTTAACAACTTTAGAGATGAGCTAATGGATTTAGAGCTTTATGAATCTATTTGGACATCTTCCTGCGGTATTCGCACCACTCCTAATCTATTTTTGGCTTTGGTGGAAAGATACAACGATAAGACAGGCACTTTTGTGACTCCTTTTGGAGAGATAGGTTTCGTCCTTCATGAGATGCAATACACCTCCCATCTGCCAATGGGTGAAAACCCATATAAAGAGTATGTGCCAACAAATGAAGAGTTGGACGCTCTAGCTGAGAAAAACCCGAAAATGGTAGCAGTTTTCGACGAGCTTTTATGCCATTTCATGATCTGCACTCTTCTGTATAAGAGTCATGCAAAGGGGACGTGTTATTGGTCCAAATGGTTTTCGTACCTATTTTTGGGCCATATCCAGGAGGACAAGGTGCAGGACCACCTAGATTATGATCCTGGCTTTTTCGAACCGCTTGACCACAGTACTATCCAGAAATTGATAGAGAAGTCAAGGGATATTGACAATGAGCTGGAGGAGGATTGGCATGAATTTAAGGCTGATACTCCTATCGAGACCTATATATGACAAGGTGGTCGGTAAATGTCTCGAGAAGCGACTCTGGCAGGCTTTATTTTATTGTGGCTGTGATGATTCGTGGTTCCCGGAGCCAGTGCTATTGACAGGCTCCGCCGTGATGTACTATTTGCCGTTGTGCGTTTGGTGTTCGGCCACAAGATGGACAATCTTTCTACAATGACCTGCCGGTTGAATGCAGGTCTTCGTTCTTTCACAAATGCCATGATGACGGATCCTAGTACTAGAGATGATTTTCCTCGTACAGAGATGCCGTATATTTATTTGTTCGGATGGTTATTACTACACAACCCCATTCTGATGGATCCTGCTCTAGGAGTCATAGGAGGAGACTTTATCAGATGTTACACCATATCTCGGTGGAAAGTCAACTCCCTTACTGACTGCTGGAAGGCATTGAATATGGGTTCCGAGTGGAGATACTACTCATTGCTCCTCCTTCTGAATGTGCGAATCTTCCATCCTGGCTTATGGGTTTAGAGCCTATGGCTGCTCGCCTACCACCAGCTGCTTTTATGTGGTTGAAGATGATCAGACCCTCTCACTTGATATATCGATTCGGAGGTGACTGTTGTCTAGAGCCGTATCTGCCTAGCCGATTTGCTCGCCAGTTCGGCTATGATCAAATGCACGTCGGTAATGCAACCACCTACCTAAGAGCCTCCGGATATCTGATCGATGGTGCTAGAGGGTGTAGGTATTAAAGTGGCCGGGGCACTAAGGCTACTTTTTTAATGCCCTCTGCTACTCTTGAAATGGGCCCAAATATATTATATACATATGCAAACATTTATACTTCAGCCAATACCTTCTTCGAGGGCTTCACCTTGTCCAATAGTTTTGTTAGTGCCAAACGATCACGGTTGGAGATCAGAACCACCCTATAATTCAAAGAGCTTGAAGAGAATGCTCCTGCTGATGAGCCTCTTAAAGCTACCCTTGTCGGCCTCCCTGACGAGGTGAATGATTCTCTAGAAATCCCCCTCAGGAAGCAGAGAGAAAAATCTCCTGCAAAAGGGACTAACAAAAGATGAAAAGTCAGGGAGTCATCTACACTATCTGTCCCAGCCGAACCTCCTTCTCTTACTATGGCTCGGTGGAAGAAAACAAAAGAAGCAGTTGTTATTACTAAACAGCCTACAGCGAGGACTAGATCCCAGACATGACAAGCTGAAGCAGGGATTTCTTTTGGGAGAACAGGAACAACCCCTTCTTCGATCCTAAAAAAAGGTAGAGTTCCTTCTGATGAGACTAGTAGGAGGCCAAACGTACGTGATGAACCTTCTGGATCCGAAGGATCTCCTCCAATACCGCTTAAGCACAAAACGAGGAGAAGACTGTTGTTAACCGAAGTTGTGCAGCAAAAAACTACAACTTTACTTATTCCTTCAGTGCCAGGACGGTCCCCTGGTCAACCAAAATTGTCTTTGTCGTCCACTCCCGACAGGTGATACTCTTGCTCTCCCAAAATTAATTTACTGGGAATTTGTATTAATATGTATATTTTTTATTTGCAGAGACTCCAGCGATGAATGTTCTGGCTCCAAATGTTGCAGTAGATACTCCTTTAGTCTCTACTTCAAAATCAATGTTCGTAAAGATCAATATTCCAGTTACTGCACTTGTCGCTGCAGGAATAATATTGTTGTCCCCTACTAAGGATGCTCAGGAGATCATGCCTCCTGAAGACATTCTGAATGTTTTAGCTCCTCCTATGACCCAAGCTCCTGTACCCTCTCAAGAAGACAAGGAAGGGATAGAAGCACTGGACGACTGTGACTTCGGTGACGAACTGATTGAATAAGATCTTGGGGACATTACTTTTAAGGATCGAATAGTGGTCCAAGAGAATGAAAACCTGATGGCTAAAGATAGCCAAAATGCTTTTGATGGTAAGGAATACCCAATTGAAGAGAAGGGTCATCAAAGCCCAAAAGATGATCATCGGAATTTTGATGAACCAGAGGGTGGTAAGAATTCTGATGTTGATATCGAGGGTGATGAAAACCCTAAAGAAGTTGAGGCTCAGACCCCAGCTGAATGTATCTTTGAAACAGAGGGGGAAGAGGCGGCAGCCCCAAGTGACCAAGCTTGATTCTTATCATGTGGTTCTAAAGCTGGGAGTAGCCATGCGGCCGTCTCTGAGAACACCATGACAAGGATCCTTACAGAGCAGGATATAGAACCTCGCGAGACTCCATATATACCGCCGTGCTCAAATAAATTTTTGACTTCATTTACCATTGCTCCTTTGAGATTGTCTGATATAATAATAATTACGTCTTTTTTATTATAGAGGGTCCTATGGGACGATTGTTGTGGCTCTATTGACTTCTACAGCTTTCATCTTTAGCTCAACTATGGCTATGTTTGCCATAAAATATAAAAGGACAGAACAATTATCGGAGGACTGGACTTTTACTTCACAATACAAACTCGTTTGTAAAAAGAAACCTAGGGACGAAAGCCTAGGTACAGCAATCTAAGTACAATTGTTTATTTTAAATTCTGGGGGGTGACGATAGAGGCTCGGGAAAGCGACGTCCGCTCTGCCTTACTCCTTGGACGATCGGGTGCAGCTTTGGCTCCGTAGAAGAACCGCTTGGCATTGGTGAAGAAATGCTCTCCTTTTGATCTCTGTATATTCTATCTGCCTCCCAGGATCTCTGTGTCTCTTTTTTTTCCAGAGAATCTCCTCCTTCGCAAGGGAATGGCACCTTGCTATTTATAAGAGTGGGGGGCATCATTAGGGTTTGCAATGATTGCCCATTCTTAAAAGTCGGCGGCTAAGAATCATTGAATCTGGGCCGTTCATCTTGAATATAGGAGATTTGAACAATTAATGTGATTGCATCAAATCTTTTGTGGGTAATTAATGATGATTGACATAAATCCTGATGATTTGCCAATCTCAGATTTCCCGCCACGTGTCATTGATTTGTCTGATTGCGAATGATCTGATTTGATCCCAACATTTTATTGGGATTTGTTGATGGATTTCGGTCGATTTGATGCCACGTGTCCCACTATCATGCCACGTGTTTTAACCGCGAGCCACTGAGAAAATCTGAGCCGTATGAGGATTGCTCCCCATTGAGCCGCATAAGGCTGGCCACGTGTCAAGGCTGCTTGGGAGTGGCCCCTGAATATTTGAACCGCATGGTGATGATCTGAGCCGCATGAGCGTAGGCGACCGCATAATGGGTAGCTTCTTTGTGAGCCGCATGGCGATAGTCCTCGTGAGCCGCATAGGGGAGCCTCTGCTTGAGCTGCATAAGACAGCTTCGGCCTGAGTCGCATGGGACAGCTTCGGCCTGAGCCGCATGGAGAGTCTCTGCTCGAGCCGCATACGACTGTCCACGTGTCAAGGCCGCGTGACACTTTCTGGATCTCGGGGGATTGTGTCAGAGATTTTCTTCATTTCCCTAGGAGTCTGCCATTATGACAGAGTCATAATTGTATCTTTGTGTCAGAGCTATTATTTGTCAGAGCTGTCAGCCGTCAAGGCATTTAATGCAATAAAGGACAAAGGGAAGAGCTGTTTGCAGGCCACGTGTCTCCTCTCTGAGTCGTATGGAACTTATCGAGCCACATAGACACTTGAGTCGCATGGATCCCTGAGCCGCATGGGACTCCCTGGCCGCATGGATCTTTCTTTATTCTTTTTCATGCTTCTACAAGACCCCCTTCAAAGTTTTCAATTTGCAAAATTGAAATACTTTGAATAAGAAGCATGGCTATATATAAACTCTTCTGGCCGCATATGAGATCCTGGCCGCATGGATGTCTCAGCCGCATGGATGTTTTGGCCGCAGGGACTTTTCGGGCCGTACAGCTTTTTGCCACGTGTGCGTGCCTTTAATTGCCTCCAACTTGCTTTAATGCTGTCTTTTAGGGAAAATCCCAAGGGTTGGCTCATTAAATCTTTTGAATTTTATGCCCTGGGTGAATCTCCTTTATGAAAGAGGGGACGAAATTTGATGAGTCGGTTTCATCTTTTCCGAGGCGGTTATTAGTCTACGTGTCCCCCCTCTGTTGTCCTCCTATAAATAAGAGGAGTTTTAAGAGAGAAAACTTCTTTACTTTCTTCTTTGCTTCGAATCTTCCTACCCCGATTGTCATCCTCTTCTTCGATCAGCAAATGGCTCCCAAGAAGACTGTTACGGTAAAAGGCAAGAAGGTAGCGTCTTCGACTACGGCGGCAAAGGGCAAGAAGACTGCTTCTACCTCGACTGCGGCCGCTCCTTCGCCGGCCATCGTGCCCGCAGCTCACCCCGACGTCCATCCCCCCATTGCTGGTAAGGACATTATGTGAGTTTAAAGAACCCTAACTGCTATGGCTACGTCATATGCTTTATGCACGAGCCTTTGTGAGCCGTATGTTCGTCCTATGGCCGAGCTACGAGCCGCATAAGAATAGCCATTGTGACCGCATGCGCACTTCGCCAACGAGGCCGCATAAGCCACGCTAAGCCGCATAGATTCGCACAAATTTGTCTGTCATGTTTGTCTGTGCGAACTTACCCGAACCCTGAGGGCCCTATGGGAGCACTGCCACATGAACCTTTACTGAACGGGGCCGCATAAGTGTTCTTCTGAGCGTGAGCCGCATGAGACTTCATTAAGTTGGAGCCACATAAGTGTTCTCCTGAGCCGCATGAGGCTTCGTTAAGTTGGAGCCGCATAAGTGTTCTCCTGAGCCGCATGAGGCTTTGTTAAGTTGGAGCCGCATAAGCTCGAAATCACCCATCAGTTCTTTTTGTCCGTCTTTTTAACTATCTTTTTCTGTCTTCTTCTCAGTGAATTTGCCGGTTAATGCTGCTGGAGAACTCCTGGTAGGTAGTGCCCAACCTGCTCTGGGCTATAGGTACGAACATATAGTTCGGCATATGGCAGACCAGTTTCCGAGTGACGAGCCTCCGGCGAGATTGAATGCCCTCAAGAACCAGCCTTTCTATTTTCTTAACGCTATGATGAACTCGGGGAAATTAGGAGGGGAATACATGAAGCCCGCGTTCTTCTTTGGAGACGCCTTGACTGTGAAGAACAGTCAAGTTCTGGAGGTGTCAGAGAACAGGACTTTTGTTTCTAACGGGATGGCGATCCGCATCCCCCAAATGGAGCGTCACTTCCCGTTATCTTGGTTCAATATGCTCCCACTGGACCAGAAGATGGAAGAGTCTTTAACTCCTACCCGAAGTAGGATGTTTGTGGAAGACATCCATTATAACAACAGCCTGAAGTCAGTGTGTGCGGGCAGGGTGCACACCAGCCGTTCTGTAATAGGATTGGCCCCGGGTACTTTCTTGAATGTGTCGGGTCCCAATTTTACGTTTTCTACAGCCGACACTTTTATGAACCAACTTGCTCGGAAGGGCTCTTATCCCATTGGCCGGTTGATGCTCCCTAGTTGGATACATCCCATTCCCTCGTGGACCAATCTGTCTATGTGGATCTTGCAAAAGTATGAGACCTTTCTGTGTGAGATTGGTCTTTACCATGTTATTAGGGGCACCAGCCACGGCTTGCCCATAAACAAGAGATTATTTATATCTCTGCTGGAGATGTATAACCGCCATACGGGAACCTTCTATACACCCATAGGGGAAATGGGGCTTGCACTCCACGAAATGCACGCGGTCTCCAAGCTTCCTTGGGGGGACGAAGCTTTTGAGGCGTATACTCCTATGAATAAGGAGTTCGAAGAGTTGGAAAGACGGTATCCAGGCTTCGTGGCTCTTTATCAAGAGATATTGTGCCACTGTAGCACATGTCATCAGATAGCCAAAAAGGAAAGCAGCTCGGAAGGGAATGCTCCCCACACCAAGGACTGGGTGCGCTATCTCTTCACGATGGATGCCTCGGGTCAAGTTACTTCCCGACGTCCTCAATCTCGAGAGGCGGTTAAAGCCTTAGTGTCGTCGGCCAAGAGGGTGGCCACCACTAGTGACAGATTCAGGAGTAAAACCGATTCTTTTGATTATTTTTATCAGGATACCCAAGAGTTGTCAGAGAAGGCGCTCCTGGCGGGATTCTTGATGATATGGCTGCAAAATTGTGTAGTCTCTGGAGGAGCTGGTTCTGTTGAGAGGATCAGTCGTAATTTCATCCTTCCGGCTGTAAAGTTAGTTCTGCGAGTCAGGCTAGCTCTCCTCTCGGCCATGGTGTGCAGCATACACCGTGGCCTTCGCACTTTCACATCCAAGGTCATCGCCCACGATGTGACCAAAGATTTTGAACGGACTGAGCTGCCCTATCATTATCTGATGGGGTGGCTGTTGATGTATTATCCATCTTTGATGCGACCGGGCTCTGAAGACGGCGTAACTGATGACAACACTTTTATCTTCCGCTATCGTAATGAGCCTTGGGAGTACGAGACCATGCGTGCTTGCCGGATGGCACTAGCGAGAGCAGATATGTACAATATTTTCGTATCTGTCCCTCGTTTTACTGCTGAGGAAATAGCGGCTGTACATCTTGACGGTATTGGGCCCCTTCAACTTCTGGACGGCCAGATGCTTCTGTGGCTGCGTAACATCTGCCCCGCTCATCTGGTGTATCGCAACCGTAATACTGTCTTTTTGGAGCCTTATCTGCCTAGCAGGTTTGCCCGACAGTTTGGATACAGTCAGCTTTTTCTAGACAGTCCAAGCTCTTGTCTGAGTTTTGAAGGTAGCCTTTTCGACGGCATCAGGGCCTGGCACTATTACGATACATTCCATACCCGAACCGTTTTCTCACTCCCTACTATTAAGGCGTCAGTAGAGATCTTGTATATGGCGGCTCTGTGCCATGTCATGGCGAACAAGCCCCCCTGTCGATTTTAACCCAGGTAGCAGTTTTATTGTTGCTACCGGCCTGGAGGAGGGGTCCCAGGAGGCCATGACGATGAAGAGGAAGAATAGAGTTGAAGTGCCAGATTCGGACTCCGCTGCTGCGGATGATGAGGGCGACGAGTATGATGGAGATGACTCTTCCCTTTTGGTGGCAGACATAGGGGCGGATCAGCCGCCTGTTTTGTCAGATGAGATGGTGGGAGATCAGCCATCCGTTGCGCCAGACCCTTCACAAAAGCGTAGCAGGCACATTTCTCCTGTTGGCGGTATTCCTCGTTCTCGGAAGCTGACTGTGACCAGACACCGCCAGCTAACTATAAGGAAAAGTGGCAAGGAAGTTGACCTCGCGTCAGAAGTAAACAAGCCGCTCCCAGTTCTTCCTTTCTTCTAATCTTTGATTTTAATCATCTTCCTTCCCCTTTGTAGGTGTCAGAAGATAAGGAATCTCAAGTTGACGAGGTTGTGACTTAGGTTGACAGGGGCTCCGGTGAGCATGTCCCTGAAATTGCTGAATCTTTTCGAGATGATGCTGATCGAGCCGCATCTCCCTTCGAAATGGCTGGGACAGAGGAGCCGGCCAAATTCAACTTGGAGATTGTGGGTGAGGAGACCATGACAGCTGCCAATGAGCTGCAGCCCCATGCTCCTCTCCTGGTAAGATAAGCCGAATCTTAACCTGCGAGGAGGCCTATCTGCTCTATTATCACGTCCTTCGTGTCACGTCAATTGATTTTTGTTCTGGGCATACAGGTCCTGTCTCTCCAGTGCTGAGGATGGACATTATTGAGACAAATACTGTCGAAGGGGCACTGGCGGAGAGGAGCGTACCCCCTCCCCTTTCGACTCGTCTTTATGGGCCTCCTACGGGCTCGAGTTCGACAAGTCAGGTAGTGGGTCAGTCGGGGCAGGGGACGATGGTCCTTGCGTCCTCCTCTGCTCGGGCGGCTCCGAGAGTCGACTTCTCTGCCCTACCAAGTGTCCAGGCTCTTCGGGTGGCGGAAGAAGAGTTAGCCGCTATCCGCGCCTCGTTCTGCTCGGACTTTGTCCCCTTGGTGGCAAGTTCTAGCACCACTCCTCCGATGTTGCCGGCCACGCTTCCTCTGACGTCGTCCTCTACGGAGGTCTTGGACGACGCGTTACAGGACGTGGTTGACAGTTTTTATCGTCATTTGAAGAGGGGAATAGTGGCTGCTGTGGAAAGAGGGACCTCTTTTGTCTTGGCCCGGCAATGCGCCCAGTCAAATTGATATCCTTAAGACTCTTCTCGGTGGGGCAGGGGTGACTGCGCTTCTGGAGGCAAAATTATTGGAGACTGATCAGCTGGTGGCCCAGCTTCAGGTACTGTGGCAGGCTGATCTGTCTGCTGATATAGACCAGAAGCGGGGTTCCCTTACTGCTGCTATAGAGAAGACAAGGGCTGCTCGGGATAAAACCAGACCGGCCATACTGAAGGACCTCAGCGATCTGTCTGATCGATATGATCAATTGAGCCACGAGAGTGAAGACGTTACGGCTCGGAAAGCGGATGCCTCCCGTGGGATTACTGACACGCGGGAGCAGATCCTTGCGCTTCAAAGGAAGTTGACTTTCCTAGAGTCTGAACTTGAGGCTGCCCGTACTGACAGGGGGCTAATTATCCAGGAGGCTGACAGGGTTAATCAAGCTTCGGCTGACCTGGAGATTGCCCTGAGGAAGTTGGAAGACGACTGGCGGGCGCTCATTGACTTGGATAATGGGGAGCGGTTGTACCAGGAGGCTGAACGTCGGGCTCGACAGCGTCTTGAGCGGGGGACTGCCTTAGTGAGAAACCGCCTCTTAGAATTGTGTAATGCCGAACTATAGTCGGCTTTTTCTTCTTTTGTTTTCTTTCTCTCTTTTGTTTTTCTTTTTGAGAGGGACGTGGTCCCAAAACATGTAATGCTTTTTTCGACTTTCAAATAAAGAGTACTTTCCATTCTACCCTTTATTTGTATTATTTGTTGTGCCTGTGGCATTATGGCGGTGTTTGCCCCGCATGGAGGACTTGTTTGTGGACCTGTTACCCTTGGCATACCTTGGTTTTAGGTACGGGTAACAAGTTTGATTGGAGATACCTAGAATGGTTCTACAGTAATATTGTCGTGGACGTTCCGAGTATCGGGAGAAAGAATGTCGTGGAGCAGCTGGGCTCCCGGGGCATGATGAGAAATGGTGGGCCTGTGCTGAGAAACTTAGCATAGGACATTTTATGGGCCTATTATCCTTGGCATACCCTGGGTTAGGATACGGATAATAGGATGAAATAGAACCAACATACTTACTCAGAGGTAATGAGGACATGGTAAGCATGAGGGTTTTTTTATCGCGGAATCTTCCTACTCAGAGGTAATGAGGACATGGCAGGAGTGGACTCAATGGAGGATATTTGTGGACCTATTATCCTTGGCGTACTCCGGTTGTGGGTACAGATAATAAGTCGAAAGGGAATCAACATACTTACTCAGAGGTAATGAGGACATGGCAAGCATGAGGGTTTCTTCGACGGAGCCTTCCCACTCAGAGGTAATAAGGACATGGCAGGAGTGGGCTCAATGAAGGGGGGTACATAGGACGACTCAGAGGTAATGAGGACATGGAAGTTCTATGTAGAGGGGTGATTTGTTTTTAGCGGAATTGAGACGACTCAGAGGTAACATCGACATGGTCGTTTTGGAAATTTGTGGATCTGTTACCCTTTTTGTCCACTGGGAGTGCGGGTAGTGGATCATGAGGAAGGAGCTCTTTCAGGAAGAAAGTTCAGAGGTATGGTCATACATAACTTTCTCCCAAAAGAGTGACCGGGATGTATGTTCAGGGGTACCAGCGGGTACATAACTCGACAATCCGGGAATTTTAGAATCAAAATAAAAGTTCAGAGGTACCAGCGGGTACATGACTAGATAAGCTGGGATTTATGTGGAAGGAGGATGTGAGTTCAGTGGTACGAGAGGGTACATGACTCGATATAAAAGTAAGTTCGGCGGTACGAGAGGGTACATGACTCGATGATCTAGAATATTATGAAAGTGAGTTCAGCGGTACCTAGCGGGTACATGACTCGACGATCTGGGAATTTTACGAAAGTGAGTTTAGCGGTACTAGCGGGTACATGACTCGATGACCAGGGATATTGTGAAAGTGAGTTCAGCGGTACTAGCGGGTACATGACTCGATGATCTAGGATATTGTGAAAGTGAGTTCAACGGTACCAGCGGGTACATGACTCGATGATCTGGAAAATGTCGTTTAGACATAATATTTCTTCAGGAACTTGTCGTTGACGGGCAACATAAGCAAGTCTCCGTTTTTTTTGCGAGGCGGTAAGCACCGTTGGAGAATACGGCCTCAATGATAAACGAAGCTTCCCATTTTGGCTGAAATTTGCCGACAATTTTTTGAGTCATGACCATCGGCCTCCGGACTGCCAGAACGAGATTGCCCACCTGGAATGTTCTGATTTTAACCTTCTTGTTGAAGGCTCCAGAGATGCGTGCTTGGTATAGTTCGATTCGTTGCTGAGCCAAGAGGCGCTTTTCATCTAAGGCCTCTAACTCTTGTAGCCGAAGACGGTAGTTATCATCTGTCGTCAATTGTAAGTAAGGGCGACGCAGAGTGAGGGTATCTAAGTCTCCAATGGGAGGACTGTCTCACTCCCGTATACCAGGGAAAATGCCATGTTCACAGTGGCTGTTCGGACTGTAGTACGGTATGCCCATAAGCATTCAGCAAGCTTCTTGTTCCAGTCGCGTTTGTTGGAAGAGACAAACTTCTTAAGAAGTTTGATGATTGTTTTGTTGAATGCCTCTGCCAACCCATTTGCTGCCGAATTGTATGGTGTCGAAGCAATATTCTGGATGCGATGCTTGTCACAGAACCGATAGAAGGCATGGCTTGCAAACTGCGGACCATTATCGTGGATTATCCTTTGGGGCAGTCCAAAGCGATAGATGACATGATGCTTGAAAAAGCTGATCACGTTTGAAGTCTTTACTTCTGCGAGCGGAACAGCTTCCGCCCATTTGGAGAAGTAATCCGTGATCGCGAGTATGAAGCGATGTCCTCGGGAGGAAGGTAGAGTAATCGGACCGATGATGTCCATTCCCTATGCTTCGAATGGCCAGGATGCCACTGTCGGATGTAGAAACTCGAATGGCTGGTGGATGAACTCTGCGTGGACTTGACAGGCTCTGCACTTTCTTGTATAGCCTATAGCATCTACTACTATTATGGGCCAGTAGTAGCCCATTCGGCGGAGACGGTCTTGCAATTTAGGGCTAGGCTGATGGGCCCCGCAGACACCGTCATGAGCTTCGCGTACGGCTTCTTTGGCTTCTGTGTTTGACAGACACCGAAGCAATAACCCATCGTAGGATCGCCGATACAGCATTTTTGTCTCTGTATCGTAGAAGAATCTGAGAGAACGCCTTCTGATGGAAGTTGTTTCCTTTGGGTTCTCGGACAGGATGTCGTAGACTACGAAGTCTATGAATGGTTGTCTCCAGTCTGGTGCTTCGTCGATCGTTTGGGCAGAATAACTCGCCACGACTTGAACGTTGTTCTTGGGATAGACCAGTTCGTGGCTTATCACGTCAACCGAATGATGAGTATGGTTCGGCACTGCTAGGGAAGCGACAAGGCCTGCTAGGGCATCGACTTCGATGTTCTGTAGTCTGGGAACGTGTTCGATGAAGAATCCCTCAAATGATGAGATAATATTGATCGCTAATTAGTGATAGGGGATCATGTCTTCGTGGCGGACTTCGTACGAACCCCGGATCTGACTGACGATTAGCTGTGTCGCCGTATGCTTCAAGATATTCTATCCCCAGCTTTCTTGCAAGTTGGAGGCTAATGACCAAAGCGTTGTACTAGGCCACATTGTTAGAGCAGGGTTCCATGAGGGAGTAAGCGCGATTGATCACCAGTCCGGAAGGAGAAATCAACACTACCCCGACTCCAACGACTATGTTGCCCATGGGTCCAGTTTTCGAAGCACCATCGAAGAATATTCGCCATATATCATCGTGGGAGGTCACGTGTGAGTCGGCGACCTTATCTGGGATTCCTTCATATATTCTGGATGACTCCGAGCCTGGGTGAGCTGCTAAAAAGTCTGCCAGAGCTTGACCTTTAACAGCCTTTTGCGGGACGAAGACCATATGATAAGGAGACAGCAATATTGCCCATATGGCGAGGCAGGAGCTGAGTGCCCCTGGCTTAGTCATGAGGACCTTAAGAGGGTTGACTAGTGAGATCACATGTATGGTTTGTCCTGTGACATAGTGCCGCGTCTTTTGAATGGCGAACACCAAGGCTAGGCATTCCTTCTCCACAGCAGTATATCTGTGCTCTGGCCCGATCATCATTCGGCTGAGGTAATATATAGCTTGTTCATGACCTGCATCATTGTTTTGTGCCAGCAGAGTGCCGAAGGAATGCTCCATTGCTCGTACATATAGCAAGAATGGTTTCCCAGCAACCGGGGCTACCAGGACTGGAGGGTTCAACAAATATTCTTTGATGCTATCGAAGGCACGTTGGCATTCTTCATCACATACGAACGAGACACCTTTCTTCATGAGGTGGGTGAATGGCCGACACCGCCCGGAGAGGTTAGAAATGAACCTCCTGATGTAAGCTAGCCCTGAAGGTCTCTGAGTTCGCAGAGATTTTTCGGGGGACCCATCTCCATAATTGCCTTCGTCTGCTCTGGGTCTACATGAATTCCCTGGGCAATAATAATAGAACCCAGGAATTTTCTGCTGGATACACCCAAGAAGGATTTTGTGGGATTCATCTTCGGGTTGTGTGCTCGCATCAGGTCGAACACTGTCCTTAGATCATGCAGGTGGTCTCCCTTATAGCGACTCTTGACGGCGATGTCATCCACATAGCACTCTACAGTCTTGCACAAGTTATCTCTGAAGATGATGCTCATGGCTCTTTGATATGTGGTGCCAGTATTCTTTAAACCAAAAGGCATGACTGTGTAGCAGTACGTGCCAATCGGTGTTCGAAATGATGTGTTCTTTTCATCATCAGGAGACATCTTGATTTGGTTGTACCCCGAGAAACCATCCACGAATGACATGCGTTCGAAGCCGTATGTGTTGTCAATCATGATGTCTGTGATAGGAAGGGAGAATTCATCTTTGGGACCTGCCTCGTTCAGATTGCGAAAGTCGATACAGATTCGAATCTTTCCATTCTTCTTGAGGACTGATACTATGTTGGCGACCCAGTCAGGATGTTGTACCTCACGAATGAAGCTGCTGGCTATTAGTTTGTTGACTTCAGCTTCGATCGCATCCATAATGCCCGGGCGGAAGCGTCACTGTTGTTGTTTGTCTGGCTTTGCATCTGGCCGAATGTTGTGCTTGTGAAGGGCAACCTCAGGGTTTAGTCCTGGCATGTCTTCATAGCTCCAGCGAACACATCAATATATTCTTTGACAAGTTCTAGTAGCGATTCTCGCTCTTCGTTTGTTAGGCTTTTGCTGACGAAGATCGGTTTTGGAGAAGATTTGCTGCCGAGGTCGACCTGTATAACCTCGTCTTCGGTAGAAGGTTCTCTCTGTTCGAACCGCTTTTTCTATTGTGCATCCAGCTGTTGGGCCCACGGCTCTAACTCGAGGATTTTAGGAATGTCTTCATCTTCTTCGTAAGCGTCGGCGAATGCCATATTGACTAACAGGACTTGTCTGAATACGTCTCCGATGTTGGTATCTGAATCAGAAGTTGGTGACCCGGTTGAATGTGAATGCCAGTCGCATTCCTCATCTAAACTTTCAGGGGTCGTTGCGGGCGTAACATACCCTAGTCCACATCGGGTCTTACTGTAGTAGTCTCGTGGTTTGCCAGCCGGGACTGGTGGCCTCAAAGGTAATCGTGGACCGGTGCCGTAGTTCAAGCCTGGTGTAGCCTCCAGATCATATCACTATTTTTGCATGAGGTATTTGGATTGGGGGCTATAAAGATACAGAGGCAGTCTCCCGGCATCTGATTCGAGATCGACCTTCTCTAGGGTAAAGGGCTGTGGGTCGTCCTTCCAACCGAAGATGATTGGATGGTCCCCTCCCTCGATTATGCTGTAGGCGTCTTCCACTAGAGTAAGCTGGTTTGCGGTGTAAACATTTGTCACATGTGTGTGTAGGTGAGTGCCTATACCGTGTTCCATATCATATATTGTATAAAGCTTATTAAGCTCGAGGTAGTTCAAAGATAGCCCTTTATTGATGAAGTAAGGAATCTTTTCTAGCGGGATTATATCATCTGCGGAGGGAACATCAGTGTGGGCAGCCATATAGTTGGCCAGCTCCGGTTCTTCTTCGGTCTCCTCCGATATAAATGAAGACTAAGAGGATGACCTGGGCAGCTTGGTCATAAGGGGTTCCGTTGGTGGAGCCGAACGTGGAGTTGTTGGCAAACTAGTGACCTCCAGTTTGGTACTTGATGCTGGACGGGGAGTAGTTGGTTTGCTAGCAACCCCCAGTTTGGTATTTGATGCTGGACGGGGAGTTGTTGGTTCGCTAGAAGCCCCAGACTTTGCATCGGGATGACGATTCTTCTTGGGAAGACAAATCGTCATTGGCTTGTCAGAGGGGCTGAACTTCTCTGTTTGTGGCTGGCCGACTCTCGGTAACCTAATTATCAGTAGCTCCGTTGAGGGTCTCGCCGCTTGGCCGGACCTTGGCAGCCGGATTATCATTTGCCCTTCTTGTGTCGAAAGGCTGATCACATCCTTACGCAGAGCGGCCGTTAGGGGTGCAAATTTGCCAGGTTTGCGAGCTTGAAGGTGGATCGCCAGAGGTTCTTCTGATCCTGAGGCCGTCTCAGTTTGATCTTGTACATATTCATCCAGGTGTCTCTTCGACTTCTCGTATAGGCAGGAATCCGAGTAGTAGGATTCGACTCCTTTGAAGGGATCGATGTCGACAAATTTTGTCCTCATAAAGCCGTATTTGTTGACATACTTGAAGCACTGGTGCAGTGTGGAAGGCACGATCATGTAATCGTGTATCCAAGGGCGCCCCAAGAGGATGTTGTAAGAAGTGTCCTCATCTATGACATAACAGGTCACTTCTGACTGGAGATCGCCAATTTGGCACTTCAAACGAATCTTCCCAATTGGGTAGCTCATGCCCGAATTGAAACCGCTGATGGCGGTGCTTGTTGGCGTCAGGCGATGCATCAGAATGTGGAGATTATGTAGCAGACCCTTCGGGATGATGCTTATGGAAGAGCCAGGATTAATGTGCATTATGTCCACCTTTACATCCCCGATGTATCCGGTGTAGTATAACAGACGATCGTGCAGATTGGTTTTGATGAGCATATCCTGTAGAGTGAAGACAATATTAGGCATTGCTCCTGTGCAAGCGCTGTCTTGGAGAATTGCAGGCGGGCTCTCTCCTGTGAGGTTGACCTGAGCCAGATACGCGTCGGCATTTTGGAGTGCATCGCTCAAAGCTGCGTGAACATCCTTTGAGAGCCTCATGAGTTCATATAATGACAATTTGGCCGGTGTATTGGCCAACTGTGCCAGGATATCGAAGTTATAGGGCCTCTCCAACCCCTGAGGTATCTCTTTTCGGAGGGATTTGTCAAAGCGAGTCTCCTTCGGCCTAGGCTTGTTGGTCGTCGGAGGCTGAGAAGGTCCTGGAGCATCAGCAGTAGCTGGCTGATGATCTTCAGTTGAGTTCTCAGCCACGGGTTGGGCCTGTGCCCCAGATCGAGTAACGACAGCCGTGACTTCTTCGACATCTGCCGAGATTGTGCGGCAGGATCTGACTTTTTTACCCTTCTTCTTGCGAATGGAAGGTGGTGTGGACTGAGTCACTTCAAGTACCAGGTCCGGATGGACCCACATGATCTCCCCCATGATGTAGTGAGGGACACTAGACCAGTAACCTGATCCCGAGGAGGTGGAAGATTAGCAATCTCTATTGTCGCTAGAGGGATGGGTACCACCCCGTCTTGAGCCTCTGTTGGAGGGAAGCTGCCGAATTGTACGGACACCATGTTGGCTGCCACGTTACCTCCTCGAAATCGATGGCCAGAGCGTTCGAATCGATGAGATGTTGGATGTATCGCTTCAATTGGTAGCAGTTATGTGTAGCATGGTGGACGTAGCGATGGTAGTGACAGTAGTTTGGGCTCTCCATTTCTGCCGACCGAGGTTCCCGTCTTGGTGGAGGGAGCTGAATTCTATCTCCTTGTATGAGCATATCCAAGATGGGCTTGACATGGCCGTCTTCGAAGGAGTAGGTCATTTGCGTCCATTGCTTGTCTGTCGGTTTTGACTCAGATTTCTGGACTGTGTCGGCCACCATAGCCTGCTTACCCCTGTTGTCCCGATTGTTGGAGGGGCTACCCCCATTGTCGTTGTTGGTATTAGGACGCTTGCCCTTGCTCTCTCCGTCCGAGATGTGCAATCCCAGTTGGCGAGCCTTCTTCAACCGTTCTTCGGCACTAGTGGCACCGATGATGAACGTCTTCCAGTCCTTAAATTGACTCTCGCCCATCTAGAGACTGATTGTTGGGAGCAATCTCTTTCGGCAAATTTCAATCAAGGAGGAATCTGGGTTACCAGACGGCAACTTCATTGCGGTTTGGCAAAACCACTCAATATAGTTCCTTGTCAGCTCTTTCTTCCCTTAGACGACATCCATGAGGGTGGACATTGTGATGTCCTGTCCTACTTCGTAGAATCTCTCCAAGAACATGCGCTTGAAGCTGGCGAAGGAGTGGATGCAGTTGTTTGGCAGGTTGCGATACCAGTCGAAGGCGACTCCTTCCAATGCCCCAATGAATAATCGTGTGAGGATGGCATCGTCATGGGGCAGATGGTCGGTGGTGACCTCGAAGTAAGTGATGTACCGACTTGCGGAGGTCTTGCCATCATAAGGGTTGATGTTGAACGGCTTATATCTTGGCGGGAAGGGGACATCCCTCCATGAAGCAGGGTAAGGTTGCCGTATTCTGAGGTCTTGAGAGTTTTCACGAGCATGAAACATGGCCCGGAGCTCCTGGACCTCTCTTCTCACTTCTCGGGCCTCATCCGCAGTGGTAGGGGCCGTCATTTCAGGAGGATTGTTGCTCGGATTCGGTGCCGCAGAGTTCGAGTCCGCATTGACCGTAGGACCCGTGCTTGTTTGGCCAGGCGTCCCTCCTTGCAGAGTTGGAAGGGCCACTTTGATCTCATCTACAGACTTGACCAAGGCATGCAATATAGCTTCCAGAGTGTTAATGCGTTGGCGATCACTGGAACCACCTTGGTTGTTGTCTGTCATGAATATCGTCCTTACATGAGGAGAGATGGATGGGACGGTGGAGGAAATGTCCTCCGAGTCATACCCATGTACCGAGAAGTCATTGGGATATGTGGGAATGTTCTCCTCTGGTTCGGACTCAGAAAGAATAGTACCCCCAACTTCAGGGCTTGCTTCATCTTGAGAGTCGTGCACGTCCTCGGAGACGTCGATATTTGTTGTGTCTGACGGGAGAGTTGTTTCCTCGGGCTCGTCTCCTTGGAACATCGGATTATCGTGGATGTTCTGAGGAGTGCTACCCCCTGTTTCAGTGACCCCCAGCGGATGTCGAATCTCCGGCTGTAGCAGATTTCATCTTCGAACGGGTGCCTTAGAATACTCCGGTGGTGGATAGCCGTTTAGACGACAGTTTCTTAGCTGCAGTGGTTGAAATTTTCAGGCTAGAAATATTCATCTTTTCCCTCTCCCATCAGCGGGGATCTTCTGAGTGGAGTTGCAAGAGACGACGGGAGGCATTTTGTCCTCGGAGCTCGGTCGTCGTAGTCTTTGGAAAACAGATTGTCGGTCTTCTCTTGCTGTCATATTGTTACAATAGTAGTTGACAATAATTTGAGTGCAGTGACGTCCGTAAGAGGACTCTTTGCATGCTGGGGATTCTTATCTTTTCTTGCATTTTTGGAGGATAACCTCACGCAAGTCAGACGGGTCTGGAGCGACCATGTTCGCTCCCTGGATCTTGGGAGACTTTTAGGAACCATTCTGTCCATTTGCTGTCGGGGGCTGGACTCGAGTGGTTCTGTACAACTTCCTATCAGAGGCCCGCATAACAGTATATGGAGCACTCGGATGGTCAGAGTTTGGGACAGTCGACTGAGCTCGCCGAGCTCGTGCTGCCCTTGACTTCTTCACTTAAGTGCCCGAAGGCGTATAGTAGGAAGAGTCAGAATGATGCTGCAGAGAGTCAGATATATTCTCTTGAGCATATAAGAGATCAGGACCATAGGAGAGGCGATCGAAGACTGAGCCTGATCTGTGAGGAGCAGGCAGTAAACGGCTGGAATCAGCAGTCTTCATGCGGCTGGCAGTTGTAGCCGCATAGGCTTTCTTCATGCGGCCGGAAGTCTCGGCCGCATGAGTTTTCTCCATACGGCTGGAGGATCTGGCCGCATAGACCTTCTTCATGCAGCTGACAGTTTCAGCCGCATGAGTATCATTCATGCAGCTGGCAGTCTTGGCCGCATGAGTGTTTGACTTCCACTTGGAGCACATAGAATCATTCATTGTCCCTGCAAGTCCAGCATCGTAGCGCTTTCCTCTGTCGGACTTGGGGACAGCAGAGTCCTCTATGGCTTGAAGTGGGGCCGCATGAGAATCGCCTTCGCCGTCTTAGGTAGCAGAGAGTACTCCCTCCAGGGCTTGGGGAGGAGCAAATGATTTTGGCCTCCACTCCCTGCGAGCCTTCTCTGTGCGGGTCTGCTTCTGGACCGGGCTAGCGCTCCCGTCAGAGAGCATTTCTTCAAACGCCTGTTGGTCGAAGCGGACGACCATCTTGTGTTGCATGGAGCCAAGTTTGGTTGCATTCGATTGCGTCACCAACTCCTCAGCCGTGGAGAAGTTTGTCCCCAGCAGAGTCGTCATCGTGTTTGCCATGAAATATAAAAGGACAGAACAATTATCAGAGGACTGGACTTTTACTTCATAATACAAACTCGCTTGTACAAAGAAAGCCTAGGGACGAAAGCCTAGGTATAGCAATCTATGTACAATTGTTTATTTTAGATTCTGAGGGGTGACGATAGAGGCTCGGGAAAGCGACGGCCACTCTGCCTTACTCCTTAGACGATCGGGTTCAGCTTTGGCTCTGTAGAAGAACTGCTTGGCGTTGGTGAAGAAATGCTCTCCTTTTGATCTCTGTATTTTCTTTCTGGCTCCCTGGATCTCCGTGTCTCTTTTTTTTTTAGAGAATCTCCTTCGCAAGGGAATGGCACCTTAAAATTTATAAGAGTGGGGGGCATCATTAGGGTTTGTAATGATTGCCCATTCTTAAAAGTCGGCGGCTAAGAATCACTGAATCTGGGCCGTTCATCTTGAATATAGGAGATTTGAACAATTAATGTTATTGCATCAAATCTTTTGTGGGTAATTAATGATGATTGACATAAATCCTCATGATTTGCCAATCTCGGATTTCCCGCCACGTGTCATTGATTTACCTGATTGCAAATGATCTGATTTGGTCCCAACATTTTATTGGGATTTGTTGATGGATTTCGGTCGATTTGATGCCACGTGTCCCACTATCATGCCACGTGTCTTAACCGCGAGCCACTTGTTGGCCCATTCCATGGTCACACCCGATTTCGATAATCAACTTATACTTTAGTCCATACACAAAATATAGAAAATGCTGCTAACCATTTCAGGATGCATGAAATCTTATTCAACGAACGATGTACTGCATAAATCCAAGCGTCAAAGTCATCAAAATTTCTGAAGACTCTTTTCTACTTTTATTCTGTATTTTACATTTTATTGAGTCTAGGAATTTCTTTGTAAAATCAATTATGGTAATACTGGCTTAGGGTTAAAATTGTTCTCATTCCCAAAAACCTCTTTACCCTTTCTTACTTTCGGTTACAAATATTTCAAAAATGTATTTCGAAAATATTCTTTTTTAAATGATTTTACAAATAACCAAAAACATGTTTGAAAACTGTTTTTACAAAAGATTTTTAAATATCTCCTGACAGAACTCTAAGCCGAGTTCGGCCCGAGTTCGGTCCGAACTCTGACCGAGTTCGGTCAGTTTGTATTCAAATTTTAGTTGCCTCCAAATCTGCGAGCAACGTCTATTTTGCGAGATATTTGCATCCGAACTCTGTCCGAGTTCTGCCCGAGTTCGGTTGGTGAAAACACCTATAAATAGAGAAGAACTTTTCACTTCAAATCATCAATTCATTCTTCATTCTCTTCTCTATTCATTCAAGTGTTTTCTAGTGATCTAAAAGTTTCAAATCTCACCTATACTTCTCTTAGCCAAAAGCCAGTACTATCAGATTGATTTAGAAGTCTTTTGGTTATTCAGAGTTGTAAAGAGGTCGTCAAGTTTCAACAACAAGTTCTCGTTGTGGAGCTGGTCGTGCGCTCGTCACCAAGCACGGTGTATGTTGGAGTTGGTCATGCACTTGTCAACAAGCACGGTGGTGTAAGAGTTGCAAGCACTCAGTTAAAGCTTGTGCCTTTAGTGGATTAACATCGAGCAAGAGTACTCGAGACTGGATTAGTCCTCTCAGAGGGATACCAGTATACATTGCTGTGTTACTGAGTTTGAATCTCCTATCTTTACTTACTGCTCTTACATCATTGCCATAGTTTAAATTTTTTAAATTGGTGATTTTATTTCCGCTGCACACACGCACTCTATTCACCCCCCCTCTAGAGGTGCTCAACGATC
Source organism: Iris pallida (assembly GCA_029216955.1). NCBI lineage: Eukaryota > Viridiplantae > Streptophyta > Magnoliopsida > Asparagales > Iridaceae > Iris > Iris pallida. The sequence goes on from JANAVB010013398.1 coordinate 5,336,520, forward strand.
CTACAATTGGTATCAGAGCAGGTTATATTCTTATATAACATACCCTAGAGAGTATATATATGGCAGCCGTGAAATCTATATTCAACGGTGAAGGGCAATCCACAAATAGACCTCCCCTATTTGATGGAACAAACTATACTTACTGGAAAACACGTATGACTTTCTTTCTAAAGTCTCTAGATTTTGATTTATGGTCAATAGTCATTGATGGGTATAAGAAACCACCACCTACTGTGGTTGAAGGTATTCTTATGGAAAAGCCGCATGACAAGTACACCGATGCTGAAAAAGCAAAGGCTAGTCTTGATGCTCGAGCCATCAATGCACTATTCTGTGCAATTGACAAAACCGAGTTCAATAGAGTTTCTACCTGTAAGACGTCTCATGAAATTTGGAAACTCCTTGAGGTAACCCATGAAGGGACTTCCCAAGTCAAGGAATCCAAAATCAGTAGACTGACTCAGGAATATGAATCTTTTAAAATAAAACCTGGTGAGTCAATTACACAGATGTTTACTCGTTTCCTTGATATAACTAATCCCCTTCAATCTCTTGGTAAAGACTACAGCAACCATGAGAAAATCAGGAAAGTGCTGCGGGCTCTAACAAAGAACTGGAATCCAAAAGCCACAGCAATCATTGAAGGAAACGATCTCACCACGATGACTCTAGAAACACTGATGGGCAAATTGATGACTCATGAGCTCGACTTGCAAGACTTTGAAGAGGCCACTCCAAAAGAAAAGACCATCGCCTTCAAAGCTCAAGCAAGAAAATCAACATGCAACGACTCAGATGAAGAATCATCAAGTGGTGATGAACGTGCCTTACTTGTGAAGAACTTCAAGAAATATCTAAAGTTCACAAGCAGAAAAAAGAAAGACATCCAAGAAAGCAATGAAGACGAGACTATATGCTTCGGATGCAAGAAATCAGGGCACATGAAGAAGGACTGTCCAGCTACCAAGAAGAGCAGTCTATATGATCGATCAAGATCAAACAGAAGATCCACATCTGGCCGAAAGTATGCCAACACAAGCATCTGGCACGAGAGTGATGCCAGTGACTCAGAAGAAGAAGACAGACCCTGCAGCAATGCAAATGTTTGTCTTATGGCATTCGAAAAGGTATCAACTAATCCTCTGTTTGATGATTTTACTTTTGATGAACTAGAGACTGCCTTTAGCGATTTACTTGAAGATCACAAAACTGTGCTCGACAAGTATAAGCAATCTCGAAAAGAGATTAAGGCACACACAGCCGAGATAGCTAGATTGTCTAATCTACTTGAAGACATTAAAGAGACATCTACTACCGGTAACACGGAAGAGATAGCCAAACTTAAAGTAGACTATCATGAGGCTATCCTCAACATTGAAAAAAAAGAAGAGGACTATGTCAAAATACACAAACTTTATGACATAGAGAAGAAGTTGCACCTAGTAACTGAACAAAGACTCCTTGATATGACTGCAAGATACGAAGAGTCTGTAGCGATTTCTAAAAAGTTAGAAATCAAGTTGGGCAAACAGGCAATACCTGTGACACAGCCCAAGATTAGTCCTAATGCAAAGCATACACCAAAAAGGACTAAACACAAGAAAGCACAGAGGAAACACGAACACTATTATGCTTTCACTTATAGGTTTTCCAAACAGAACAAGCCTGCAAACACAGTTTATTCCACTAAACTGACTTGCACATATTGTGGTACACACGGTCATATATCATAATACTGTATGGCAAGAAAGCTTGTTGATAACCATACTCTAGTTTGGAAACCTAAAGCTAATTTGAGTGGACCCTTCAGAAAATGGGTACCAAAGGATTCATCTACTTGTTTTGTAGGTGGACCCTCAACCCTCTCATGCTAGAAGCAAGTGGATTCTCGATAGCGGATGTTCGCGACACATGACTGGTGATGCATCTTTATTCGCTACGCTATCGATGAAGAAAGAATGATACGTCTCCTTCGGAAATAACTTGAGAGGTAATATTATTGGTAATGGTACTGTAGGTATTTCTCCTTACCCAATAATAAAGGATGTTTGTCTAGTAACTGAATTGAAACATAACCTATTGAGTATAAGTCATTTGGCAGATAATGGTTATGGTATCAATTTTGTGAAAGATAAATATACTATATATGATATGTCATCTGGTGATCCCGTATATAAAGGGATTAGAGAAGACAATATTTATGTTTTCTTTTTGGAGAATACTAATAATGCAGGAAGGTGCCTAGTAGCCAATCAAGATGAAAGCTGGCTATGGCACATGAGACTAGGACATGCAAACATGGACACTATCTCACGTCTGAACACAAAGAAGTTGGTAAAAGGACTCCCAGAAATTCCATTCAAGAGAGACATGGTATGTGCTGACTGTGAAAAGAACAAAGCACATAGGTCTTCTTTTAAATCCATCAACGCTGTAAGTACTTCGAAACCTTTGCAGTTGATTCATATGGATTTATTTGGTCCTAGTAGAGTCGCTAGTCTTGGCGGTAAACTCTATGCTTTTGTCATTGTTGATGATTTCTCTCGTTTTACATGGGTTTACTTTTTATCAAACAAAAGTGATGCTATTTTTGAATTTCAGATATTTTGTAAAAAGGTACAAAACGAAAAAGGTTTCATGATTACTCGTATCCGAAGTGATCATGGCGACGAATTCGAAAATTCTGATTTCAAAAAGTTTTGTGATGATAGTGGATATTACCACGAATTTTCTTGTCCTAGAACTCCCCAACAGAATGGTGTTGTGGAGCGGAAGAATCGTACTCTAAGCGAAATGGCTAGAGTCATGCTTAATCAGTATAATCTTCCTAAATATTTCTGGGCAGAAGCTGTTAGTACAGCCTGTCATATTTTAAATAGGGTGTTGATTCGACCAATCTCGAAGAAAACACCATATGAGCTTTGGTTTGGAAGAATTCCAAACATTTCTTATTTTAAAGTTTTTGGTTGTCGCTGTTTCATCCTGAACACCAAGGATAACTTGGGTAAGTTCGACTCGAAAGCAGATGACGGGATATTTCTCGGTTATGCTGCTAAGAGTAAAGGATATAGAATTTTTAATAAAAGATCTTTGATTGTTGAAGAAAGTATTAATGTCACCTTTGATGAGTTGAATAGTCATAGATCTAGCGACAGTGATGATGAAGATGCACCTACAAAGACAAAGAAGAGTTCTGAAAAAGATCCTACCCAAGAGGCAAGAACTGATAAAAGTTCCGAAGATGCAGGAACTGAGAAGATCCTTGTGAAAGGTATGGCCCAAAGATTCGAATCATTGAGATTCAAACCGGATCATCCAGAAACTCTCATAATAGGTGATGTATCCAAAGGTGTAAGTACTCGTTCATCTCTTAGAGATTCTGAAGTAGCAGCTAATGTAGCATTTATTTCTCAAATAGAACCTAAGAATGTTGATGAGGCTTTTTCTGATGAATTTTGGATTTCTGCCATACAAGAGGAACTTAATCAATTTGAGAGAAACCAAGTTTGGGAACTCGTTCCTAAACCTATTGGTCAATCGATAATTGGTACCAAATGGGTGTTCCGAAATAAACTTAGTGAAGATGGTCAAGTTCTACGCAACAAAGCACGTCTAGTGGCACAAGGTTATAATCAAGAAGAAGGAATTGATTATGATGAGACCTATGCTCCTGTTGCTAGACTAGAAGCCATCCGCATGTTTTGCGCTTTTGCTTGTTTTAATGATTTCAAACTTTTTCAAATGGACGTGAAAAGCGCATTTTTAAATAGATTTTTGAAAGAAGAAGTTTTTGTGAAACAATCCCCTGGTTTTGAAGATTTTCAAAAACCTGATCACGTCTTCAAGCTTAAGAAAGCACTTTATGGACTCAAACAAGCACCTCGTGCTTGGTATGAACGCCTAAGCGCCTTCTTACTTGATAATGGATTTTCAAAGGGCAAGATTGATACCACTCTTTTTATTAAATCTATGAATAATGATATTCTTTTAGTGCAAATTTATGTAGATGACATCATCTTTGGTTCTACTAATGAACAACTCTGTCAAGAATTTGCCAAGTGTATGCAGAGTGAATTTGAAATGAGCATGATGGGAGAGCTGAACTTCTTCCTAGGATTGCAAATCAAACAACACTTGAACGGAACATTCATCAACCAAGCCAAGTACACGAAGGACATACTGAAGAAGTACGACTTCGAGAATGTGAAGCCAATTGGGACTCCTATGGCTACATCTACAAAGCTTGATACTGATGAAAGCGGCAAACCTGTTGATCAGCGTAAGTATCGAGGTATGATTGGTAGTTTATTATATTTAACTGCTAGTCGCCCTGATATTATGTTTAGTGTTTGTATATGTGCACGATATCAGGCAGATCCTAAGGAATCACATCTTAGTGCCGTTAAGCGTATCTTCCGATACCTTAAAGGAACTTCTACAGTTGGCTTATGGTATCCCAAAACCAAATCCTTTGACCTTATAGGTTACTCGGATGCGGATTTTGCTGGATGCAAAGTGGACCGTAAAAGTACCAGTGGTACATGTCATTTCTTGGGAAAGGCCTTAGTCTCTTGGTTTAGCAAGAAACAAAATTCAGTAGCATTATCAACAACTGAGGCTGAGTATATCGCCGCAGGACGTTGTTGTGCTCAAATTTTGTGGATGAAGCAAACCTTAGAGGACTACAATCTGCAATATTCAAATGTTCCTATATATTGTGATAACACTAGTGCAATTAATTTGACTAAGAACCCTATCTGTCATTCACGCACAAAGTACATAGAAGTTATGTCACGCCCCGATTCATAGAGTCATTTATTCATATATTTTATCTCTTGGAATCGATCGTCCTCGCTTGGGCGTGATGCCGTACAAGTCTGGTATTGCACTTGTACAAGGCAAAGATGGCACATAATCGATTATTCTTCAAATAGGAACACATCGCAGCGGCAGAAGCAGATAAATTGAATTTAATGAGGACAATCTTTCTTATTGAGTAGAAGTACATCACTTCTTTATAGCAGCGGAGAAAAGAGTAACTTGAAGCCACACAGAGATATGTAGAACTTTATTCTCTTTATTGATAATTGAAGAAGAGTACAAGACTTGTATTGAAGTACAATGATTACAGCACATCTCACTTTACATTGGAAACCAACTGAACAATGCTATACAGCTTACAATTGATATTTGGATAAAATGGATTACAACTCGATATACCGACTTGGCTTACAATCTCAATGGTACAACTGATTACAATGTTCCATACATTATGCCCTTTATAAACAGAAGACATCATCTTGTGCAAGGAGAGCTTCTGTATGCCCAACAAATCTTCGATGCCGCGGGACCAATCCAGCTAAACTTCGTGTGAAGAACATTCCAAGCACGAGCACCTGCCCACAAAATGTGGGTCAGCACATCATCTATGTACTGGCGAGCAGAATCCAACCCACTCGCATAAACCAACATTTAAATGATCATTTAAGCATGCATTTATTAGAGTGATCTTTCTATTTGGAGCCTAGCATCAGTTTACAGTTCATGGGCAATAATCAGAGTGAAGCATGTAAACATATTCTTAGCAGCATTCATGTGGATATATCATTTATCATTCTTGGTGTTATCATGAAAAGGCATCATTGAGGCATACTAGGTGTTATCATGAAAAGGCATCATTGAGGCATAGTTAACATTAACAATTTAAGCATGTTATAACAGTTCTTACTTCAAGCATCACTTAGCATGTATGTTGTGTTTGAGCAATGATTATAGCAAGGCATCTTTCTAGCATACTAAATAGAATATGTTAAGCAGACAAGTTAAACCAACTTATACAATATCACAATTATGTGATTTCTTACCGATAGCCGACTCCTCGTACCTGTATCAATTACAGGTTATCTGATGTACTTACTCTGCCTGCACAAAACATTTATTAGCATGCATCCTGACTACATGGTCACTGGTGTTGTTAAACCATATGGACTCTTCTCATTTCATTTCATTTTTAAGATAATGCGGTCAGCATAGTAGGTGGCGAGCCTCTATGCCACCCCGCCTTATCCGTGCTCCCATAGCACTCATCATTATTTCCTCCTAGGCCGAATCGGTCCCCAGGGCCCTAGGAACCGTTCGAGGAAATTATTACTCAAACCTTGTATACAAGTTGTCCATGACCATGCGAATGCGTGTCCGACTCGATTGTGAACAAAATCGCATGGTAAAATATATTAAGGAAAGTAAAGGCAACAGTGCATCATTAGTCATATTCAATGACTTATTCATTTCATCATTACCATCATTTCATTTGGTGATCTCAACGATCCCAGCTTTATCATTTCTCATTCATTGCTTCATTGCAACGTATCTCATATCATTCCTTTCTTAAGGGGAACTTAACATTCATTCATTTCTTATAAGGGACAGGCAACGTTTCATATTCTTACAACAGATATACAGAGAGTACATGATTCTAGTGTTTCATTCAGTTCATTGATTCGATAGCATAGCCAGTTCATTTATTATTCTATCATTCATAAGGCATCTCATTATTCAAGTGTCTACTTGTTCCAGCAGTGTTAAGCATAAGGGGCAATATTATCAATTCATTCTCAGGCAGCAAATCACATTAACAGTTCAATGTGTTGTACATTTCAATAATTCTCAACAAAAGCATCTCTATTACTCAGCAACTAACATAAGGGACATTTAGGGGCAGTTCATAGCATTTCAATACTTCATCTATTAAGCATGAAGGAGTAAGGAGGAGGAAGGACAGTTCCACTCACCCAAAATTCCACTAAGCGTAGCTCCACCAGCGAGCCATGTTCCAATATCCATTCCGTCTAGCCAGCTAAGAGAGACTGCATCAGTCTCAATTCTCCTGATTCCCAACATAAGTCATGGTCCAATATTCTGATCCCATCCAATAAGCCAACCAAATGCCTCGTGCGGAGCGGGGCATTACATAATATACCACTCAGAAAAAGTTTCGTCCTCGAAACTTAAGGAAACAAGTCTTCTACAAGATTCACTTAATCACCATGAGTTTACTTATTCAGCTTCAAATCAATATTCATTTCAGCCCACTCGGTCATTTTAAAATATCTATCCAACTGTACCATTTAAATCCATCAACGATTCGATCTGTCTATCTCTTTTTCAATTACTTGTAACTTCTCATTGATTCGCCAATATTTCCTTACATTTCTATTTCAGTCGCAACATATCACTTCGTTTGGGTCCATACACATACTTTAGGCGTCCCCAAAACATATGCATTTCAGCCAAAGTCCGTGCTAGTGCGATAAATTCTTCCCATAATGTTATCTCAGTCACAACCAATCACTTCTGCTGGATCCATACACATATTTTAGGCGTCCCCAAAACATATGTACTTCAGCCAACTTCCATGTTAGTGCGATTCGATCAGCCACAATATAACTCTCTTTTCTAAATCCAACTTAGCATCCTTTCAATTGACTTATTGCTTTATTCACTTTGCCAAAATCACTATCTTTCAGGCTACCACTTAACATCAGGGACAATTTCCATCCAAGCATAACATTTCTAACATTCGATCAAGGGTCTAACTTAGAGCCAATCATATCAAGGTTTCACAACGACAATCATTTTCCTTCCCAAATCCAACAACATTTTTCACCGAGGCAATTCATCTTTTCTAAAAGATACAATCCGAAGTCACCCACTATCGATTACCCGAATCAGGGTATAATTCTATGCAACAGTCAAGGTTAACTTAGCTACCCGACTATAGGTACACTCAAGCCTTACCTTACGATTGCAATTCCCACTTATGGCCGACATATAATCCTCAATGGTCAAACATCTCTTAAGGCTCAAGTTGAAGCATACATTCCCTTAGGTCAATACTCATTAGCACCATCTCTCATTCAATGCCACAAGGTTATTCTATGGGTATCCAATGGTCACCTATTATTCAATCAATCTCTAAGGTTAGCTACACTGACAGCTAAACTTAATCATTCAGGTGACTTCCCTAGAGTGGACGGCTACTAGGGTTATACTAGTTTCTGTTTCTTAGGGCCAACAAGCAACCAACAGTTCTAAGGAACTCTACCCAAACCTATGGGTTTTAACTCTGTCTGAATAACTAATCGCCAATTGGGCTAAGCCAGCAATTGGTAAATCAATAACTGGTCGCTAGGGTCAAGTCTATCTATTCAGGGTCTTCCTCAAGGAAATAATTCCCACAGAGGCTCATTCTAGACTTACCCAACAATCGACTAAGATCGATCTATCAACATTACGTTAAATTCCAAATCCGACATACGATCTTCATCGTTCTAATAATCCATCAAGTAAATTTTCAATGATTCAATTTCTATTCCAATTCCTTTATACTCACACAAACCCATAAGCCAATGCTAACTATTCAAGGGTCATCGATTCCGATAGTTTAACATAACTATGGAATCATACTATTCGGTCTGTATGACAGAGTCAAACCACTAAGTCATAAGCCAACAATCTATATCCCAACCAACAATCACCTATACCGACATTATCCAACATGTTTACAATTTCTCGTTTCCATTTGTTTCTCAATCATCAAACTATCTTTCGGCATTCTTAATCTCATGCAGTAATGGTCAAGTAGTTCATCCCATTCAATCCGACAATTTATGTATCACTTAACCATCCCTTAGGCAACAACAGTATTCTGAGTCACTACTTGTTATTTTTCTAGTGCAATTCAATTCCTCAGCATACATGCACATAGGCAACGACTATCCTTTGGTGATCTAGATGGGTTAACATCTATTACACCTTAGGGTCAAGGCACAAAACTCTAATATTCCTTTGATTTACCGACAATATTTTCAAACTTTCAGCTTGGCAACCAACTTTGTATTAGCCACATTTGATTTGTATCCAACCAATCGAAGTCAACATTCAGATATTCTAAGCCACAATATTCTCTAGCCAAGTCTTATTTACCCGTAGCATACTAACTGTCTTACTAGCTCGAGTCATCACTCGACTAAACAATTTCTAACCAAGCCACTGGTTACAATTTCTTCCAATCTCGCTACTCAATATAACATCACCGTCAAGGGACACTCGAGCAATCTAGCAACAATATATGACTTCCGGCTAAGTCTCGGCACTACCCAGTACCCACAAATAGTCTCATTGCTATTCTATGGAAAGGTCAACATACATCTCGTTCTGAGGTGATAGAGGCAATATACCACTCAGAAACGAAGCCATCCTTAAACAATACCAACTCAATCTATTCCGGACATTCATGATCTTATAATGATCATAATACTTAACCAACATCTCGGGGTCTCAATATCACAAGCCAACATTCTTAGGGTCTAGAAAGCAGTAGCCAGCACGCATGAGTCAATTCACCAATTCTGTTGAACTCATCCATCAATTATTTCATTCCCAACTCTTTCTGCATCACATGCAATTCTCAACTTGTTACAGCATACCCAGCCATTTTTCTATATTCCCACATTTCTAACAACATTCACAATATAGCATACTATGGCATCGAGTCATTGTTGGGTTATTTGTGTCCAAACCAACAACAATCATTCTTTCAGGGGCATCACAATGTATATAGACTTATTGTATGGAACATCCAGTGAGCAGCCAAGAGGGTCAATGATCTTTCAGACACGAACAACATAGGATGATTACAGAACAACAACAATATAATCGCGGAAGCAATCTTTGATTTAATCGCGGAAGCAACGTTGAGTGATCGCGGAAGCAACTTTGGTCAATCATCGATGCAACTTTGATTTGAAACGAACCAAAGAAGAGACCAAGGACGTAAAGCCGTGCTCTGATACCAATTTGTCACGCCCCGATTCATAGAGTCATTTATTCATATATTTTATCTCTTGGAATCGATCGTCCTCGCTTGGGCGTGATGCCGTACAAGTCTGGTATTGCACTTGTACAAGGCAAAGATGGCACATAATCGATTATTCTTCAAATAGGAACACATCGCAGCGGCAGAAGCAGATAAATTGAATTTAATGAGGACAATCTTTCTTATTGAGTAGAAGTACATCACTTCTTTATAGCAGCGGAGAAAAGAGTAACTTGAAGCCACACAGAGATATGTAGAACTTTATTCTCTTTATTGATAATTGAAGAAGAGTACAAGACTTGTATTGAAGTACAATGATTACAGCACATCTCACTTTACATTGGAAACCAACTGAACAATGCTATACAGCTTACAATTGATATTTGGATAAAATGGATTACAACTCGATATACCGACTTGGCTTACAATCTCAATGGTACAACTGATTACAATGTTCCATACATTATGCCCTTTATAAACAGAAGACATCATCTTGTGCAAGGAGAGCTTCTGTATGCCCAACAAATCTTCGATGCCGCGGGACCAATCCAGCTAAACTTCGTGTGAAGAACATTCCAAGCACGAGCACCTGCCCACAAAATGTGGGTCAGCACATCATCTATGTACTGGCGAGCAGAATCCAACCCACTCGCATAAACCAACATTTAAATGATCATTTAAGCATGCATTTATTAGAGTGATCTTTCTATTTGGAGCCTAGCATCAGTTTACAGTTCATGGGCAATAATCAGAGTGAAGCATGTAAACATATTCTTAGCAGCATTCATGTGGATATATCATTTATCATTCTTGGTGTTATCATGAAAAGGCATCATTGAGGCATACTAGGTGTTATCATGAAAAGGCATCATTGAGGCATAGTTAACATTAACAATTTAAGCATGTTATAACAGTTCTTACTTCAAGCATCACTTAGCATGTATGTTGTGTTTGAGCAATGATTATAGCAAGGCATCTTTCTAGCATACTAAATAGAATATGTTAAGCAGACAAGTTAAACCAACTTATACAATATCACAATTATGTGATTTCTTACCGATAGCCGACTCCTCGTACCTGTATCAATTACAGGTTATCTGATGTACTTACTCTGCCTGCACAAAACATTTATTAGCATGCATCCTGACTACATGGTCACTGGTGTTGTTAAACCATATGGACTCTTCTCATTTCATTTCATTTTTAAGATAATGCGGTCAGCATAGTAGGTGGCGAGCCTCTATGCCACCCCGCCTTATCCGTGCTCCCATAGCACTCATCATTATTTCCTCCTAGGCCGAATCGGTCCCCAGGGCCCTAGGAACCGTTCGAGGAAATTATTACTCAAACCTTGTATACAAGTTGTCCATGACCATGCGAATGCGTGTCCGACTCGATTGTGAACAAAATCGCATGGTAAAATATATTAAGGAAAGTAAAGGCAACAGTGCATCATTAGTCATATTCAATGACTTATTCATTTCATCATTACCATCATTTCATTTGGTGATCTCAACGATCCCAGCTTTATCATTTCTCATTCATTGCTTCATTGCAACGTATCTCATATCATTCCTTTCTTAAGGGGAACTTAACATTCATTCATTTCTTATAAGGGACAGGCAACGTTTCATATTCTTACAACAGATATACAGAGAGTACATGATTCTAGTGTTTCATTCAGTTCATTGATTCGATAGCATAGCCAGTTCATTTATTATTCTATCATTCATAAGGCATCTCATTATTCAAGTGTCTACTTGTTCCAGCAGTGTTAAGCATAAGGGGCAATATTATCAATTCATTCTCAGGCAGCAAATCACATTAACAGTTCAATGTGTTGTACATTTCAATAATTCTCAACAAAAGCATCTCTATTACTCAGCAACTAACATAAGGGACATTTAGGGGCAGTTCATAGCATTTCAATACTTCATCTATTAAGCATGAAGGAGTAAGGAGGAGGAAGGACAGTTCCACTCACCCAAAATTCCACTAAGCGTAGCTCCACCAGCGAGCCATGTTCCAATATCCATTCCGTCTAGCCAGCTAAGAGAGACTGCATCAGTCTCAATTCTCCTGATTCCCAACATAAGTCATGGTCCAATATTCTGATCCCATCCAATAAGCCAACCAAATGCCTCGTGCGGAGCGGGGCATTACAAGTTAGACATCATTTTTTACGTGATCATCAACAACACGGGGATATTTGCTTAGAATTTATTGATACAGTACATCAACTAGCAGATATTTTCACTAAGCCACTGGCTGAAGACCGTTTTAACATCTTGAGGCGTGAGCTCGGCATTCTTGAATTCTCGGATTCTTAAAACATATGGTAATTAAAAACTGTATTTATGACTTGATAATTTATTATCTAATGAAAATTATTTTTGGGGACAAACTTACAAAGGGTATGTCTGTCACCACGGCTACGGTCGAAGCGAAGCGGTACTTAAGAGTTCCCCGGTGAACCACCGTTAGCTGGGACAACCCCTACAGTTAACCCGAAAATAAACAGCAGTTAGTTAATAAACCAGTCAAACATCATTAACTACAAATCTTTATTTACCTGACTGCTTTAACTGTCTCGGGAATGCAAGTGGCCGAACTCGGCCCGAACTCTGACCGAGTTCGGACCGAATTCAGACCGAGTTCGGTCGGCGCTGTGATGGTTCCAGAACCGAACAGCCGGCCCTAGCACCTATATAATTCTTCCTTCCTTCCACTATTCCTCCACACCAAATCGTGAAATACTTCCATCTTCTTCTAGAAGTCTTTCCTCCTCCCTCTTTGCAAGGAATCGACGAGTTCAAGTGGGCGATCCTCTTCCTCCATCTCCTCATGGCTCCAAAACGTCAACGAGGAAATTCTTCTCAAGGTGCTTCCTCCTCATCCGACTACACACCGGCAAGTCTCTTTAGTTCAGCCAAACCTAGAGATCCCGAGGAATTTGACGGCACTTTGTTTCCCGACAAAGACTTCTTCGATCTCTGGTTTGATTCTTTCTCCTTACGTCGTATTTGTGCTGGAGCCTTTGTCAATTTTACAACCTTCTTTGAATATGCTCCTGTTTTTGAGCAACTTGGATTTCGCGACTTTTTCGAGGTCCAAGATAGCATTTACGACAATGCAGTCCGTATGTTTTACTGTAATTTGCAAGTAAAACAAAACGGGAACTTTTATTCCTGCATTGCTGGGCAGGAACTAGAATTTAGCGCCACCGATATCAGTGAATATTTTCACGTTCCTGATCTTGGTGATGCACTTGTTGACATCCACCATATTCAGTTCCCTCCCGATGTCACTTTAGCTTCTTTTAGGGAATTGATTTGTCACCCTACTCCTCCTCCCCGGAGAATCTTTTCTAGACATCTAAACCAAACTTTTTACGAGCTTCATCGTATGATTTTCTCGGCCCTTCTTCCGAAGAAAGGCTCTACCGATGAAGTTACATTTTTGGAACTCTCTGCTCTTTATCACATTCATTTTGGAATTTCTTTCTCCGTTCCAAAAACCATGATGTCTTGGATGCTCAACTGCAAGAATGCAGGTAGGAACCTAGTCTTTCCTATGCACCTTGCTAGTATTTTTCGACGTTTCGAGATTGATCTTGAAACGTGTGCCGTTTCTTCTCCACCTGTTGAGTTGACCCGCTCTCGTCGGTTTCCTCAACTTCCTGGTGCTGCTCCTGCTGTCCCAACTGCTGATGCTGAGGCCCCTCCAGCAGATGCTCCTCCTGCTCCGGCCCCTGCCCCAGGATTCGATCCAGCATTCTACCAGCGGTTTGATGATTTCGTTGCAGTCTCCACGCAACGTTATCAGGATTCCGAGTTCCGGCACATTTCTCAGGCCCAGGTGCTGAGAAACAGTATTGCCGATCTCCACTACAGCCTGGTTCAGGATCCAGTCCATCCACTCACTATCCTTCCACACCCGGCTTTCCCTGGTCCTCGTTTTACTGATGAGGTTACTTTTCAGTACTTCGACCCGACCACTGCTTATTTTCCTCATGATCCTCCCGGTGCGGACGACGCGGCGATGTGATGTGGATTCAGCCATGGGATAGTGAATTTAGTTTTGTTTAGTTTGATGCAGTTTATGTAGTATTTTTTCTTTTTTTCATGTCTAAACTGCTTTAGTTAGACATTTATCAGCTGTATTATTTGGCTTTCTAGTGGAAAACTTTTTATGATAGTTCATTTCATTCCAGTTGTCTATGCTGTGATTGTTTCTTTTACTTCACTTTGTCTTGTCTATTCTATTGTTGGCTTCATGATTTACGGGGGAGCCTATTCATTTTCGCTACTTGACAAAGGGGGAGAAAAAGAGTATACCCAAAAATATCATCGCAAAGCGCATATACAACACAAATTCAAAACCAACAAAATTTTTTCAGGTATTTTAATATTTTGTTCTATTTTTATATAAATATATTTTGGTATAGACTCAAGTTTGTCAATTATCAAAATGGGGGAGATTGTTGGCCCATTCTATGGTCACACCCGATTTCGATAATCAACTTATACTTTAGTCCATACACAAAATATAGAAAATGCTGCTAACCATTTCAGGATGCATGAAATCTTATTCAACGAACGATGTACTGCATAAATCCAAGCGTCAAACTCATCAAAATTTCTGAAGACTCTTTTCTACTTTTATTCTGTATTTTACATTTTATTGAGTCAAGGAATTTCTTTGTAAAATCAATTATGGTAATACTGGCTTAGGGTTAAAATTGTTCTCATTCCCAAAAACCTCTTTACCCTTTCTTACTTTCGGTTACAAATATTTCAAAAATGTATTTCGAAAATAGTCTTTTTTAAATGATTTTACAAATAACCAAAAACATATTTGAAAACTGTTTTTACAAAAGATTTTTAAATATCTCCTGACAGAACTCTAAGCCGAGTTCGGCCCGAGTTCGGTCCGAACTCTGACCGAGTTCGGTCAGTTTGTATTCAAATTTTAGTTGCCTCCAAATCTGCGAGCAACGTCTATTTTGCGAGATATTTGCATCCGAACTCTGTCCGAGTTCTGCCCGAGTTCGGTTGGTGAAAACACCTATAAATAGAGAAGAACTTTTCACTTCAAATCATCAATTCATTCTTCATTCTCTTCTCTATTCATTCAAGTGTTTTCTAGTGATCTAAAAGTTTCAAATCTCACCTATACTTCTCTTAGCCAAAAGCCAGTACTATCAGATTGATTTAGAAGACTTTTGGTTATTCAGAGTTGTAAAGAGGTCGTCAAGTTTCAACAACAAGTTCTCGTTGTGGAGCTGGTCGTGCGCTCGTCACCAAGCACGGTGTATGTTGGAGTTGGTCGTGCACTCGTCAACAAGCACGGTGGTGTAAGAGTTGCAAGCACTCAGTTAAAGCTTGTGCCTTTAGTGGATTAACATCGAGCAAGAGTACTCGAGACTGGATTAGTCCTCTCAGAGGGATACCAGTATACATCGCTATGTTACTGAGTTTGAATCTCCTATCTTTACTTACTGCTCATACATCATTGCCATAGTTTAAATTTTTTAAATTGGTGATTTTATTTCCGCTGCACACACGCACTCTATTCACCCCCCCTCTAGAGGTGCTCAACGATCCTACACCACTGAGGAAATCTGAGCCGCATGAGGATTGCTCCCCATTGAGCCGTATAATGCTGACCACGTGTCAAGGCTGCTTGGGAGTGGCCCCTGAACATTTGAACCGCATGGTAATGATCGGAACCGCATGAGCGTAGGCGGCCGCATAATGGGTAGCTTTTTTGTGAGCCGTATGGCAATAGTCCTTGTCAGCCGCATAGAGGAGCCTCTGCTTGAGCCGCATAAGACAGCTTCGGCCTGAGCCGCATAGGACAGCTTCGGCCTGAGCCGCATGGGGAGTCTCTGCTCGAGTCGCATACGACTGTCCACGTGTCAAGGCCGCGTGACACTTTCTGGATCTCGGGGGATTGTGTCAGAGATTTCCTTCGTTTCCCTAGGAGTCTGCCATTATGACAGAGTCATAATTGTATCTTTGTGTCAGAGTTGTCATTTGTCAGAGCTGTCAGCCGTCAAGGCATTTAATGCAGTAAAGGACAACGGGAAGAGCTGTTTGCAGGCCACGTGGCTCCTCTCTGAGCCACATGGAACTTATCGAGCCGCATAGACACTTGAGCCGCATGGATCCCTGAGCCGCATGAGCTCTCTGAGCCGTATGGGACTCCCAGGCCGCATAGATCTTTCTTTATTCTTTTCTATGCTTCTACAGGCTCCTCTAGATATGGGGACTCAGGTTACGCAAGGAAGCTCTTTGAGGATGCATGCACCAAGATATCCTGGTGCACAATCCGTGATTCCTCCATCTTCTGTAGAAGGAGGGATTCGGGCTGAAGTGGCGACTCCTTTTGTATCGGCGATGACAAATATCATCGTCGAGACCTATACCAGTACTTTCTTCACTTCTTTGAAAACTCTTGTTCAGATGGTCTTGGAGAAAGGCCACCCTTACGAGTCAGTAAGGAGAACTACCTCTTTTGTTATTGAATTCATCCGCAATATTGGTGATCTAGACAGGGCTAGCTTCTTGGAATACATCTTGGATGCGCTTAAGGAGCCAATCAGATCCTACCAAGATCTGACAAGAGGTAATATCCAGAGACTTGTAGATGCTGAGTGTGAGGTGATGGCTCACGAATCTGTAACACGACAAGCAGCCCTAGAAGATTCTATGGTTGCTTTTTCAACGTGATCTGTAGAGTTGGAGTCTAGCAATATCGAGAGTACTTTTTCTATTGAGCGTTACAATACTGAAGCCACAGAGAAAGAGAAGGAAGCAGCTGAATGCCAAACCCGTCTTCAAGAGTTGGAAGCTGAAATGGCCAAGCTTCGTGAGACACTTGGAGTAGACAAAAGATATGAAGAAGTACTTGAATTGCGTCAAGTTGCCGCAAGCCGTCTGGATGATTTGAGAAGGCAGCGACATGAATTCGTCCAAATTCAGTGTACGGAAACTAATCGCCGAGTTAACTCCTTGCAACCTTTTGACCCAGAGTCCATGAGAGCTTTGGCCAAGCAAAGGGTGCTTGATTCCAGAGCGAAGAGAGCTGACTCTTTGAAGAAGTTAATAACTGATCTTAGCACTCAGCCTCCCAGATGAAGCTATCCAGATGTGACAACTTTTCTTTTGTTTTGCTGAATGTCTTAAAAAATGTATTAATTTTGACATTTTTACTCGTCATTGAATGAAAACTGATGATCTTTTTGGTGGCTCTATTACTTATTGCATATTTGTTTGAGACACAAGTAATAGGTAGGAATAAGAACTATGTTCAGAGGTACTGGACATGACATATCTTTTGAAAGTAATAATACTTATTATATCTGTTCAGAGGTAATGTAGACATGACAGAATATAACTTGCAATATTATTATTTCAAAGATGACATCATCAGAGGTAATATGGACGTGACGAGTCGTTAACATAGATAGGAGAATTCAGAGGTATTGTGGACATGAATTCGTATATCTATTGATTATCCATGGACCAACTGGGACTCAAGAATATGATATATTTTAAAACAAATAGGCTTCAAAACATGATGTTTGTAACGATGTAGTAGACGTTGTCAATGATGATAAGATCTGGATAGACTCTGCTGGGGATTCAAAGATTTGAAGTATGTACAATATTTGTTAGAAAATATAGTACACACTTTCAAACATGGTACTTCTTCAGGAATTTGCTGTTGATAGGCATCATAGCGATTCGGCCGTCCATGTCAGACAGTTGATAATCTCCGTTAGAGAAAACTTTGCTTATAACGTAGAGACCCTCCCATTTTGGTTCGAACTTGCCTTTGCTCATGTGTGTCATAGTCATAAGACGTCTGACGGTAAGGACTAGCTCGTATTTTTGATATGTTTGTACTTTGACTTTACGGTTCAAGGCTTTTGAGATACCGGATTGATATAGCTCGATGTGTTGTTGAGCTAGTAGCCGCTTCTCGTCAAGTGCTTCAAGCTCCTGAAGTTGAAGACGATCATTGTTTTCTATTGTGAATTCATTATCAATAGAAATTCTTAGTAATAGGATCTTAATCTCCAACGGTAAGACAGCTTCACATCCATACAACAAAAAGAAAGGTGTACAACCAGTCGGGGTACGTATGGTAGTATGGTAGGCCCATAGACATTCTCCAGTCTTTTCGCTCCAATTTCGTTTATTGGTGGAAACGAACTTCTTGAGAAGCTTGATGATCGTTTTGTTGAATACTTCAGCCAAACCGTTAGCGGCGGGATTGTAGGCTGTAGAAGCAACATTGTTGATCTGATTGTCATCACAGAATCGAGTGAACTTCTGACTGATGAATTATGATCCATTATCATGGATGATTCGCTGAGGAACGTCGAATATGTAAATCACATGATGTTTGATGAAGTTGATGACACTGCTTGTCTTGACTTCGGCTAGAGGTATATCTTCCACCCATTTTGAGAAGTAATCGATTATAGCTAGGATAAATCGATGTCCTCGAGATGATGGCAGATTAATAGGACCAATGACATCCACGCCCCAAGCTTCGAAGGGCCATAATGCTGTAGTCGGATGCAAAAATTCTGAAGGATGATGAATAAAATATGCATAGATTTGACATGCTCTGTATTTTCTTGAATATTTAATGGCATCTGACACCATGGTTGGCTAATAATATCTCGTACGTCGAATCTGATCTTGTAGCTTAGGACTAGGCTGATGTGCACGACAGACACCATCGTGAGCTTCACGTAGTATCTGCTTCGCTTTATATTCCGTAAAACAGCGTAAGAGCATATCATTATATGATCATCGATAGAGTATTTTAGAGGTGTGATTGTAGTAGAATCGGAGCGACCGCCGACGAATTATTATTGCTTCTTTGGGATCTTCAGGTAGAATGTCATGTACCACAAAGTCGATGAAAGGAGCTCTCCAGTCTTCACTTGTAGTGCAAACTTAGACTGAATTGCTAGATTCCAGACGCAAATTATTCTCGATACAGAATAATTCTCTATTAGTGATGACGATCATCTGTTGTCTTTTCACAGGGATCGCTAATACTGCCGCTAGATTAGCAAGGACATCAGCTTCTGTATTGCATGCTTGACATACATGTTCAATGAAGAAACCTTTAAATGATGTAGCCAATTTGACTGCTACTTCATGATATAGAACGAGATCTTGATGTCGAACTTCATACGTGCCTCTAACCTGATTTACAATCAGTTTAGAGTTTCCATAAACTTTAAGGTATTTGATATCCAATTGTTTGGCTAATTGAAGACCGATGAATAGAACATTGTATTCAGCAACATTATTAGAATACGGCTCATCCAAAGAATAAGCTATCTGAATGGTTAGTACTTCTGGAGATACCAGAACGATTCCAACTCTGGTGACGATAGTGCCTTTGGGTCTGATTTTGGATGCACCATCGAAGAATAGACGTCAAGCGAAGATTCCTTCAGAAGTCATGTTGGATTCCAGAGTTTTATCAAGAATTTCGTCATAGAGTTTAGATGTCTTAGGGGTCGGATGAGCAGCCAGAAAATCAGCTAGGGCTTGACCCTGAACGGACTTCTGTGGGACATAGACCATATCATAATGTGCCAGTAATATGGCCTATGTAGCGAGTATGGAACTGAGTGTACCGAGTTTCTTCATCAAGATTCGAAGAGGGTTGACTCTGGAGATGACATGAATGGTCTTACCCGTGATATAATGTTGTGTTTTCTGAACAGTGAACATCAGGGCTAAATATTCTTTTTCTACTAGGCTGTATCGATGTTCAGCACCGATCATCGTGTGACTGAGACAATAAATGGCTTGCTCATGACCTTCCTTGTTCTTTTGTGCTAGTAGGGCACCCAAAGAATGATCCATTGCTCGAACATACATCAGGAAGGGTATTCATGCGACTGGAGGCACTAGGACTGGAGGTTTCATCAAGTATCGCTTTATGTCTTCAAATGCTTGCTAGCATTCGTCAGTCCAAATAAAAGACACACCTTTATTCATTAGTTGAGTGAACGGTCTGCAGCATCCAGAGAGATTTGAGATGAATCTCCTGATGTACGCAAGCCGCCCCTGGAATCCTCGTTGCTCTTTTAGGTTGCATGGAGGACGCATTTCTTGAATGGCTTTGACTTTCTTGGGGTCAACGTATATACCCTTAGAGGTAATGACGAATTCGGGGAATTTTTTACTAGAGACTCCCGGGAATGACCAGGTGGGATTCATCTTGTGTTAATGCTGGCGCATTAAATCAAAGATAGTTCTTAAGTCTTGGATGGATATTCCTTTAGACGACTTTTGACAACAATATCGTCAACATTGTAGGAACGTTGAGCACCTCTAGAGGAGGGGTGAATAGAGTGCGTGTGTGCAGCGGAACTAAAATTACCAATTAATAATTTAAACTATGGCAATGATGTAAGAGCATTAAGTAAAGAAAGGAGAATCAAACTCAGTAACACAGCGATGTATACTGGTATCCCTCTGAGAGGACTAATCCAGTCTCGAGTACTCTTGCTCGATGTTAATCCACTAAAGGCACAAGCTTTAACTGAGTGCTTGCAACTCTTACACCACCGTGCTTGTTGACGAGTGCACGACCAACTCCAACACACACCGTGCTTGGTGACGAGCGCACGACCAGCTCCACAACGAGAATTTGTTGTTGAAACTTGACGACCTCTTTACAACTCTGAATAACCAAAAGACTTCTAAATCAATCTGATAGTACTGGCTTTTGGCTAAGAGAAGTATAGGTGAGATTTAAAACTTTTAGATCACTAGAAAACACTTGAATGAATAGAGAAGAGAATGAAGAATGAATTGATTGATTTGAAGTGAAAAGTTCTTCTCTATTTATAGGTGTTTTCATCAACCGAACTCGGGCAGAACTCGGACAGAGTTCGGATGCAAATATCTCGTAAAATAGACGTTGCTCGCAGATTTGGAGGCAACTGAAGTTTGAATACAAACTGACCGAACTCGGTCAGAGTTCGGACCGAACTCGGGCCGAACTCGGCTTGGAGTTCTGTCCGGAGATATTTTAAATTTCTTTTGTAAAACAGTTTTCAAACATATTTTTGGTTATTTGTAAAATCATTTGAAAAGGAATATTTTTGAAATATATTTTTGAAATATTTGTAATCGAAAATATGAAAGGATAAAGTAGGTTTTGAGAAAGGAGGATAATTTTAACCCTAAACCAGTATTACCATAATTCATTTTACAAAGTAATTCCTAGACTCAATAAAATGTAAAATACAGAATAAAAGTAAAAACTAGTCTTCAGAAGTTTTGATGACTTTGACGCTTGGATTTATGCAGTACATCGTCCGTTGAATAAGATTTCATGCATCCTGAAATAGTTAGCAGCATTTTCTATATTTTGTGTATGAACTAAAGTATAAGTTGATTATCGAAATCGGGTGTGACCATGGAATGGGCCAACAATCTCCCCCATTTTGATAATTGACAAACTTGAGTCTATACCAAAATATATTTATATCAAAATAGAACAAAATATCAAAATACCTGAAAAATTTTGTTGGATTTTGAATTTATGTTGTATATGCGCTTTGCGATTTGGGTATACTCTTTTTCTCCCCCTTTGTCAAGTAGTAAAATGAACAGGCTCCCCCGTAAAAGATGAAGCCAACAATAGAGTAGACAAGACAAAGTGAAGTAGAAGAAGTAATCATAGCATAGACAACTGGAATGAAATGAACTATCACATAAGAAACTGAAATATCATAAAAAGATTTCCACTAGAAAGCCAAATAGTACAACTGATAAATGTCTAACTAAAACAGTTTAGACATGAAAATGAAAAGTACTACATAAACTGCATCAAACTAAGCAAAACTAAATCCACTATCCCATGGCTGAATCCACATCACATCGCTGCGTCGTCCGTACCGGGAGGATCATGAGGGAAATAAGCAGTGGTCGGGTCGAAGTACTGAAAAGTAGTCTCATCAGTAAAACGGGGACCAGGGAAAGCAGGGTGTGAAAGGATAGTGAGTGGATGAACGGGATCATAAACCAGGCTGTAGTGGAGATCAGCAATACTGTTTCTCAGCACCTGGGCCTGAGAAATATGCAGGAACTCGAAGTCCTGATAACGTTGCGTGGATACAGCAACGAAATCATCAAACCGCTGGTAGAATGCCTGATCAAGTCCTGGGGCAGGGGCCGGAGCAGGATGAGCATCAGCTGGAGGGGCCTCAGCATCAGCAGCTGGGACAGCAGGAGCAGCACCAGGAGGTTGAGGAAACCGACGAGAGCGGGTCAACTCAACAGGTGGAGAAGAAATGGCACACGTTTCAAGATCAATCTCAAAACGTCGAAATATACTAGCAAGGTGCATAGGAAAGACTAGGTTCCTACCTGCATTCTTGCAGTTGAGCATCCAAGACATCATGGTTTTTGGAACGGAGAAAGGAATTCCAAAATGAATGTGATAAAGAGCAGAAAGTTCCAAAAATGTAACTTCATCGGTAGAGCCTTTCTTCGGAAGAAGGGCCGAGAAAATCATACGATGAAGCTCGTAAAAAGTTTGGTTTAGATGTCTAGAAAAGATTCTCCGGGGAGGAGGAGTAGGATGACAAATCAATTCCCTAAAAGAAGCTAAAGTGACATCGGCAGGGAACTGAATATGGTGGATGTCAACAGTGCATCACCAAGATCAGGAACGTGAAAATATTCACTGATATCGGTGGCGCTAAATTCTAGTTCCTGCCCAGCAATGCAGGAATAGAAGTTCCCATTTTGTTTTACTTACAAATTACAGTAAAACATACGGACTGCATTGTCGTAAATGCTATCTTGGACCTCGAAAAAGTCGCGAAATCCAAGTTGATCAAAAACAGGAGCATATTCAAAGAAGGTTGTAAAATTGACGAAGGCTCCAGCACAAATACGTTGTAAAGAGAAAGAATCAAACCAGAGATCGGAGAAGTCTTTGTCGGGAAACAAAGTGCCATCAAATTCCTCGGGATCTCTAGGTTTGGCTGGACTGAAGAGACTTGCCGGAGTGTAGTCGGATGAGGAGGAAGCACCTTGAGAAGAAGTTCCTCGTTGACGTTTCAGAGCCATGAGGAGATGGAGGAAGAAGATCGCCCACTTGAACTCGTCGATTCCTTATAAAGAAGGAGGAGGAAAGACTTCTAGAAGGAGATGGTAGTATTCCACGTTTTGGTGTGGAGAAATAGTGGAAGGAAGGATGAAATATATAGGTGCTAGGGCCGGCTGTTCGGTTCTGGAACCATCACAGCGCCGACCGAACTCGGTCCGAATTCGGTCCGAACTCGGTCAGAGTTCGGGCCGAGTTCGGCCATTTGTATTCCCGAGACAGTTAAAGCAGTCAGGTAAATAAAGATTGTAATTAATGACGTTTGACTGGTTTATTAACTAACTGCTGTTATTTTCGGGTTAACTGTAGGGGTTGTCCCAGCTAACGGTGGTTCACCGGGGAACTCTTAAGTACCGCTTCGCTTCGACCGTAGCCGTGGTGACAGACATACCCTTTGTAAGTTTGTCCCCAAAAAATAATTTTCATTAGATAATAAATTATCAAGTCATAAATACAGTTTTTAATTACCATATGTTTTAAGAATCCGAGAATTCAAGAATGTCGAGCTCACGCCTCAAGATGTTAAAACGGTCTTCAGCCAATGGTTTAGTGAAAATATCTGCTAGTTGATGTTCAGTATCAATAAATTCTAAGCAAATATCCCCGTGTTGTTGATGATCACGTAGAAAATGATGTCTAACTTCTATGTGCTTTGTGCGTGAATGACAGATAGGGTTCTTAGTCAAATTAATTGCACTAGTGTTATCACAATATATAGGAACATTTGTATAGTGCAGATTGTAGTCCTCTAAGGTTTGCTTCATCCACAAAATTTGAGCACAACAACGTCCTGCGGCGATATACTCAGCCTCAGTTGTTGATAATGCTACTGAATTTTGTTTCTTGCTAAACCAAGAGACTAAGGCCTTTCCCAAGAAATGACATGTACCACTGGTACTCTTACGGTCCACTTTGCATCCAGCAAAATTCGCATCCGAGTAACCTATAAGGTCAAAGGATTTGGTTTTGGGATACCATAAGCCAACTGTAGAAGTTCCTTTAAGGTATCGGAAGATACGCTTAACGGCACTAAGATGTGATTCCTTAGGGTTTGCCTGATATCGTGCACATATGCAAACACTAAACATAATATCAGGGCGACTAGCAGTTAAGTATAATAAACTACCAATCATACCTCGATACTTACGCTGATCAACAGGTTTGCCACTTTCATCAGCATCAAGCTTTGTAGATGTAGCCATAGGAGTCCCAATTGGCTTCACATTCTCGAAGTCGTACTTCTTCAGTATGTCCTTTGTGTACTTGGCTTGGTTGATGAATGTTCCGTTCGAGTGTTGTTTGATTTGCAATCCTAGAAAGAAGTTCAGCTCTCCCATCATGCTCATTTCAAATTCACTCTGCATACACTTGGCAAATTCTTGACAGAGTTGTTCATTAGTAGAACCAAAGATGATGTCATCTACATAAATTTGCACTAGAAGTATATCATTATTCATAGATTTAATAAAAAGAGTAGTATCAATCTTGCCCTTTGAAAAACCATTTTCAAGTAAGAAGGCGCTTAGGCGTTCATACCAAGCACGAGGTGCTTGTTTGAGTCCATAAAGTGCTTTCTTAAGCTTGAAGACGTGATCAGGTTTTTGAAAATCTTCAAAACCAGTGGGTTGTTTCACAAAAACTTCTTCTTTCAAAAAACCATTTAGAAATGCACTTTTCACGTCCATTTGAAAAAGTTTGAAATCATTAAAACAAGCAAAAGCGCAAAACATGCGGATGGCTTCTAGTCTAGCAACAGGAGCATAGGTCTCATCATAATCAATTCCTTCTTCTTGATTATAACCTTGTGCAACTAGACGTGCTTTGTTGCGTAGAACTTGACCATCTTCACTAAGTTTATTTCGGAACACCCATTTGGTACCAATTATCGATTGACCAATAGGTTTAGGAACGAGTTCCCAAACTTGGTTTCTCTCAAATTGATTAAGTTTCTCTTGCATGGCAGAAATCCAAAATTCATCAGAAAAAGCCTCATCAACATTCTTAGGTTCTATTTGAGAAATAAATGCTACATTAGCTGCTACTTCAGAATCTCTAAGAGATGAACGAGTACTTACACCTTTGGATACATCATCTATTATGAGAGTTTCTGGATGATCTGGTTTGAATCTCAATGATTCGAATCTTTGGGCCATACCTTTCACAAGACTCTTCTCAGTTCCTGCATCTTCGGAACTTTTATCAGTTCTTGCCTCTTTGGTAGGATCTTTCTCAGAACTCTTCTTTGTCTTTGTAGGTGCATCTTCATCATCACTGTCGCTAGATCTATGACTATTCAACTCATCAAAGGTAACATTAATACTTTCTTCAACAATCAAAGATCTTTTATTAAAAATTCTATATCCTTTACTCTTAGCAGCATATCCGAGAAATATCCCGTCATCTGCTTTGGAGTCGAACTTACCCAAGTTATCCTTGGTGTTCATGATGAAACAGCGACAACCAAAAACTTTAAAATAAGAAATGTTTGGAGTTCTTCCAAACCAAAGCTCATATGGTGTTTTCTTCGAGATAGGTCGAATTAACACCCTGTTTAAAATATGACAGGCTGTACTAACAGCTTCTGCCCAAAAATATTTAGGAAGATTATGCTGATTAAGCATGACTCTAGCCATTTCGCTTAGAGTACGGTTCTTCCGCTCCACAACACCATTCTGTTGGGGAGTTCTAGGACAAGAAAATTCGTGGTAATATCCACTATCATCACAAAACTTTTTGAAATCAGAATTTTCGAATTCGCCACCATGATCACTTCGGATACGAGTAATCATGAAGCCTTTTTCGTTTTGTACCTTTTTACAAAATATCTGAAATTCAAAAATAGCATCACTTTTGTTTGATAAAAAGTAAACCCATGTAAAACGAGAGAAATCATCAACAATGACAAAAGCATAGAGTTTACCGCCAAGACTAGCGACTCTACTAGGACCAAATAAATCCATATGAATCAACTGCAAAGGTCTCGAAGTACTTACAGCGTTGATGGATTTAAAAGAAGACCTATGTGCTTTGTTCTTTTCACAGTCAGCACATACCATGTCTCTCTTGAATGGAATTTCTGGGAGTCCTTTTACCAACTTCTTTGTGTTCAGACGTGAGATAGTATCCATGTTTGCATGTCCTAGTCTCATGTGCCATAGCCAGCTTTCATCTTGATTGGCTACTAGGCATCTTCCTGCATTATTAGTATTCTCCAAAAAGAAAACATAAATATTGTCTTCTCTAATCCCTTTATATATGGGATCACCAGATGACATATCATATATGGTACATTTATCTTTCACAAAATTGATACCATAACCATTATCTGCCAAATGACTTATGCTCAATAGGTTATGTTTCAATTCAATTACTAGACAAACATCCTTTATTATTGGGAATGGAGAAATACCTACAGTACCATTACCTATAATATCACCTCTCAAGTTATTCCCGAAGGAGACGTATCCTTCTTTCTTCATCGATAGCGTAGCGAATAAAGATGCATCACCAGTCATGTGTCGCGAACATCCGCTATCGAGGATCTATTTGCTTCTAGCATGAGAGGGTTGAGGGTCCACCTACAAAATAAGTAGATGAATCCTTTGGTACCTATTTTCTGAAGGGTCCACTCAGATTAGCTTTAGGTTTCCAAACTAGAGTATGGTTATCAACAAGCTTTCTTGCCATACAGTATTGTGATATATGACCGTGTGTACCACAATATGTGCAAGTCAGTTTAGTGGAATAAACTGTGTTTGCAGGCTTGTTCTGTTTGGAAAACCTATAAGTGAAAGCATAATAGTGTTCGTGTTTCCTCTGTGCTTTCTTGTGTTTAGTCCTTTTTGGTGTATGCTTTGCATTAGGACTAATCTTGGGCTGTGTCACAGGTATTGCCTGTTTGCCCAACTTGATTTCTAACTTTTTAGAAATTGCTACAGACTCTTCGTATCTTGCAGTCATATCAAAGAGTCTTTGTTCAGTTACTAGGTGCAACTTCTTCTCTATGTCATAAAGTTTGTGTATTTTGACATAGTCCTCTTCTTTCTTTTCAATGTTGAGGATAGCCTCATGATAGTCTACTTTAAGTTTGGCTATCTCTTCCGTGTTACCGGTAGTAGATGTCTCTTTAATGTCTTCAAGTAGATTAGACAATCTAGCTATCTCGGCTGTGTGTGCCTTAATCTCTGTTCGAGATTGCTTATACTTGTCGAGCACAGTTTTGTGATCTTCAAGTAAATCGCTAAAGGCAGTCTCTAGTTCATCAAAAGTAAAATCATCAAACAGAGGATTAGATGATACCTTTTCGAATGCCATAAGACAAACATTTGCATTGCTGCAGGGTCTATCTTCTTCTTCTGAGTCACTGGCATCACTCTCGTGCCAGATGCTTGTGTTGGCATACTTTCGGCCAGATGTGGATCTTCTGTTTGATCTTGACTGATCATATGGACTGCTCTTCTTGGTAGCTGGACAGTCCTTCTTCATGTGCCCTGATTTCTTGCACCCGAAGCATATAGTCTCGTCTTCATTGCTTTCTTGGATGTCTTTCTTCTTTTTGCTTGTGAACTTTAGATATTTCTTGAAGTTCTTCACAAGTAAGGCACGTTCATCACCACTTGATGATTCTTCATCTGAGTCGTTGTATGTTGATTTTCTTGCTTGAGCTTTGAAGGCGATGGTCTTTTCTTTTGGTGTGGCCTCTTCAAAGTCTTGCAAGTCGAGCTCATGAGTCATCAATTTGCCTATCAGTGTTTCTAGAGTCATCGTGGTGAGATCGTTTCCTTCAATGATTGCTGTGGCTTTTGGATTCCAGTTCTTTGTTAGAGCCCGCAGCACTTTCCTGATTTTCTCATGGTTGCTGTAATCTTTACCAAGAGATTTAAGAGGATTAGTTATATCAAGGAAACGAGTAAACATCTGTATAATTGACTCACCGGGTTTCATCTTAAAAGATTCATATTCCTGAGCCAGTCTACTAATTTTGGATTCTTTCACTTGGGAAGTCCCTTCATGGGTTACCTCAAGAAGTTTCCAAATTTCATGAGACGTCTTGCAGGTTGAAACTCTGTTGAACTCGGTTTTGTCAATTGCACAGAATAGTGTATTGATGGCTCGAGCATCAAGACTAGCCTTTGCTTTTTCAGCATCGGTGTACTTGTCATGCGGCTTTTCCATAAGAATACCTTCAACCACAGTAGGTGGTGGTTTCTTATACCCATCAATGACTATTGACCATAAATCAAAATCTAGAGACTTTAGAAAGAAAGTCATACGTGTTTTCCAGTATGTATAGTTTGTTCCATCAAATAGGGGAGGTCTATTTGTGGATTGCCCTTCACCGTTGAATATAGATTTCACGGCTGCCATATATATACTCTCTAGGGTATGTTATATCAGAATATAGCCCGAGCTCTGATACCAATTGTACGAACGTTGAGCACCTCTAGAGGGGGGGTGAATAGAGTGCGTGTGTGCAGCGGAACTAAAATTACCAATTAATAATTTAAACTATGGCAATGATGTAAGAGCATTAAGTAAAGAAAGGAGAATCAAACTCAGTAACACAGCGATGTATACTGGTATCCCTCTGAGAGGACTAATCCAGTCTCGAGTACTCTTGTTCGATGTTAATCCACTAAAGGCACAAGCTTTAACTGAGTGCTTGCAACTCTTACACCACCGTGCTTGTTGACGAGTGCACGACCAACTCCAACACACACCGTGCTTGGTGACGAGCGCACGACCAGCTCCACAACGAGAATTTGTTGTTGAAACTTGACGACCTCTTTACAACTTTGTATAACCAAAAGACTTCTAAATCAATCTGATAGTACTGGCTTTTGGCTAAGAGAAGTATAGGTGAGATTTGAAACTTTTAGATCACTAGAAAACACTTGAATGAATAGAGAAGAGAATGAAGAATGAATTGATTGATTTGAAGTGAAAAGTTCTTCTCTATTTATAGGTGTTTTCATCAACCGAACTCGGGCAGAACTCGGACAGAGTTCGGATGCAAATATCTCGCAAAATAGACGTTGCTCGCAGATTTGGAGGCAACTGAAGTTTGAATACAAACTGACCGAACTCGGTCAGAGTTCGGACCGAACTCGGGCCGAACTCGGCTTGGAGTTCTGTCAGGAGATATTTTAAAATTCTTTTGTAAAACAGTTTTCAAACATATTTTTGGTTATTTGTAAAATCATTTGAAAAGGAATATTTTCGAAATATATTTTTAAAATATTTGTAATCGAAAATATGAAAGGATAAAGTAGGTTTTGAGAAAGGAGGATAATTTTAACCCTAAACCAGTATTACCATAATTGATTTTACAAAGTAATTCCTAGACTCAATAAAATGTAAAATACAGAATAAAAGTAAAAACTAGTCTTCAGAAGTTTTGATGACTTTGACGCTTGGATTTATGCAGTACATCGTCCGTTGAATAAGATTTCATGCATCCTGAAATAGTTAGCAGCATTTTCTATATTTTGTGTATGAACTAAAGTATAAGTTGATTATCGAAATCGGGTGTGACCATGGAATGGGCCAACAAACATAACATTCGACTGTCTTCCGTAAATATTCACAAAAAATAGTGCTCATGGCCGACTGATTGGTTGCACCAACATTCTTGAGACCAAATGGCAAGACTGTGTAGCAGTAGACTCCTAGAGGAGTACGAAAAGATGTACGTTTTTCATCTTCGGGGTTCATCCTGATCTGATTGTATCCGAAAAATCCATCCATGAAAGACATCCGCTCGAACCCGCAAGTGTTGTCGATCATGACATCAGTGATCGGAAAAGGGAACTCATCCTTGGGACAAGCTTTATTGAGGTCTCTAAAGTCGATGCAGACTCGGACCTTTCCTATGTTTTTCATAACTAGGACGACATTATCCACCCAGTCGGGATGTTGTTCTCCTCTGACAAAGCCGCAAGCGATGAGCTTCTTGACTTCAGCTTCTATAGCGTCCATCATGTCAGGTCGAAATTTACGTTATTATTGTTTGACTAGCCTAGCATTTGGCAGGATGTTGAGCTTGTGGGTAGCGATCTGAGGATCTAATCCCCATATATCTTCGTAGCTCCAGGCGAATATGTCAATGTATTCCCGAATGAGCTGAATCAATTCTTGTTTATCCGCTTCAGGAAGACTTTTGCTGATGAAGATTGGTCTTAGAGAAGCTTCGTCTCCGACATCGACCAGGACCAACTAATCTTCGGTAGGTGGTTCACGTTGCTCGAAGCGAAGTTCACATTGAGTATCCATCCTTTGTACCCAAGGATCAGATTCAGGGACTTCAGTAAAGTTGTCGTCGTCTTCTGAGAACTCGGCAGTCACCATATTAGAAGATAAAGTCACTCGATGGATATGACCTATGCTGGTGTCCGAATCCCACGATGCATAGTCATAAGAATTAGATTGCTCTTCTTTGTCAGACTCAGAAGCATCTGGGGTCATGATCGGCGAGGTGTAGCCTAACCCATGTTTTGTTCTGTTGTAATATTGTATCAACTTTTCTTTTGGAACAGGTATACGAATAGGAGTTCGCCTTTTCCTACCACCGTTGAGGTCAGTTTTGAAGTTGTAGCCCATCTTTTGGATGATTTTCTTCGATTGTTGACAATAACGACGTAGTTAAAGTTGCCCATTATCGTCATTTTCAGCATCATTATCGGAAGTAGTCTTTTAATTCAATCCTTTGCTGAAGAGAATAGGATGTTCATCTTTCTTCCAGGAGGGAACCAGAAAGAACGAATCTTGCATTGATTCCAGTGATACTTCATCTTGAAGAGATTGAACTGCCCCTAATGTAAGAGATTCGAAGTTATCCAGGCTTTGTAGATAACATCGAGTATACTAATTGACATCGATATAATGTAAAGGAGATGCTACTTTATTGATAATTATATCATCATTTACAACAGAGCTCTTGATCTTAGTCGATGGCTTGCTAAGATTAATAACCAGATAAGGGGAAGGAGAAGGTTTGTTATGACGAAGGTCGATAACAAAAGGCTCAGAAGAGGTGAGCTCTCTATGCTTCATCTTTTCAATAAGAGGATGCTTGACGGAAGGAGAGAGATTCATGGTTAGCGTCTGAGAAGACAAGGGACGAGAAGTGCATCCCTTGACCGGAATAACCAGAACATCATCTGGATTCTCTTGACGTTCTTCTTCGGTGTCCATGGCCAATATAACCTTCATGAACTCTACTTTATACATTCTGGAGTCTGTAAAATATGCTTCGATGCCTAGAAAGAGGTTAAGATCAGCCACTTCCTTTCGGACTTCTCTATTGTCATCAACATACTTGAAGCATTGATGGAGAGTAGATGGCATGATATTATGTTCATGCAACCACGGTCTTCCTAACAAGATGTTATAGGAGATGTGATTGTCAATCACATAGAAAGTGACCTTCGTATGGATATTTCCTATTTAGACTTTTAGGTGAATCTTTCCCAATGGTTCGCTTTTCCCAGAATTGAACCCCAAAATAGTCGTGATTGTTGTAGAGAGATTATGGACTGGGATCTTCAGCACAACCAATAGAGTCTTTGGTGCAATGCTGAGTGCAGATCCAGGGTCGACTAGAATGCGATCGACCTTCATGGTATCGACATATCCCGTATAGTAGAGAGGTAGGTTATGTCGATTGTCCTCCATGAGCATATCATCTTGAGTGAAGGTGATATTGGGGATCAGCTCCATCATACTATGGCAATGAGAACATGCAATTGGTTCCTTGTCTGGTTTCTTAAGAAGGTCCAGACAAGCGTCTGCTTGCATTAAAGTTTTACTTAACGTCTCTCAGGTTTCCCTTAAGAGATGTAGGAGTTCAAAAATCGATAACCTTACCGGAGTATTGGCTAGTTGAGCCAATATGTCAAAGTTATACGACTTTTCAAGTCTAAGAGGTAGAGTTTTCTTCAATATTTTATCGAAGCGAACTGGCTGTTTGCCTTTGTCAACCGCTATTAGTTTGGGAGGAATTGGTTCCATTTGAGGTGATAACGTCAAAGAATCGTTGACGACAGGTAGAGAAGATGTTGAAGGGACATCAGAAACTGGAGAAGGAGTGGCTGTATTCTCTTGTTCATCTGGATAGTCTCTAAGATAGAGCCTCCCAGATCGGGTACCGGTCATGGCTTCTTCCTCCGGTACTGGTGCAAAGGACACCATGTTATAGTTCTTCATCCTAGTCTTGCCTGTGGAAGACTTCTTTTGAAGACATGATAGATTTGTCCAAAATCCTAGTCCAACACGGGACTGTTTGTGTTGAAGATGTAGGCAAAGGGGTATAGGAGACCCTTTCCCATCATTTAAGCTAGGGGCTTTCTATAGATCATAGCCCATCTTTGTCATTAGTTCTTGGGACTGTTGACTATATAGATGGAATGTTAGCCGGTAATTGATTTTCGGCTTTGGTGTCACTACTTCAGCAAAAGAAGGCGATGATGCTGATGAGATGAAGGTAGCATCCAAATGTGGAAGATGATCATCCATTGATGTCATATGACACGACTTGTATTTGGTCACTTTTATTAACTTTGTAGGGGAAGCAGGTATCTTTGACTCAAAGTCAGCAACCAAATCGGGATGAATCCACATGATCTCCCCTTTGTCGGTCGACAAGGGTATGAGACCGTCACTTCGTGCTGGCGGAAGGTTGACGATCTCCAGAGTAGCTTTTGGAATGGGAACGACTCTATCATGCACAAGTTGAGCAGGAAAGTCGCTAAATTACAGAGAGACGACATTGGCAGTCACTGTTTTTTCATCTTGCTGAAGGGTAATTGCCTTGGCGTTGATCAGTTCCTGGATCTTCCCTTTAAGTACATAGCACACCCTAGTCGGATGTCCCAAGAACCTGTGATAGACACAGTATTTAAGATTGTCAGTCTTACCTACTCCATCTGGCCATTTTGCTTTGGGTAGTTGAAGTTTGTTGCTCTTGATGAGACAATTGAATATGCTCATGATGTCATCTTCATCAAAGGAACACTCCTCCTTAGGATGTGGTCCTCTTTGTGGGGGTGCCATCATGGTAGGTATTGACTGACTCACATTGATGTCTAAAGCTTCTTTGTCTTTCATATTGATGGCTAAAGCTTCTTTGCCTTTGTGGTGGTTCTGACGACCGCCGTTGTTGGTTGCAGAATGTTCATCTTTTTTAAGATTAGGCATCTGGATGCCTTGTTGTTTAAACTTGTCAGTACTGTCTTCGGCTGCCCTAGCACTTATTATGAAGGAGGCCCAGTCTTGGAATTACGTGGGTCCAGTCCACATGCTGATTATAGGTAACAAGTTTGATATGCACGTATCTATAGTCAGTGCATCTGGAGTAGCAAAGGTATTTTGAGTTCCTCACGACGGAAGCGCTCGATGAAACGTTCAGCAGTTTTATTAGGCCGTTGTTTAATTTTGATGAGAGTCGACATGGTCATGCCATTTGTTCCCTCATAGAATCGTTCCAGTAACATTTGCTTGAATCCTATAAAAGATGTTATGCAACCATCTGGCAAACTACAATACTGTAGAAGCATGGAAAATATGGGGTTCACGCGGATCATAACTGACTGCATGTGTAATTTGGACCAAATTGGTCCGCATAAAGAAGAGCCGAATGACAGACTCAACATGCCCCCATGTAGCCCATCTTTACTATCTCAGATTATATATTAAAAAAGCAACCAGACTGATTTGAGCCGCAGAAGGAGGAGTTACTTATGCGGCCAGGCTAATCAGTCCTTCTGATAAAGCTGACAAACTCTGTCAAAACTGACAAAACTGACAGGTGACACTCTGACAAAAAGAAGATAAGACGTGACACAGGATCCACGTGCCTGGACATGGCCATGCAGCCAGAGGGACTGCGACCCGAGCCACATGAACCTTATGCGGCTCAATTCATGTACTTCATGCGGCCAAGGGTGACTGCAATCTGGGCCGTACGAGCTTTATGCGGCCCAGAATATAGAATCTATGCAGCTCAAAAGTCCCCAAGCTACATGCGGACTAAGGGAGACTGCGACTTCAGCCGCATGAGACTTATGCGGCCCAGCATGGACGAACACTAAAAGACCTATACGGCTCAAAATGACTCAAGCAGACTGATCCTATCCTGCGTTAGGACACGTGGCAGGCTGACCAAGTCTCAACTACCCAGATTTGCTGTAATAAAATCTCAACAAGTCACCAGCTGGCGTTCAAAGAGCGGGTCTTTGTGTGCTGTTGTAGCCACATGGACACGTGGCCATCTATACGGCTCAAGATATCTATCACTATAAATAGCAGGGTACCATACCCATACAAAAGGCTGGCAAATTTCGAAGGGTAATTTCTTCAAGAGCAAGGATCGTGTCAGATAGTCCAAAGAGTAAGGCAGAGTTGCTACACTTTCCCGAGCCTCTATCGTCACCCTCCAGAATCAAAAACTAAACAATTGTACTTAGATTGTTTCCTAGGATTTCATTATAGGCTTTCTCTTGTACAAGCGAGTTTGCAATCAAGTTCAATTCCTCTTTAATTCTTGTTCTTTGATATTTAATGACAAACATGATTGCGACTCTGCGGGGACATCCTTTCCTTTGATGAGAAGTTGGTGACACAATCTAACGCATCCAAGCTCGGCTCTACACAGTAAATGCTCGTGGTTCATTTTGACCAACGAGCATTCGAAGAAATGCTCTCTGAAGGGAGCGCCAGCCCGTGTCGATGCGAGCCAACCAAAGAGAACTCGTAGGACGTCGAAGCGCAAAACTGTGCCTCCAACCAGGTTCTCAAAGAAGCTCCTTCTGCAGCCCAAGACGGAGATCAAAGCTCTTCTGCGACCTTGCTTTCGACGTGAAGAACTCCACTGTCCCCAAATCCAGCAAAGGAAAATACTACGATGTGAGTTAATAGGGCACAAGGGAAATCCATACAAACGAGGAAGGGCCGCATAAAAGAGATGATCAGTCTGCAGATCCGGCAGCCAACTCTGGCCGCAGGCGGAGCCCATGCGGCAGTCAACTCTGGTCACA
>JANAVB010013398.1:5374777-5698427 GCA_029216955.1 Iris pallida
TGTATATATTTAATATATTATATATATATATATATATAATATATATATATATATATATATATATTATAAATATATATATATATATATATATATATATATATATATATAAGATATATATATATATGACGAAGAAAAAAATATATATATATATATTAACGAATTTGTAAAGCATAATACTCTAGACTGGGGTGAATAGAGTAGGCAGCGAAATATAGCTAATTTAAAAAGTTAGCAGCAAGATCACAGAGAAATTATATATCACAAGTAAATAACTGTAAAAGCAGAGATAGAAAGCAAATGCGAAGACGGACGTATATGATTTCCCTCTTGTGAGGACTAGTTCAGTCGGAAGAACTCTAGCTTCCAGTTGAATCCACTATGGAAAATTTTGCAAGTTTTCATACGATCCTTGCGACTTCGACAAACACGAGCTTTGATTCGAAGTACTCGACCAACTTCAATTGTGAAGAGGCTTTCTTCAATCAAGCATCTTATTACAATCGGTCTGAAGCTTCTAGACCATACTGTACTGACAAATCGACTAGAGGATTGTAACAGGCTTGATTTGAAAATTAAAGCTTAGAACTCTTGGAATAGAACAGTAGGCCTTAGAGAGAGAGAGATGAAAGTGAATGAGTGAATTGAAATGTTCGAAATCCTTCTCTATTTATAGTTTTTCCAAAGGCAGAACTTTGTCAGAATTCGGGCATGGAATTCGGGCAGAACTCTATGAGAAAATCTCGGTAGGATCCGTAACTGCAGTGAGACCAAGTTCAAAAAGCAACGTTCACTGACCGAACTCTGGCGGAACTCTAGTCGAGTTCTGTCAGGGTTGGTCAGGGTTTTTGCAATCTAATTTTTGGGCTTTTTGAAATTGATTTAAGCAATTAGGAGCTTTTTGTAAATAGGGGTGTGTTTTTCAAAACATGGATATTTTTGAAAACATTTTTAGGGTTACCTATTTGCCAGTACGACTCGGTGTACAATGTATTCCTAGACTCAATAAAAGTGAAAATTATAATGCATAAAAAAATACAGACTGAGTGGCAAACACAGCTTCGATCTTAAACAGAATGGTTGCATATCTTTGGCAGTGTACAAGAGTCCAAAACATCCTTAAGTAGCCCGTATATCGAGATAGAGTTTGATCAATTATTAAAATCAGGTTTAACCATGACCAATAGGCCAACAATAAAGAAAAAGAAATAGAAAAAGAATAGAAAATAAAGGAAAACCAACTTGTGTTATTGTTCCCTTACAGGAACAGTAACACAAGCAACCCGAGATTCTCCCCAAGCCCAACCCGACAGTGAGCTCACATATATATATATATATATATATATATATATATATATATATATATATATATATATATATGAACGAGAGGAAGAAAAGAGAGAAACCCTAGCCAAATCCTCGCAACCACTAATCTGGAGTCACCCTGACCCTCAAGCGACCACCCCATCGACCGCGCGTTGCCGTACGAGTCACCGGCGGCTGGCCGCACACGACAAAGGCCAGTACAGTACAGCACAACAGCATCATCATAGACTCCAGGTACTCGCCTTCGCACCCTATTTTCTTCCTCGTTACTCGACCAAAACTCGAACCGATTGAATTGTATAGAAGCCCAACTAACCATCTAGGTACCCTAAAAAATAGTTTGGATTGGTTTGAACTAGGTTCGACAAGAAGTCGAACCAAAATTAGAAAAAATCATGAAGAACACTGTCAATTTGCAGTTTTTCGAACCTATTTTGGAAGACGATTATTTGTCGAACCATCGACTAATATAGGAAACTATATGAACCATTATTGAATACAACATATACTCCACGGCCCATTATTAGTTTTATTTATAGTTGTTTATACATTAATAAAAATCGATTCGAAAATCAAGAAAAAACCTACGAAAAACTATTTTAAAAACTAGAAAATCTCCCGATACGGCGTGCGCCCCGATAAATCGGGCAACATGGTCACAACCCGTGGCATCGAAAGATGCGTACCATTGTTGCGGATGTTTGGGATTCGACAGAACTCAATTTCGTTGTGTGTGCGTGACGAAATCGAGGCGTATCCGTCGAGATATCCCGTATCGCCCCTTTGCAAACTAGCCAATTACTTCGTGCACGATTGTCATTTTGAGACGAAACTTGTGCCAATAGGACCATATCATTTTTCTGGTCATGTATGCCAAGTTTGGTCCGATTCTGAAAAGGTCGACCGGAGTGTTATTTTGGCGGACCCGCGACCCGATCCAATAGGCGATTTTGTGCACGGCTCATCGGAATCCAAATCTGGACATAATGTTGAGTTCGTATCATCAAACTGGACCCATAGACATATAGTTTGATGACTTTAGAGACCGTAGATGTTTTCACACTTTTCAGTGCAAAGTGGGTCCAACAGCGGACATTATTTGACCCAAAATTACTGTTTTGTCCCTGTGTCCAAAATTTGATTTATGGATAGGCTATCCTAGCTAATTTGACTATTCTGAACACATTGGTAATATCTGTTTCAGTCCCTGGAGACTGTTGTGAGAGTTTAACTTTTGTGGCTGGTCATAGTGTTGGTTCTACGTGTTACTACCAGGCAAGTACAGCTTGCCTTTCTTTACAGTTATATACATGCTTCTTTTTCCTTCACTATATGTCATTACATAGTTTTTCTCTTATTGACTTTTGACATGTGCTTTTCATATTATATATACTAGTTTAGTTGCCTCATTGATATATATCCTTGTTCACAATTGGCCTTGTAGTTCATATTGGATTTGTTTCTTACATGTACTTAATTGAGTCGTATCATAGAATGAGCGTGTTATAACTGAACTGCTATACCTTGTTTCAATTTTCTCAACCTGCGAGTCCACACTAGGGGCGAGGGTTGATTTCTTAAAACTAATATGCAAGCCCACACTTGGGGCGAGGGTTAGTTATTTGTTCAAACCTGTGAGTCCACACTAGCGACGAGGGTTTGAGTATCCATTTGATTTCTTGAAACTAACCTGCGAGTCCACACTAGGGGCGAGGGTTAGTTATTTGTTCAAACCTACGAGTCCACACTAGGGGCGAGGGTTTGAGTATCCGTTTGATTTCTTGTTATGTGTTCATGTTTCCTTTCCAGCAGTTCATTTATGCGTAGTTGTTCTCAAATTCATGTTTCATAGTTGTTAGTCCTTTTCTGTTTATATCTTGGGTTTTTTATCTGTTAGATAGGCATGTTTTATGTATATTTCTAGTCCCCTGAGGACCTGATGATCTCTTCAGGTACTTGATTGCACGGAGTTAATTAGCTGATCATGATGGTAGTTGATTACTTCAGACTCAGGTATCTTTTATGATTACATATTTATATCTGTTATTTGCACTCTGCTTGTTAGCCTAGTTTTATAAACTCACGTTATTTCTTTGGAGTCTAATCGGACATATATGCTAGTAGGCTATAGACCATGAACCATAATGTTCATTCATATTTTATATTCTTATTGTGGATTGAGATATATTTTAATATTAGACATGATATCATGTTCTGGACAGCATATACGTATTTGAGTTGGGCTGGAGTCAGCTTGATATGTAGTTGGCTTGCGCACGCGCTCGCATCCCGAAAAGCAGGTACAGATCGTGACAACTCCTATGGAATATCCTAACTGATACCTAAACAAGAAATCAACACCTTGGCCTATGGCCCTCTCCTTTCTACTTCACACTGTCAGTCCCAAACACCCCTTACCTATCACTGTCTCCTTGACAGTAGGATCTCTAAAATCCTAATCCTACTCTCATTGAATCAAAACAGTGGCAAAGACCCAAAATAGTGAACACAAACCCCCAAACTCTTACACTCATATATATATATATATATATATATATATATATATATATATATATATATATATATATAAAATATATATATATATATATATATATATATATATATATATATATATATATATACACTAGTGAGGAGAACTTAAAAATCACATAGAAAGCCTATCAAATGAATAACCAAGCTTTCCATGGGTACAAAACTTAAATCAAAGCCAAAAATAGTCTATTTGTTATTTTAACAAACACTTGGTGGGCTCTCCTCGAATTTCTCCAAGGATGGCACAAAAACCCTTATTAAAATATACCAAAATGAGGATTAGAGCCTTGCTCATCTCCCCATGGGTACCCCTAGTCCTTGTGAGTGTTCCTACAAGTGTCATGCATGAAAATGAAGCTCAAACTTTGTTAAAAAGACAAAGGTTTACCTATTGGGAGATGGATTTCCAATGAAACCTTCTAGTGATGCTTTTTTGTCAAGTTTGACACAATCTCTCTATCCTTTAAACTCCTTCCCATGAGCTCTTTGGTCTCCTAGCTTGTAGCCTTGTAGGATGAGGATTTGGGAAGGTTTTCGAATAATTTGGAAGAGTTTCAATGGTGGGAATGAAAGAAATGGAAGGGGGCTTGAAGAGGCTTTCTTCTAGGGTTTGTGGAGGCTTCTAAAGGATGAAGAAGAAGGAGTAAACCCTCTTTATGACCAGCCATAAATGAAGCCCTAAAACCCCTTCTAAAGTGTCCATTTTGCCCCTCAAGTTGTCATGAACACTCTCTTAAATGAAGGGTTAGTTGTGCTCTAAGTGTTGGATTAATTTCTATTCTAAAACTAGGCTTAACATGACTTAAATGAGGCTAGTTGTGTTCATCCTAGGTTGTAGGCTCAAGTGGTCATGTCTAGTCTAATTGGGTCCACAAGTCAAAGGTTCAATAAATAGGCTAAACCAATAATAAATAAAACCTTCACAATAATTAATTTAAATAACTACTCTGTAATATAAATAATATAAATTGACAAAATTAGCCCTATCTAGGATTATGGTTGTGAAAATCTTGACCAAGTTCAGTATAAAGGACTTGAGGGAAGCTGATGTGATCTTAGAGATCAAGATCATCCGGACGGACACTGGATTGGCGCTGTCACAGTCTTATTATATTGAGAAGTTGATCACACACTATGGGTATCAGGATCTTCCAGTGATCGATACACCTTACAGGTGTGACCTGAAGCTGAACCCTAATTCGAAGGAAAGCGTTAGGCAGCTGAAGTATGCAAGCGTCATCGGAAGTTTGATGTATGCTACTACTACCACTAGGCCTGACATTGCTTTCGTCATGGAAATGCTGAGTCGGTTCACGAGCAACCCAGGCGTTGAGCATTGAAAAGCTGTGAAACAAGTAATGAGATATCTCAAGAAGACTCAGACTTATGCACTGCTCAACAGCGGGGATCCGCCAGTAGTAGAAGGCTTTAGTAATATGAGCTGGTGCTCAGAGATGGAGAGCGATAGATCCACAGGAGGATTCATTTTCTCTATGGGTAGAGCTGTTATATCATAGAAGTCGAAGAAGCAGATTATGCTCTCTCGTTCCTCCATAGAATCTGAGTTCTTTGCACTTGATTCTGCAACAGAAGAAGCAGAATGGCTTCGGGAGCTCATGTATGATCTTTCTGTAGTTGGGGCACAGATACCGACAATACCTATATACTACGACAACCAGACAACTGCTGTGGTAGCATCAAATGACCTCTTCAACGGGAACATGAGAACTGTGTGGCTAAAGCACAGAGCAATGCATGATCTCATTAAAAGAGGTGCCATTGCAGTGATTGATGTTCGGAGTCAGAAGAACTTGGCGAATCCGTTCACAAAGGGCCTCAAGCACCAGATGGTTGAAGATACAGCAATTAAAATGGGCTTAAAGGCATTCTGGTATTGTATTATTGAAATCCTACCATAAAGTTTTATGCTATTAGTTCAAAGAAAAATCTACTAGGTATCTAGCTTTTGGTTCAAGGGAGGACAACTAACTGGAAAAATATCAGGAACAGTGGGTACATGTCCTCCGGGACATGGAAATGATATGGACCTACAACCACTGTTGTCTACTATGTTTTCTGCGGAGAACATATCCTGTGGTGAGGATGGCTTAAACGCCTTAATGAGTTCTCAGGCAGAGTGAATGTCTATTGTGCTTTACAGGAAGCACGATAGCACAGCACGACAAGGAGTATTATAACTCCATGCTTTAGTGGGGTGACTCCACCATGAGGTTCCCAGGTTAAGGCAATGCCTCGGCGTTGCAGGCCAAGTCACAGTGGCGTAGCACCGCAAATAGGCATGTAGCCTAATGTTGTATGATGAAATTAAAGAGTTGTAGACAATACTACAATGGGGACGATGTCCTCATATTAGAGTGGCACGACACCACGAAGAGGTACCCAGGTAAGGGTAAAGCCTCGGCCTCGAAAGCCATGTCATTGCGGCATAACACCGCAAGGAAGCACAAGGCTTCATGCTAGTAGTTGGCACTACAGAGAGGCTTGTGTCCTCATGCTACAGTAGTATGATACTATAATAAGGTTCCCAAGTGTAGAAGTATGGAAAATAATAATAAAAAAAGATCCACGCGGCCAGAAAAACCCATGCGGCTCAGAAAGCCCATGCGGCTCAGAGAGTCATGTGGCACAAGGGACTATGCGGCTCGAGACATTCCATGCGGCTCATAAGACACGTGGCTTGCAAAACAGTTCTTTCCTCCTGCATTAATTACTTTGACGGCTGACAACTCTAAAAAAGTGACAGCCCCGACACAAAAAAGGTAATTATGACTCTGTCATAATGACAGACCCCTAGGGAAGCGAAGGAGATCTCTGACACAATCCCCCGATATCCAGAAAATACCACGTGGCCTTGGCACGTGGATGTTCGTATGCGGCTCAAGCGAAGACTCCCCATGCGGTTCAGGATGAAGCTGTCCTATGCGGCTAAGGCCTAAACAGTCTCATGCGGCTCAAGCAGAGGCCCCCCATGCGGCTCGCAAGGATCATCTCCATGCGGCTCACTACCCATTATGCGGTCCAAATTATCATATGGTTCAAAGGTTCGGGGGACCACTCCCCAAGCAGACCTGACACGTGGCCAGTCTTATGCGGCTCCATTCTTATGCGGCTCCATCCTTATGCGGCTCAATCCTTATGCGGCTCAATCCTCATAGCGACTCCCAGGACACGTGTCATAAGACAATCAATTTTCCAGATTTACTGCGATCAAAGATTGGGTCAAATCCCAATAATCTGGGATACGTGGCAGGAGAATGAATTAAACTTATTCATCCAGATTCGCAGACTTCAGCAAATCATCCTCACGAGGATTCATTCCAATCAGCATTAATTACTGATGGGATTTGGTGTAATCTATATTAAGTGGCCCAGATTCATCACACTCAAGATTAATGGCCCAGATTAATCAATCAACAGGCCGCCGCCACTCTAAGAAGAATCATTGCAAACCCTAATGATTGCATTCCCCTTCTTATAAATAGTAAGGTGCCATTCCCTTGCAGGAGGACCCCTTTTTCGAGATCAGAGATCATTAGAAGACTTGGAGAGAAAGAGAAGAGAGAGAGCAAAGAGAGCATTTCTTCAACGCCAAGCAATCTTCTGGAGCCAAGGCTGTATATCGATCGTCCAAGGAGTAAGGCAGGGCTGCCGTCGCCTTTCCGAGCCTCTATCGTCATCCCCCAGAATCTAAAATAAATAATTGTACTTAGACTGCTGTACCTAGGCTTTCGTCCCTAGGCTTTCTTTGTACAAGCGAGTTTGTAACGTGAAGTAAAAGTCCAGTCCTCCGATAATTGTTATGCTCTTTTATATTTTATGACAAATACGATGGCGACTCTGCTGGGGACAAACTTCTCCACGGCCGAGGAGTTGGTGACGCAATCGGATGCAGCCAAACTTGGCTCCACACAACCGAAGATGGTCGTCCGCTTCGACCAACAGGCGTTCGAAGAAATGCTCTCCGAAGGAAGCGCTGGCCCGATCCAGAAGTGCACCCGCACAACGAAGGCTCGCAAAGAGTGGAGGCCAAAATCATTTGCTCCTCCCCAAGTCCTCGATGCTACCCGAGACGGCGAAGGCGACTCTCGTGCGGCCCCACTTCAAGCCATAGAAAACTTTGTTGTCCCCAAGTTCGACAGAGGAAAGCACTGCGATGCTGGACTTGCAGGGGCAAAGAGCGATTCTATGGGCTCCAGAAAGAAACTGAACAAGGGCACAATCCGCAAAGCGAAGACTCATGCGGCCAAGCTGGCCAGCCGTATGAATGATGACCATGCGGTTGAAACTGCTATACAGATGCATAACACTCAAGCGGCCAGGATTTCCAATTGCATGGATGATACTCATGCGGCTGGGATTTCCAGCCGCATGGAGAATACTCATGCGGCCAGGGTTTCCAGTCGCATAGAGAAAACCCATGCGGCTACGACTCCCAGCCGCATGAGGATTGCTGATTCCAGCCGCATGACGCCTACTCCACATGGCTCTGTCTTCGACCGCCTCTCCTATGGTCCTGATCTCCTATGCTCCCAAGAAGACATGTCTGATTCTCTCCAGCACCACTTAGACTCTTCCTACTATGTGCCCTTACGCACTAGAGTGAAAAAGTCTAAGACAGCACGAGCTTGGCAAGCTCGGTCCGTTGATCCGACCCCTGACCATCCGAGTGTCCCGTGTACTATTATGCGGACCTCTGATGGGAAGTTGTACAGAACCACTCGAGTCCAGCCCCCGACGGCAAACGGACAGAGAGGTTCCCAAAATTCTCCCAAAATCCAGGGAGCAAATATGGTCGATTCGTACCAATCTGACTTGCGTGAGGCCATCCTCAACAAACGCAAGGAAAGAGAAGGTGTCCCAGGGTGCCAAGAGTCCTCTCACGGACGTCACTACACCCAAATCATTGTCAACTGCTGTTGTAACAATGCAATAGTACAAGAAGACCGACGGTCCGTCTTCCAAAGACTGCAACGACCAAGCTCCGAGGATGAGGCACCTCCTGTTATCTCCTGCAACTCTACTCAGAAAATCTCCGCCGACGGAAAAGGGAAGAAGATGAACGTTTCCAGCCCGAAGATTTCTACCACTATGACTAAAAAGCTGTCGTCTAAACGGCTATCTTCCACCGGAGTTTTCCAAAGAACCCGTTCGAAAACAAAATCTGCTACAGCGGGCGATTCATCATCCACACCACTGGGGGTCGTTGGAACCAGGGGTAGCACTCCTCCGAACATCTACGATAATCCGATGTTCCAAGGAGACGAGCCCGGAGAAATAA
This sequence comes from Iris pallida, assembly GCA_029216955.1. Lineage (NCBI taxonomy): Eukaryota > Viridiplantae > Streptophyta > Magnoliopsida > Asparagales > Iridaceae > Iris > Iris pallida. The sequence continues at coordinate 5,383,953 of JANAVB010013398.1, forward strand.
CTTTCCCATCATATACAACAGGTGCTGACGTCCCCGAGGACGTCCAAGATGAAGCAAGCTCTAAAGCTGGGGGTACTATTCCTTCTGAGTCCGAACCAGAGAAAAATATTCCCATATATCCCGATAACTTCTCAGTACATGGGTATAACTCGGAGGGCACGTCCTCCACCGTTCCTTCCATCTCCCCTCATGTAAGGACGGTGTTCATGACGGACAGCAATCAAGGTGGTTCCAGTGATCGCCAATGCATCGACACTCTGGAGGCCATACTACAGGCCCTGGTCAAGTCTATAGATGAGATCAAAGCAGCTCTTCCAACTCTGCAAGGAGGGACGCCTGGCCAAACAAGCACGGGTCCCGCGGTCAATTCGGATTCGAACTCAGCGGTACCGAACCCGGGCAATAATCCTTCTGAAATAACGGCTCCCACCGCTGCAGATGATGCCAGGGAAGCAAGAAGAGAGGTTCAGGAGCTCTGAGCCATGTTTCACGCCCGGGAAAATTCTCAAGACCTCAGAATACGACAACCATACCCTGCTGCGTGGAGGGATGTCCCCTTCCCACCAAGATATAAGCCATTCAACATCAATCCCTATGATGGCAAGACCTCCGCAAATAGATACATCACTTACTTCGAGGTCACCATCGATCATCTGCCCCACGACGATGCCATCCTTACAAGATTATTCATTAGAGCATTGGAAGGGGTCACCTTCGACTGGTATCACAATCTGCCAGACAACTGCATCCACTCCTTCGCCAGCTTCAAACGCATGTTCTTGGAGATGTTCTACGAAGTAGGACAGGACATCACAATGTCCACTCTCATGGATGTCGTTCAAGGAGAGAAGGAGCTGACAAGGAACTATATTAAGCGGTTTTGCCAAACCGCGATGAAGTTGCCATCTGGTAATCCGGATTCCTCCTTGATTGAAATTTGCCAAAAAAGATTGCTCCCAACAATCAGTCTCTGGATGGGCGAAAGTCAATTTAAGGATTGGAAGACGTTTATCATCAGTGCCACTAGCGCCGAAGAACGTTTGAAGAAGGCTCGCCAACTGGGATTGCACATCTCGAAGGGAGAAAACAAGGGCAAGCGTCCTAAAACCAACAATGACAATGGGGGTAGCCCCTCCAACAATCGAGACAACAGGGGCAAGCAGGCTATGGTGGCCGACACAGCCCAGAAGCCTGAGTCAAGACCGGCAGACAAATAATGGCCGCAAATGACCTACTCCTTCGAAGACAGCCATGTGAAGCCCATCTTGGACATGCTCATACAAGGAGACAGAATTTAGCTCCCTCCACCAAGATGGAAATCTCGGCCGGCAGATATGGAGAACCCAAAGTACTACCATTTCCACCGCTACGTCCACCATGCTACACACGACTGCTACTAACTGAAACGATACATCCAAAATCTCATCAATTTGAACGCTCTAGCCATCGATTTCGAAGAGGTAACCGTGGCAGCCAACATGGTGTCCGTACAGTTCGGCAGCTTTGCTCCAACGGAAACTCAAGACGGTGTGGTACCCATCCCTCTGGCGACGATGAAGATTGCTAATCTTCCACCTCCTCGAGATCAAGCTGCTGGTCTAGTTCCCCTCACCACATCACGAGAGAAGATCATGTGGGTCCATCCGGACCTAGTATCTAAAGTGATTCAGCCCGCACCACCTTCCATTCGCAAGAAGAGGAGTAAAAAAGTCAAAACCTGCCGCACAACCTCGGCAGATATCGAGGAAGTCACAGCTGTCATTACCCGATCCGGGGTACAATCTCAACCTGTGGCTGATAACTCAACTGAAGATCCTCAGCCAGTTACTGCTGACAACTGAGACCGTCTCAGCCTCTGACGACTGACAAACCTAGGCCGAAGGAGACTCGCTTTGACAAATCTCTCCGAAAAGAGGCACCTCAGGGGCTGGAGAGGCCCTACAGCTTCGACATCTTGGCACAATTAGCTAATACACCAGCCAAATTGTCACTATACGAGCTCCTGAGACTTTCAAAGGATGTTCGTGCGGCTTTGAGCGATACACTAAAGAATGCTGACGCCTATCTAGCTTAGGCCAACCTCACAAGAGAGAGCTCGCCTGCAGATCTCCAAGATAGTGCTTGTACAGGAGCAATGTCCAACATCGTCTTCACTCCACATGACATGCTCATCAAAGCCAATCTGCATGATCGTCCGTTATACTACACCGGATACATCGGGGACGTGAAGGTGGACCGGATGCACATTGATCCGGGCTCTTCCATAAGCATCATTTCGAAGGGTCTGCTACATCATCTCCGCATTCTTATGTATCACCTGACGCCAACAAGCACCGCCATCAGCGGTTTCAATTCGGGCAGGAGCTACCCAATTGGGAAGATTCGCTTGAAGTGCCAGATTGATGATCTACAGTCGGAAGTGACCTGTTACGTCATAGACGTGGACACTTCCTACAACATCCTCTTGGGGCGCCCTTGGATACACGATTATATGATCGTGCCTTCCATGCTGCACCAGTGCTTCAAATATTTCAACAAATACGGCTTCGTGAGGATAGATTTTGTCGACATCGATCCCTTCAAAGGAGTCGAATCATATTACTCGGATTCCTGCTTATACGAGAAGTCGAAGAGGCACCTGGATGATGATGTACAGGCTCGAACTGAGACGGCCTCAGGATCAGAAGAACCTCTGACGATCCACCTTCAAGCTCGCAAACCTGGCAAATTTGTACCCCTTACGGCCGCTCTGCGTAAGGATGCAATCAGCCTCACGGCACAAGAAGGGCAAATGATAATTCGGTTGCCAAGGTCCGGCCAAGTGCCAAAACCCACAATGGAGCCACTGACTATCAGGCTACCAAGAGTCAGCCAACCACAAGCAGGGAAGCTCAACCCCTCTAACAGGCCAATGATGATACGTCTTTCCAAGAATAATCGCTACCCCGATGCAAAGTCTGGGGCTTCTAGTGAACCAACTACTCCCCGCCTTGCATCGAGTACCAAAATGGGGGTCGCTAGTTTACCAACAACCCTACGTTCGGCTCCACTGACAGAACCTATGATGATCAAGCTGTCCAGGTCATCCTTCCAGTCTTCATTTATACAGGAGGTGACCGAAGAAGAACCAGATCTAGCCAAGTATGTGGCTGCCCACACTGATGTTCCTTCCGCGGATGATGTAATCCCGCTAGAAAAGATACCTTACTTCATCAATAAAGGGCTATCTTTGAACTACCTCGAGCTTAATAAGCTTTGTACAATGTACGCTATGGAACACGGTATAGGCACTCACCTACACATACAGGTGACAAATATTTACACCACAAACCAGCTTATCCCAGTGGAAGACGCTTACCGTATAGTCGAAGGAGAGGGCCATCCAATCATCTTCGGCCAAAACGATAATCCACAGCCCTTCACCATAGAGAAAGTCGATCTTGAATCAGATGCCGGGAGATTGCCTCTGTATCTTTATAGTCCCCAATCCAAATACCTCATACGAAAACAGGGATATAATATGGAGACTACGCCAGGCTTAAATTACGGCACCGGTCGACGATTACCTTTCAAGCCACCAGTCCCGGCTGGCAAACCACGGGACTACTACAACAAGACCCGATGTGGATTAGTGTATGTCACGCCCACAACGACCCCCAAAAGTTCAGATGAGGAGTGCGACTGGCATTCTCATTCAACCGGGTCACCTACTTCTGATTCAGATACCAGCATCGGAGACGTATTCAGACAAGTCCTGTCAGTCAATATGGCATTCGCCGACGCTTATGAAGAAGATGAGGACATACCTGAAATCCTTGAGTTAAAGCCGTGGGCCCAACAGCTAGATGCACTATAGGAAAAGCGATTCGAACAGAGGGAACCCCCTACTGAAGACGAGGTTGTACAAGTCGACCTCGGCAACGAATCTTCTCCAAAGCCAATCTTCGTCAGTAAAAGCCTAACAGACAAAGAGCGAGAGTCGCTACTGGAACTTGTCAAAGAATATATTGATGTGTTAACATGGAGCTATGAAGACATGCCAGGACTAAACCCCGAGGTCGCCCTTTATAAGCTCAACATTCGGCCAGATGCAAAGTCGGTCAAACAGCAACAGCAACATTTTCTCCCGGACATCATGGATGCGATCGAAGCCGAAGTCAACAAACTGATAGCCAGCGGCTTCATTCGCGAGGAACAACATCCTGAATGGGTCGCCAACATAGTACCGGTCCTCAAGAAGAACGGGAAGATTCGAATCTGTATCGACTTCCGTAATCTGAATGAGGCATGTCCCAAAGATGAGTTCCCCCTCCCTATTACAGACATCATGATTGACAACACATGTGGCTTCGAACGTATGTCATTCATGGATGGCTTCTCGGGGTACAACCAAATCAAGATGTCTCCTGACGATGAAAAGTACACATCATTACGAACCCCGATTGGCACGTACTGCTACACAGTTATGCCTTTTGGTTTAAAGAATGCTGGCGCCACATATCAAAGAGCCATGAGCATCATATTCAGAGACCACTTACGCAAGACTGTGGAGTGCTATGTTGATGATATCGCCGTCAAGAGTCGCTATAAGGAAGACCATCTGCAGGATCTGAGGACGGTATTCGACCTGATGCGAGCACACAACTTGAAGATGAATCCCACAAAATCCTTCTTGGGCGTGTCCAACAGAAAATTCCTAGGTTTTATTATTACAGCCCAGGGAATTCATGTTGATCCAGAGAAGACGAAGGCAATTATGGAGATGGGTCCCCCGAGAAATCTCTGCGAACTCAGAGGCCTTCAAGGGAGGCTAGCTTACATCCGGAGGTTTATCTCTAACCTTTCCGGGCGGTGTCGGCCATTCACCCACCTCATGAAGAAAGACGTTTCATTCGTATGGGATGAAGAATGCCAACGTGCCTTCGACAGGCTCAAAGAATATTTATCGAGCCCTCCAGTCCTGTTAGCTCCGGTTGCTGGGAAACCATTCTTGCTATATGTACGAGCAATGGAATATTCCCTCGGCGCTCTGCTGGCATAAAACAATAATGCAGGCCATGAACAAGCCATATATTACCTCAGCCGAATGATGATCGGGCCAGAGCACAGATATACCACAGTGGAGAAGGAATGCCTTGCCCTAGTGTTTGCCATTCAAAAGACGCGGCACTATGTCACAGGACAAACCATACACGTGATCTTAAGAGTTAACCCTCTCAGAGTCCTCATGACTAAACCAGGGGCACTCAGCTCTCGCCTCGCCACCTGGGCAATATTGTTGTTTCCTTATCATATGATCTTTGTCCCGCAAAAGGCAGTTAAAGGTCAAGCTCTGGTAGACTTTTTAGCATCCCATCCAGGCTCGGAGTCATCCAGAATATATGAAAAAATCCCAAACGAGGTTGCCGACTCTCATACAACCTCTCACAATGATATATGGCGAATGTTCTTCGACGGTGCGTCGAGAACTGGACCCAAGGGCAACATAGTCGTCGAAGTCGGGGTGGTGTTAATTTCTTCTTCCGGGTTGGTGATCAATCGTGCTTACTCCCTCACGGGACCCTGCTCTAACAATGTGGCCGAGTACAATGCTTTGGTCATCGGCCTCCAACTTGCAAAAGAGCTGGGGGTAGAATATCTTGAAGCATACGGCGAATCGCAGTTAATCGTCAATCAGATCCGGGGTTCATACGAAGTCCGCCATGAAGACATGATCCCCTACCACCAAATAGCGATCAGCATTATTTTGTCATTTTAGGGATTCTTCATCGAGTATGTTCCCAGACTCTAGAACATCGAAGCCGATGCCCTAGCAGGCCTCGCCGCTTCCCTAGCGTTGTCGAATCATACTCATCATTCGGTTGACGTAATAGGCCATGAACTGGTCTGTCCTAAGAACAATGTTCAAGTCGTGGCGAGTTATTCCGCTCAGACGATCATCGAAGCGCCAGACTGGAGACAACCATTCATAAACTTCGTAGTCTACGACATCCTGCCCGAGAACCCAAAGGAGGCTACTTTCATCAGAAGGCGTTCTCTCAGATTCTTTCATGATACAGAGACAAAAATGCTGTATCGACGATCCTACGACGGGTTATTGCTTCGATATCTGTCAGACGCAGAAGCCAAAGAAGCCGTACGCGAAGCTCACGACGGTATCTGCGGGGCCCATCAGCCTGGCCCCAAATTACAAGACCGTCTTCGCCGAATGGGCTACTACTGGCCCACGATGGTAGCAGATGCGATAGACTATGCAAGAAAATGTAAAGCCTGCCAAGTCCACGCGGACTTCATCCATCAGCCATCCGAGTTTCTACATCCGACGGTGGCATCCTGGCCGTTTGAAGCATGGGGAATGGTTATCATCGGTCCAATCGCTCCACCTTCTTCCAGAGGACATCGCTTCATACTTGCCATTATGGATTATTTTTCCAAATGGGTGAAAGTTGTCCCACTTGTAGAAGTAAAGATGTCAAACGTGATTAGCTTCCTCGAGCATCACATCATCTATCGCTTTGGACTGTCCCAAAGGATCATCCATGATAATGGTCCGCAATTTGCGAGCCATGCCTTCTATCGGTTCTGCGACAAGCATCGTATCCAGAATATTGCCTCAACACCATACAATCCGGCAGCAAACGGGTTGGCAGAGGCATTCAACAAAACAATCATCAAACTACTCAAGAAGTTTGTCTCTTCCAACAAACGCGATTGGAACGAAGCTTGGCGAATGCTTGTGGGCTACCGTACCACAGTCCGAACAGCCACTGGGAACACGCCATTTTCTTTGGTATACGGGAGTGAAACAGTCCTCTCATTGGAGACTCAAATACCCTCACTCCGCGTCGCCCTTACTTACCAATTGACGACGGATGATAACTACCGTCGCCGACTGCAAGAGTTGGATGCCTTAGATGAAAAGCGCCTCTTAGCTCAGCAATGAATTGAGTTATACCAAGCACGCATCTCTGGAGCCTTCAACAAAAAGGTTAAAATCAGAACATTCCAGGTGGGCAATCTCGTCCTGGCAGTCCGGAGGCCGATAGTTATGACTCACAAGACCGCCGGCAAGTTCCAGCCGAAGTGGGAAGGCCCATTCATCATTGAGGCTGTATTCTCCAACAGAGCCTACCGCCTCGCAAAATAAAACGGAGACTTGCTCATGTTGTCCGTCAACGGCAAGTTCCTGAAGAAATATTATGTCTAAACGATATTCTCCGGATCATTGAGTCATGTACCAGCTAGTACCGTTGAACTCACACTCTCCACTTTCCAGATTATCGAGTCATGTACCCGCCGGTACCGCTGAACTCACATTCTCTATTTTTCAGATTTTTGAGTCATGTACCCGCTGGTACCGCTGAATTCAAATTCTCCATATCCCAGATTATCGAGTCATGTACCCGCTGGTACCGCTGAACTCACATCCTCCATATCCCAGATTATCGAGTCATGTACCCGCTGGTACCGCTGAACTCATGTTCACCATTTTTCAGATTCATCAAGTCATGTACCCGCTGGTACCTCTAAACTTACATCCCGGTCACTCCTTTGGGGGAAAGTTATGTATGACCATACCTCTAAACTTTCTTCCTGAAGGAGCTCCTCCCTCATGATCCACTACCCGCACTCCCAGTGCACAAAAAGGATAACAGATCCACGAATTTCCAAAACGACCATGTCGATGTTACCTCTGAGTCGTCTAAATTCTGCCAAAAACAAATCACCCCTCTACATAGAACTTCCATGTCCTCATTACCTCTGAGTCGTTCTATATACCCCCTCTTTATTGAGCCCACTCCTACCATTTCCTCATTACCTCTGAGTGGAAAGGCTCCGTCAAAGCAACCTTCATACTTGCCATGTCCTCATTACCTCTGAGTAAGTATGTCGATTTTCTTTCAACCTATTATCTGTACCCACAACCGGAGTACGACAAGGATAATAGGTCCACAAATGTCCTCTGTTGACCACAAATATCCTCCGTTGAATTTACTCCTGCCATGTCCTCATTACCTCTGAGTAGGAAGATTCCGCGGTAAAGCCCCTCATGCTTGCCATGTCCTCATTACCTCTGAGCAAGTATGTTGGTTCCCTTTCATCCTATTATCCTTATCCTAAGCCAGGGTACGCCAAGGATAATAGGCCCACAAATATCCTCTGCTAAGTTTCTTAGCACAAGCCCATCATCTCTCATCATGCCCCGGGAGCCCAGCTGCTCTACGGCATTCTTTTTTCCGATACCAGGAGCATCCATGACCACTTTGCCATGACTGCTCCAGATATCCTAACCAAACTTGTTATCCGTACCTAAAACCATGGTATGCCACGGATGACGGGTCCACAAACAAGTCCCCCGCGCGGGGCAAACACCACCATCATATCACAGGCACAACAAGCAATACAAATGAAGGGTAGAATGGAAAGTACTCTTTATTTTAAGGAAGAAAAAAGCATTACATGTTTCGGACCACATCCCTCTCAAAAAGAAAAAAAGGAAACAAGAGAAGAAAAGGCCAACTATAGTTCGACATTACACAACTCCAAGAGGCAGTTTTTCACCAAGGCAGTCCCCCGCTCAAGCCACTGTTTAGCTCGGCGCTCGGCCTCTTGGGACAACTGCTCTGCGTCATTCAAATACATATATGCTTGCCAGTTGTTCTCCATCTTCTTTAGGGCAAGTTCTAGATTGGCAGAAGCCCTACTAAACTTGTCAGCCTCCTGAATGGCAATCTTTTTCTCAGTACGAGCAGATTCGAGCTCGGACTCCAGGAAGGCCAGCTTTCTCTAGAGCTCGAGGATCTGTTCCCGGGTGTCGGTTACCCCGCGGGAGGCATCCGCTTCCCGAGTCGTGCAATCTTCAGTTCGACGGCTCCATAGATCGTACAACCGAGTCAGATCCCGGCGGTCCTACAATATAGCCGGCTTGAGCGACTCCCGGACAACCATCACCTTCTCCACCGCGGTAACAAGGAAATTGCGCTCTTGATCTATCGCCGCGGGTAAATCAGCTTGTTGCAGCATGCAAAACTGAGCCACAAGACGGTCAGCCTCTAGCAGTTTAGGCTCCAGAAGCGTAGCCAGTTCCCCTCCACCAGGGAGTGTTCTAAGTATATTGATCTGGCCACAAGTGCATTGACGGGCCAGAGTAAAGGGAGTCCCCCTTTCCACAGCCGCCTCGATCCCCCTCTTCAGGTGGCGATGGAAACTGTCGACCACATCCTGGGACACTTTATCCAAAACCTCTGTAGAGGACGGCGTCAAAGGGAGTATGACAGGCAGTACCGAAGGAGTAGCCTCAGAACTCGCCGTCCCCGCCACCAGGGAAGCAAATTTTGTACGGAAAGATGCTTGAATAGCGGCAAGCTCCTCTTTCGCCGCCCGAAGAGCCTGGATGCTTGGCAGGGCGGAAAGGTTAACCCCCGAAACTATATTCGCAGCAGAGGGTGCAGAAAGCATTGTTCTTTTCCCTAGCTGTACTTCTACCTGGGCTCCCGAACTCGACCCAGATAGAGGCCCCTCAATGCAAGGAGGAGGCACATGTGCTTCCATCAGATCCCCTCCGGTGGGGTCTGCCCCAGCAACGTCCGTCACCAGCAATAAATGGTTGGGACCTGAACGTCCAAAGCAACCATTAATCGACGTAACCCGAAGGATAGGATGATGGAGTAAACAGGTTTCTTCACAAGTTAAGGTTTGACTTGTCTTACCAGGAGAAGAGCATGGAGGCTGCGGCTCGTTCACAGCTGGCGTAGTTTCCCTACCCGCAGCTTCCGATCCGAATTCAACTGGTCTCTCTGTCACGGCCATCCCCGAAAGGGAGCCAGCCAGGACAGTGTCATCCTGTTGAAGTTCAGATGTCTCAGGGACGGGCGCAGTAGAACCCCCATCCCCCTGAGTTGAGGTCCCAGCAAGGTGAGACTCCTCGACCGCCTCCGGAAGAACCCCAGCAGCGATGATAGCAGTGCATACATCACTGACCAAATGGGACAGGACCGGATCAACATCAGCAATCGGGTCCTGAGAAGCGAACTCATCTGACGCCTATAAAGAGCAAAAGGAAAAAACGATTAGGCCATAACATAGAAGAAGAAAAAAGAAGGTAGTTGAAACTCAAATCACCTCAGAAACAACGTCAACATCATCAATAAACAGCTTGCGACATCTTACCGCAGCGTGCTTTGTAGAGTAGGTTTGGCCATCAGCGGTAGTCACGCGCCTGCTTCGCTTACGCGAAGGACCAGGCACAGCAGATGGTTGATTCTCTACAACCTCGTCAGGCCAAGTAGGCAGTTGACCCGCCACCTTTTCATCCGACATAATAGGGGGCTGATTCCCAACTTCCTCGTCCGAAGAATGCGACGAGTCATCGACGTCTTGCTCATCATCCTCCTCGTCCGCCACAGTGGACTCTGAGTCCGGTGCAGGAACCCTGTTCGCCCCTCTCTTCCTCTTCTTAGAGCCCTCGGGCTTCTCGGCCAGGCCAGTGCCAGCAATGAAGCTAGTACTCATGTCAAAATTGACAGGAAGCTTGCTCGCTGCAACATGATAAAGGGCCGCCATGTACAAAATATCCCCTGCCGTCTTAGCATCAGGGACCGAGAAGCTAGCCCGGGTATGGACCGTGTTGTAATAATGCCAAGCCCGTATGCCATCGAGTACGCTGTCCTTAAAGCCCAGGCAAGCGCTGGGACAATCAAGGAACAGCTGACTATACCCAAATTGACGGGAAAATCTACTGGGCAGATAAGGCTCCAGGTATACGTTATTTTGGTAACGATATACAAGGTGCGCAGGGCAAATATTGCGCAGCCAAAGAAGCATCTTCTCAGATAAAAGTTGGGGAGGATCAACGCCGTCAACTTGTACTCCCCTCACTTTTCTAGTAGTAAATTGAGGAAGAGAGACAAAAAATTCGGGCCCGTCAACTCTCGCCAACGCCCTCCGGCAGGCCGGCATGGTATCATGCTCCCAAGGCTGATGACGATATTGGAAAAGGAAGGCGTCATCAGCAGTAACACCTTCTTCAGTTCCTGGCCTCATCAACGACCGGTAATGCATGAATAACCACCCCATAAGGTAATGGTATGGTAGTTCTATCCGCTCAAATTCCATCATCGTATCGTGAACAATGACTTTAGACGAAAATGTGCGGAGGCCGTGGTGTATGCTACACACCATGGCCGGAAGGAGGGCCAGTATGACTTTGAAGACCAGCTTCACAGCCGGGAGAATGAAGTGGCGGCTGATCCTTTCAGTAGAACCTGCCCCTCCTGAGACTACGCAATTCCGTAGCCATACCATCAAGAACCCGGCAAAAAGTGCCTTTTCAGACATCTCCCGGGTACCGTAGTGGAAATAACTTAAGGAGTCAGTGCGACTCCCAAATCTATCGCGTTTGGACCTCAACATTTTTGCATTCAACTTCAGGTCCCTTATCTTCGCTTGGGTTTGAGGACGCAGAGAAGAAACCCGTGTAGGAGCATAAAAAGTGCTTCAAAGAAAGAGTCATCTCATTCATAAGTGGCCCGCTTTACGTCTAACAGAGCGAGTAATTTCTTTACGCCCAAGACAAGGCTAATTGTATTACGCCTAAGCAGATTGACCTTTTTACGCTTGGGTATACACCGGTGATTTTACGCCAAGGACTGAGAGCCTCTTTCACGCTGGACAAAAGCTATCAAATCTCGCATTTAATGCAGACTTTGATATGAAGATATCAATGATGGCATTTACCACAGGATTCAATGGAATTTGTCTCATACAAAGACCATTGTTGTCGTTTATAGAGATCGAGCTACTTTACGCTCACTGAATGGTTTCTTTTACGCACGGGGTTTTACATGAGTCCTTACGCTCATAAGAAACAATGTGTGCGTGAAGTCTATTTGAGCCATTTTACGCTCAAGGTTATTCGATAACCACTTTACGCTGGAAACCTATGACAGAGCTAGTTTACGCTCATCTTTTTACGCCCGATTCGTTCTGGCCAGTTTGGAACATGGTGTACCTATGTGGTCTTCATGCCACCTATTTCGAAGAACGTGTGTACATGTATCCTATTCTTACTGAAATGATGGGATACGTGTCAGCACATACAGAGGATGATTCTGATCGTGGAGGGCAGTTGTTAGCATAAAGACAGATGTTGATGCTCTTTTACGCAGGAAAGCCCCAGTCTATAAATAGACTCATTTTTCTCATACAAAGGGACAGACAGGGAGAGACAGGAGAGAATACAGAGATCAGAGCTTCGAGATTTTGATTCTCTAGAGCATCCTTCTTCAACTTTTCTTCCAGAATAAAGTGAAGTAAAGCAGGAAAGCATTCGGCCTTGCCATCAGTGCCCAAGTGCGTCGATACCTTTCTGGTGCATTAGTTCTTCCAAGTTGTTCTACTTCAAGCAGTGATCTTCATCATCATCATATGGTCTAAGGAACAAAGTGATCGTTTACGAATCAGACTTCCATAGCAATACTTTCCCAGAAACAAATTTGTACTTCTCGTACTTTTCTTCTTGTTTTTGTTTTCAAAAGCCAATTCCTCCAAGGCATTTTGTTATTCGAAACAAAAATGGCGACTCTGCTGGGGACGACCTTCTCCTCTGACGAGAAGGTGATTGCTCAATATGATAATGTTTTGGTCGGTTCGACCAAGAAGACTCTGGTGGTACACTTCGACCAGACTGCCTATGAAGAAATGCTCCGAACTGGGGGTGGTTCTCGCCATTCCAATGTTCAAAAGTCTCGCAAAGCACGAAAAGTTTGGATTCCCAAATCCAAAGTGATTTCTGATCTCTCTGCTGCTTCTGATGACAAGGGGATTCTTCCCACTCCTGTCGTAGGGGCTCCCGTTCATAACGAGGCAGTCCCTACTTCAAAGTTGCACTCAAAGTGTGACGATTTTTCTTCCGTTTGTAACGGTGAAGATAATCAGGTTTCACGCCCACTGCGTAAAAATCAAGTTTCACGCTCAGTGGGTAAGAACCAAATTTTACGCTCAGTTTATAAGAATGAGACTCCCATTCGTAATGGGGCAGACTCTAAAGCTTGTGCTTCTGGGTGTAAGAATCAGTCTCCCGTCGGTGACATGGTAGGCCCAAATAAATTACGCTCCTCGCGTAAAACAAAATCTCCCGTTGGTAACGTGGTAGATAACAAGATTTTACGTTCCATGCGTAAAGATCAATCTCCTGTCTATGACAGTGTAGATGAAATTCACAATGATGCTCACATATCGAATGTGAACGTATCTAAACGTGTGCAGCATAAAAATATTGTTGGTACAACTTCTGTTCTACACCAACAACCTTCTTATACTGCTTTACGCAAGGTACCAAATTTACAAAATGGAGTCCTGCGTGCTAAATCTCAAGATTTACGCACACAACTCCAAACGCGTAGAAATGTACAAATTGGTTCTGCGAATGCAGCCAGTAATCTTCTTCATACACAAGGGACTAAACATTTTTCTACCCCCAATGTAGTAAAGAAGAATACTTCATCCACTCCTTCTGATTTACGCGAATTGCTAATGCAAAAGCGTAAGAATAGACAATCTCCGGTGACATTCCCCCAAGAAAAACATCTTTGTGAATACCACCAGGTTGTGATCAACTGTTGTTGTTCGGCTTCAAGACGATCAGTTTTTGATCGATTGAGTTTTAATGTACCTCCACATCAAGCTGAAGACCAAGAACATGAGTTGCCATATGTGTCAGTCAACTTGGCATCTCATACTAACAGAGGACGACATCTCAGACGGAACACGTCCCAAACTCCAAGTCAACAACAGTTTAACAGGCTTCTTGACTCCTTTGAAGGAGTATATCAGAATACTCAATCAAGAAGACGAAGACAATTGCAGACTTCTGATTCAGAGGCTGGGGGTACTCAATCTTTTGAGTCTGATACCGATAGCGTGGATTCGTACTTCTATACAAACCCTTCTGTATCTTCAAGAGAGGTTGAATCCTACGCTGTGGGAGATGAACCAGAGACGTCATCTGCTAATACAGAACAACGTCTCACTGCTGTTGAACAATCACTGAAGGATATGCTTAATATGGTGCAAAGCATGCATCAAATAATTTTGAATCAGCAAACTGCTCAACCGACAGTAGTGACACCGGCACCAGTAGCAGCACAAACTCAAGATAGTCAAGGGGCTGAAATACCTTGAACATTTAAGAGCCTGCTGCTAATCAAAATTCTGCATCTCTGGATCCCATCATTCCAGAAGATGAACCACCTCCAGTAGGGGTCATGGTACATCCAACGACTACTCAGTCGAATGTGCTTTCTCAAACCAGTGAAGCCATTCAAGCAGTGCGTGAACTTAAAGCACAGTTTGAAGTTTTAAGGCACAAAGATCAACTCCAGAGGCTAGGGATTAAGCAACCTTATCCTCCTCATTGGAATGATGTACCCTTTCCACCGAAGTTCAAACCACAATCCATGGTTTTGTTCGATGGAAAAGCATCTCCCAGTCAATATATAAACTACTTTGATATTATGACTGTACATTTGCAGAAAAATGATGCTCTTCTCACTCGAGTGTTCATCGGATGTCTGACGGGTTCAGCTTACGACTGGTATCGTAGCTTACCCGATAACTCTATTTCGTCTTTTGACGAATTCAAAGCAATGTTCCTCTCCCGTTTCTATGAAGGAGGTATGGACATGAACATGTCCTCCTTGATAGAAATCAAACAAAAGGAGAAAGAAGATACTCGGACTTCATTGAACGTTTCGACAAGCTACTCTAAAGATGCCTCCTGGTATGCCAGATTCAGCGTTGATTGACAAGTACAAGATGAATCTGCGACCATCCATCGCTGTCTTCACAGGTTCCCAATTCACAGATTGGGCTTCGTTCATCATAGCAGCAGTTTCTGCCGAGACCAATGGTAGGTTGGCTCGCGAACATGGGATGATTTTTGCTTCAGAAGATAAAGGGAAGAAAAATAATCCTGGCAGTAATCCCGGCAATCGTAATGTGAAAGAAAAAGATACTCTTATGGTCAATCTTTCCAAGAACAAGACGACATCAAGCAATCAAGAATCTTCCAGGCCAAAGGAAGAATACTCCTTTGACGAAAGCGATATCCCAGGGATATTCCAATGTCTGGTGAAAAGTGGTAAACTTCAGATTCCAGAGCCAAAGAGGCCTAATAAGGTGAATCTGACTGACAATCCCAAGTATTGTATCTATCATAGATACATTAATCATCCTACCAGTGCTTGCTATGTCTTGAAAAAGAAGATCCAAGAGCTGATAAATGGTGGCGCCATCGCTTTAACCAATGATGACCATACGGTGACAACCAATATGGTTTCTCTTCAGTTTGGAGATTTTCCTCCACAGTAAGTCCCAGATGGAATTATACCAATTCCGAAGGCGACGATGAAGATTGTGAATATCCCACCTGCCAGGGAAGAAAATACAGAATTGCTGCCTCTCACATTGAAGAATGGTGAAATTATGTGGGTACATCCTGACTTAGTGCCTGAACTAGAAAATGAAGGTAAAACTTCAAAATCCAAGAAAGGCAAGAAAGTCAAAACTTGTAACATGATCTCTCATATTATTCCAAATTCTGATGACTTGGATCATCTATGGGACGGCCTCCCTCTGGAAGATAGACTGAAAGAACTAAACATCTGCCCTCCAAGTTTAGCTCCTCCTACTAAGCTCAAGCTTACTCATCAGCAGTGGCTAACCATAAATAGTGTTCCTTTATACCGGGCACAACAAGTCTTTGCTGCTTATGAAAAAGCTCCAACAGGGATTTCTCCTCGTATCCCGAATCCTTCTTCTCCCTTAACTATGGAGACGTCTGTACTTCATTCTCCTGTAGTTGCAGAGATTCATTCCTCGTCCTGCGCTGAAACGCCTGTTCAAAGTCTATTGCCTATCCATTTATATAGTCAGCAATCTGTTATTCTCATGAAGAAGAAGGGTTATGACTTTCAAAAGGTAGAAGGTTTGAACCATGATAAAGGAATCCGTCTTCCTTTACAAATTCAAAATCAGAATTCTACCACGGGATTGGGTTCTAAAATTCCTCATAAGAAGAAGGCTAAAGGAAGAAAGACTAAATCCTGTAATATGGTACTTTCTTCTCCTGAGTCTGAAGAAGAAACTTTTACTGGTACAAGATCTGGAAAAGAGTACCACAAAGACTATGAGGGATCCTCCAAAGAAGCAGAAGATGTAGTGGAAACACTACCGGTTCAATCTTCTCCTGTTCCTGCTAAACCGTCTGTGGTTGACAAGGGGAAACAGAAAGCAGTGCGCTTTGATATCCCATTGAAGTCTGCTTCCAGTCAGGGGGTGACAATGAAACCTTACAAATTCGATATTCTAGCTCAGTTAGCCAATACTCCGGCTAGATTGTCTATATTTGAACTGCTTCGCCTCTCCAGAGAAAGCAGAGAGACCTTGAGTGAAGCTTTACTTCAAGCAGATTCATGCTTAGCTCAACTCAAGACTCCCGATAATATGCCAGTGTCATGTCCACAATGTCATAGCGTGATGGAAGCAATTTCCAATATCATCTTCACACAAGAGGATATGCTATTGAAACACAACAAGCATGATAGACCTCTGTGCTATACTGGATATATCGGATCCACTGAAATTGACAGGATTTACATTGATCCCGGGTCCTCAATTAGCATAATTCTTCAGAGTATGCTAAGACCCCTGAGGATTCCTACTAGTGAACTGACTTACACTAGTACCACCATTGTTGGTTTTAACTCTGGCAAGAGTAAGCCACTGGGGAAGATTCGGTTACAGATACAGATTGGTGATCTTCGATCCATGGTAACTTTCTATGTTATCAACTCGGATGTATCCTACAATATTCTTCTTGGAAGACCGTGGATTCATGAGCACAATATTGTGCCTTCAACTCTCCACCAATGCTTCAAATATGTGGATTCCCAAGGAGTTGTGAAAACTAAATTTGCTGATATTAATCCTTTCAAGGGTGTCGAAGCCTACTTCTCTGATTCAAGGCTTTATAAACAAGAGCATATGAAAGAGATATCAGACATAGATGAAGAATCATCACCTGAGGATCAGTCTATTAATAAAGATCCACCAGAGGAACAACCCTTGAAGATCATGGTCAAGGGACGAACCCAATCTCAACTTGTCAATGATCAACCTTTGATAATCAAGGTTAAAGGAAGAACTCAAACTTCATCTGAGGAATTAATAAAAATTCCTGCTAAGAGCCAAGTTCAACCTTTCATGATCAAAGTCAAAGGGCGTGCTTCTGGTACGAATGATCTAGAATCACCATTGATCGTCAATATTGGCAATTTTACGCAGAAGACGGATGATGGTCCACCGTTGACTAATCCGAAGCGTAGCAACCAGACTGTAAATGATGTAAATATTGCTCATCTCTTTGATATCAATGAAGATTTCCTTTTCGAGTATATAGCTGTCAAGTTTATTGAGAGAATGACTTTATCTTCTGATAATCAAAGTCATCAATATAAAGACAACATAGATTCCTCATACGATGAATCTAGACAGATATTCTCAGTCAATATGGTTCAAACCGATGATGAATCAGAGCCATTTGAGAATGATCCTTGGGCTCAACAGATGGATACTCAATGGGAACTTCGTTTTGAACAGCGACAGCCACCAACAGAGGATGAGGTTATCCAGATCGATGTTGGAAATGGAATTACGCCCAAACCAATATTCATCAGTAAGAATCTTTCTGAAAATGAAAAGAAAGAATTGACAAAACTTATCAAAGATTATATTGACATCTTTGCATGGAGTTATGAGGATATGCCAGGACTAGATCCTAAAGTTGCTACTCATAAACTTAACATTTTGCCTAACGTCAAACCTGTAAAACAACAGCAACGGTGCTTTAGACCAGATATGATGGATACAATTGAAGCAGAAGTCAAAAAGCTGATCACTTGTGGTTTCGTTCGTGAAGAACAACACCCTGATTGGGTGGCCAATATCGTTCCTGTTATGAAGAAGAACGAAAAAGTCCGAGTTTGTATAGATTACCGAGATCTTAATATAGCTTGTCCAAAGGACGAATTTCCACTCCCCATTACTGATGTCATGATAGACAATACATGCGGTTTTGAACGTATGTCTTTCATGGACGGATTCTCAGGATACAATCAGATCAAGATGCATCCAGAAGATGAGAAGCATACATCTTTTCGAACACCCCTTGGGGTTTACTGCTATACGGTTATGCCGTTTGGTCTTAAAAATGCCGGTGCCACATATCAACGGGCTATGAGCAATATCTTTCAAGAACATCTACGAAAAACAGTTGAATGCTACATAGATGACATTACTGTTAAAAGTCGGTTAAAGAATGATCACATTCAAGACTTGAAGACAGTTTTTGAATTAATGCGTCAACATCAATTGAAAATGAACCCTACTAAATCTTTCTTAGGGGTGTCCAGTGGCAAGTTTTTAGGATTTGTCATTACCTCTCAGGGTATCCATGTTGATCCTGATAAGGTTAAAGCAATTCTTGAAATGCGCCCTCCTCGTAATCTGAAAGAACTCCGTGGCTTCCAGGGCCGTATTGCTTATATTAGAAGATTTATATCTAATCTTTTCGGGAGATGTCAACCTTTCTCCCGTCTATTAAAGAAAGGAGTATCTTTTGTCTCGGATGAAGCATGTCAAAATGCCTTCAATGACATTAAACAATATCTTACAAACCCACCTGTTCTGGTACCTCCGGTGATAGGAAGACCATTTTTGCTGTACGTTCGAGCCTTGGATCATTCACTTGGCGCTCTTCTGGCACAAAAAAGCGATATGGGTCATGAACAAGCGATATATTATCTGAGCAGAACGATGGTAGGAGCTGAACACAGATATACTCATGTAGAAAAGGAATGTCTAGCTTTGATTTTTGCCGTCCAAAAGACAAGGCACTATGTCACTGGACAGACTATCCATGTCATCTCCAGAATAAATCCCATTCGGGTATTGATGAGGAAACCGAGCATTCTTAATTCCAGGTTAGCTACCTGGGCAATGTTGCTCACTCCTTATGACATGGTCTATGTGCCTCAAAAATCAGTAAAAGGCCAAGCATTAGCTGATTTCTTAGCTGCTCACCCTGTACCTGAAACTTCGAAGTTATATGAAGACATTCCAGACGAAGTAGTGGATTGCAACATGGCTTTGAAAAATAACATATGGCAATTATATTTTGATGGAGCATCACGAGTGGGACCTAAAGGCAATATTGTCTCTGGGGTAGGAATTGTCTTGGTTTCTCCTGACAAAATGGTTATATACCGTGCCTATTCTCTTAATGAGCCGTGCTCTAACAATGTAGCTGAATATAATGCTTTATTGATTAGTCTCCAAGTAGCAAAACAATTGGATATCGGATTCCTAGAAGCTTATGGAGATTCACAATTGATCGTCAATCAAGTTAGAGGGACGTATGAAGTCAGAAATCCTGATCTCATCCCTTATCATCAGGTGGTAGTCGAGTTGGTCCTTTCATTTAAAGGATTCTTCATTGAATTTGTACCACGTTCTCAGAATGTAGAAGCTGACGCTCTTGCCAGCTTAGCTGCAGATTTGGCTATTCCGATCCGAAGGCAAAATACAATTACCTTGTTAGATCGAGATTTGTTCTGTGTGAAGAGTAATCTGCATATCGAACAAAGTTATGTTACAGAGGCAAGTTCCCAGCAGAAAGATTGGAGAACACCATTTATTGATTATGCA
The DNA here is from genome assembly GCA_029216955.1 of Iris pallida. Taxonomy (NCBI): domain Eukaryota; kingdom Viridiplantae; phylum Streptophyta; class Magnoliopsida; order Asparagales; family Iridaceae; genus Iris; species Iris pallida. Next base: position 5,403,717 of record JANAVB010013398.1, read on the forward strand.
GTTCATAGAATTTTGTCTGAAGATCCTAAAGAAGCTGCATCAATTAAAAGACGATCATTTCGATTCTATTACGATCCGTCTTTACACATGCTATATCGGCGTTCATATGACGGACTCTTGCTGCGTTGTCTTTCAGAAAGCGAAGCCAAACAAATACTGCGTGAGGCTCATGATGGTGTCTGTGGTGCCCATCAACCGGGTCCAAAGTTGCAAGATCGTATTCGAAGAATGGGGTATTATTGGCCCTCTATGATAGCAGATGTTGTAGACTATGCCAGAAGATGTAAAGCATGCCAGATTCACGCAGACTTTATTCATCAACCTTCTGAATTTCTATATCCTACAGCAGCCTCTTGGCCTTTCGAAGCTTGGGGTATGGACATTATTGGTCCTATTAACCCCCCTTCTGTCAAAGGACATCGGTTTATACTAGCTATAATCGATTACTTTTCAAAGTGGGCAGAAGCAGTTCCACTTGTTGAAGTAAAGACATCTAATGTAGTCAGCTTCATTAAACATCATGTCATTTATCGTTTCGGGATTCCTCGACGAATAATTCATGACAATGGACCATAATTTGCCATCCAGGCATTTTATCGGTTCTGTGACAAGAACCGAATTCAAAATCTGGCTTCTACGGCTTATAATCCGGCTGCTAATGGTTTAGCTGAAGCCTTCAACAAAGCGATCATCAAACTTCTCAAAAAGTTTGTCTCTTCTAATAAAAGAGATTGGAATGAGAAGCTTGAAGAATGTTTATGGGCATACCGAACAACAGTCCGGACTCCTACTGGTTTTACACCATTTTTACTGGTTTATGGTTGCGAAGCTGTCCTCCCATTGGAAATCCAGATCCCTTCTCTCCGAATCGCTATTGCTAATGAGCTAACTACAGAGAATAATGATCGCTTACGCCTCCAAGAACTTGAAGGATTGGACGAAAAGCGTCTTCAAGCACAACAGCATATTGAGCTATATCAAGCCCGTATATCTCGAACTTTCAATCGTAAAGTCAAAGAGAGGGTATTCAAAATTGGCGAACTTGTGTTGGCTGTCCGAAGGCCAATGGTGATGACTCACAAGAGCAAAGGAAAGTTCCAAGCAAAATGGGAAGGCCCGTATGTGATTGAGTCCGTGTTCTCTAATGGTGCTTACCGGTTGTCAAAACCCAATGGAGATCTACTCATGCTGCCGATCAATGGCAAATTTCTCAAGAAATACTATGTATAAAAAGGAAAAAAAAAGAGACAGGACAAAAATAAAACTTCTTTTATTATTTTTGTTCAAAATAAAAGATTAAGGACGAGGGCCACTCCCTTCCTTATTGAATATATAGTCAGCCAATGCAGAGAAGGCATCGATTCCTGAACCCATAAAAAATTGGCAGACAGCCATCCTCAATGCTTCTTCTTCAGGAGTTTTCCCGGGCTCTACTAGGAAAGCAAGAATATCCTGGGGCGACTTGGGCGTAGAAGAACTGTTGCCTACTTCAGTCGGGCTCGTCACTATTGGCTCAGCGGGGCATGTCTCAGTGACGTCCTCAATGTCCCTAGAGACTTCATTCTTTTGCTGTGCATCCTCAGAAGACATTCTTAATTGAGGAGTAGAAATGGGAATGAAAAGGTTACAGAGAGTTCTCGTCTATTTATAGAAGAGGATTATTAATGAACTGGTCTCTGAAATTGAAAACAACTTCTCATTTCTGAAAAGACCCATTCGTTCATATTACTAGGTTCATCCATTTAATTATGGAATTGAATCGTTCTTTTTGTCCCCAAAAAACACGCTGATTCATCCTCTGTTTCCAAGAAACACGCTGAAACCTCCACCACCTTGACATTTACGCTCATAACACCCACCTTCCTAATCCCTAGCTACCAATGTTTGGTTAAGCTGACTCCTCATTTCCAGGGAAAGGGATTCTACACCTTCTATTTTATCGATTGATTAGAAGTTGGGATTTGCTATTTATCATGTTTCCATGACCTCTGAATAAATATTAAACCTACTTCCTTTTTCCTATATATCACTTCTATTTTGGACCTCTGCATAGATATTAATCTAATTTTCTTTTGAGTTCATATATGCTATTATGTCCATATTACCTCTGATAGTATCATATACTCTAAAATAGAAAATAAGATTTTATTTATCTATCATGCCCATATTACATCCAGATAGATACAAATCATTGATCATAGAAGAATCATCATTTCCAATACCATCATAAAAGTCTATTATATTTCTTAGACTTTTCTTTACAATGGAAATCTATTATATCTTGGATTTTTATTCTATATACCAAACAATAACCTAATAGAGATCTATTTCCTCTTTGATCTTCTTTGGCGGGTTCGTTGTTGGTGGCAGTTCCTGACTGTCTGAGCCCCAGTGGTAACCGGAACAGCAGGAAACAAACTCTGGTCTTATCTCTCAGACGAGAGGAGAACCCCAGAGTAGGGCAGCCCGAAGGCGTGTTGCTGCCAATACAACTGGTGGATTAGGGGAAGCACCTCAAAGAAGATAGGAACGTATCCAGCATTGGGATACGATTCCTAGTTCTGCCGTGAAAGGAACTCTACTACCCGATCCCTCGGGGTAGAGTTGACTCCACCGTCCAACTCTCCGTGTATAAAGGCTCTTCCTACCAACGGAGGAAGACCCTTCTATCTCACGAAGAGTTCTGAGTTGTTTGATTTGCGCGTCAAAAGCGCATGAGCTCCCTGATGTTGATGTCAGAAGAACGCTCTCTACAGCGTCGAAGTCACCAATGCCAGTTCTGAAAAAGCTCTTCAGCCAGGCTTCTGCAGAAAACAAAGAAGAAGAAGTGTCATCAAATGCGTATTGAATGCTAACTAAAGACAGATGGCAAGGCTTTTACGCCAGTGTTTTAGCAAGACTTTTTACGCCAGTGCTTCATAAAGGCTTTTACGCCATTTGCTTCAGCAAGGCTTTTACGCTAGCGCTTCACAAAGGCTTTTACGCCAGTGATATAACAAGGCTTTTACGCCGGCACTTCACGAAGGCTTTTACGCCAGTGATATGACAAGGCTTTTTACGCCAGTGCTTCAGCACGGCTTTTACGCCAGTGCTTCAAACAAGGCTTTCACGCCAGTACTTCAGCAAGGCCTTACGCTCGTAAAATAGCCATTTTCAAAAACAAGAAGTTCGAAGACAGATATTTACTTACGGTCGAACTTGCCATTTGAGTCGAAAGGTTGGCTCTAATGATGGTTGAATCTACGCCTAACGATCGGCCATGCAAAGGAACAACGTTGAAAAGCTCCGCCATCTCTTATTTGAAGAACAACATCGCAGAAAGCTATCTTCAGGAGGATGAGTACGAGAATACATGAAACATTCTCGGCTATTTCTAAAGACTGAAGAAGTTATTAAGATGAGTCTATTTCGGGAGAAGATCTTATTTAAAGGATCTTGTAACCATAAGATAGACACCACGTGTTGGTTTGTTTCTTGGAAATTAACAATCACGGAAGCAGTCAACAGAAGTGCATAAACAAATGCGCGTTCATAGATGGGGTTAAAACATCAAATATTTTATTTATAAAGGATGGAAGCGGATCCCTACATATAAAAGTCGCAGTACACAGAATATTATTATTCTTTGGGTTGACAAAGGGATGCACCCAACTCACGCATACTGTGAATCCCAGAGCGACGCATCAGACAAAGGAATGCTTCTACGTCACCCGGTCCCTCGTATGCAATTGAAGGACCACCATCAATACGACTGAAGACTGCTGGGGTCAGCCCAAAGTACTTTAGAAGATTTTGCGCTCACTCGTTCTCTATCTCGAGGTTAAGCCTGGCGACCGAGGCACCCTCCACAATTGGCTCTTTCTTTGGCGCCATATCAACTATGAGGATGAATATTAAGAGTAAAGAGTTTGTCCTTATTTATACAAATTAAAATGACTCTTCACATTCCTCATTGGAAACCGCTCACTCGGGAAGATGAAGATACATTTAAAAGTTACGAAGAAGAAAATTTATTGTGACGGTCAAAGTGTTGACCAACATTATTTTTCTCTCTTGAACATTACGCTGACTGTTGGATATCCCCGCCCTTACGCGGATGACTGTTGCGTATCCCGAATTTTGCGCTCAGCAAATCTCAACTTTTACGCTTCTGTTCAAAGTATTTCAAATTTTGGAGACATTTGAAAACTTTGAAGGGGGTCTTGTAGGAGCGTAAAAAGTGCTTCAAAGAAAGAGTCATCTCATTCATAAGTGGCCCGATTTACGCCTAACAGAGCAGGTAATTTCTTTACGCCCAAGACAAGGCTAATTGTATTACGCCTAAGCAGATTGACCTTTTTACGCTTGGGTATACACCGGTGATTTTACGCCAAGGACTGAGCAGCCTCTTTCACGCTGGACAAAAGCTATCAAATCTTGCATTTAATGCAGACTTTGACATGAAGATATCAATGATGGCATTTACCACAGGATTCAATGGAATTTGTCTCATACAAAGACCATTGTTGTCGTTTATAGAGATCGAGCTACTTTACGCTCACTGAATGGTTTCTTTTACGCACGGGGTTTTACATGAGTCCTTACGCTCATAAGAAACAATGTGTGCGTGAAGTCTATTTGAGCCATTTTACGCTCAAGGTTATTCGATAACCACTTTACGCTGGAAACCTATGACAGAGCTAGTTTACGCTCATCTTTTTACGCCCGATTCGTTCTGGCCAGTTTGGAACGTGGTGTGCCTACGTGGTCTTCATGCCACCTATTTCGAAGAACGTGTGTACATGTATCCTATTCTTACTGAAATGATAGGACACGTGTCAGCACATACAGAGGATGATTCTGATCGTGGAGGGCAGTTGTTAGCATAAAGACAGATGTTGATGCTCTTTTACGCAGGAAAGCCCCAGTCTATAAATAGACTCATTTTTCTCATACAAAGGGATAGACAGGGAGAGACGGGAGAGAATACAGAGATCAGAGCTTCGAGATTTTGATTCTCTAGAGCATCCTTCTTCAACTTTTCTTCCAGAACAAAGTGAAGCAAAGCAGAAAAGCATTTGGCCTCGCCATCAGTGCCCAAGTGCGTCGATACCTTTCTGGTGCATTAGTTCTTCTAAGTTGTTCTACTTCAAGCAGTGATCTTCATCATCATCATATGGTCCAAGGAACAAAGTGATCGTTTACGAATCAGACTTCCATAGCAATACTTTCCCAAAAACAAATTTGTACTTCTCGTACTTTTCTTCTTGTTTTTGTTTTCAAAAGCCAATTCCTCCAAGGCATTTTGTTAATCGAAATAACCCGACCGGAAGGACTAAATCTGAAAAGATACGCGACCCAAGCCAGGGTATGAGGGGCAGTCCCTTCCGAACTATTCTCCTTCTTAATAGCAGCCTGGTGACAGATGCTATGGTGGCACAAAAGTTCCCGATACACAGCGACGAAACCCGGAAATCGTCGATCCAGATCGTCGAATTCCTCGTTCGTTGGAGTATATACTTCAAAAGCCTCGCCTCCCCACGGCAACTTAAAAATAGCGTGCATTTCATGGAGAGCAAGGCCCAACTCTCCTTCGGGCGCAAAAAAAGTCCCCGTGCGCCAGTTATACATCTCCAAAAGGGCCATAAACAAAGGCTTGTTAATGGGCAACCCATAACAGGTGCCCCGGATGGCGTACTAGAGATCAATCTCCTGAAGGAATTCTCCGTAGTTCCTCAGGATCCAGGAGGTAAGATTGGTCCATATGGGAATGGGGTTTATCCAATTTACCAGCGACAACCTGCCCACAGGATAAGACCCCTTGCGAGCGAGTTGATTCAGAAAGGTATCAACTCGAGTAAAAGTGAAGTTGGGACCCGTCACGTTTATAAAAGTACCAGGAAGCAGCCCCATCACACTCCGACTAACTGATTCCTTGCCCGCACTTGCTGACCCCGTACGCCTATTATAGTGGATGTTGCCCACGAACATCCCCGACTGGGTGGGAGTTAGGGAGCCCGCCATTCTCCTGCTCAACGGTACTATATTAAACCACGAGAGGGGAAAATGTCGCTCCATCTCGGGAATGTGGATCTCCACCCCGTCTACAGTAAAGTCCCAATTCTCAGAGACGTCCAACAATCGGGAATTCTTTATGGAAAAGGCATCCCCGAAGAGAAAGACCGATTTCAGATATTCTTCGTCCAGTTTCCCCGAATTCATCATAGAACAAAGGAACTGGAAAGGCTGGTTGATAATGGCAGCCACCCTCTCCCTAGGTTCATTAGTGGAAAGCTGGTTCGTTATCTGTCGAATTAAGCCGTCGAGCCGTACGCCCACGGCAAATTGAGTTGAACCCACAAGAAGCTCTCCTGCTGGGTTGGTTGGGAGATTCACTGAAAAAGGACAAAAGAGAAACAGGATTAAAAGATGGTTAAAGCGAAATCATTGAACGAATCTCGAAAAGAAGTTCCTACGAGCCTATGCGGCTCGGATCAACGAAGCCTTATGCGGCTCAATTTTAACTGGGCTTCAGATGGCACGGCTTCAGGGGAGCCTATGCGGCTCAGGTCAAACACAGCCTCATGCGGCCCAAATCAGACGGGATTTCCATGTGACACTGGTGCGATAGCTTATACGGATCAGTTGAACATATGCGGTTCTAGCAGAAGAGCTTATGCGGCGCTAAATGCTATGCGGTTCAATTTGTCAAAAACATATGCGGCTCCGTTCAAAGGAGACTTCATGCGGCTCATATCCAGAGACTCAAATCCTTCTCATGCGGCTCAAACATAGGGTATCACCTATGCAGCTCGGATATGAGAAGGTCATGCGGCCCATACAGCATATGCGGCTCCATCATGGTCGAACTTGGGTAGTTCAGATGAAGGATGAAGGCTTGTGCATAAATATGCAACAGAGCCATGGGTTCTTAGGATTCAAAGTATCCAAATGCAACCCTTACCATTGAAAGCAGGACGGACATCAGGGTGCACTTCGAGCACGACGGGTGACGAGGAAGCCGCCTTCTTCCCCTTTGCAGCAGCGGCGACCTTGGAAGATTTGGAGGCCATGTTCGACGATCGGAGAAGGGAAATGAGAAAAAAAAAGTCGAGACAGCAATAGTTGAACGAAGAAGAAAGTAAAGAAATCCCTCCGACCATACTCATCCGTATTTATAAACAAAAGTGAGGCGTCCCCGTGCATACACGAAGACCGACTCTTCGGTTATCAAGGTAACCCGCCGAAAATGAAGGCCAAACTCCTCGGATCCCGCACCGAAAAGTGGCCTTTAAAAACTGACAGCAAATCAACAACATTTAATACAAAATATTGCCATACGTGGCAACGATGATGTGGCAGAAAACCCCTGCAGCTAAGCCACCCATGCGACTGAAACATCCATGCGGCCAGGCCTTCATATGCGGCCAGAAGAATACAACCATGCTTCTTATTCAAAGTATTTCAATTTTACAAATTGAAAACTTTGAAGGGGGTCTTGTAAAAGCATGGAAAATAATAATTAAAAAAGATCCATGCGGCCAGGAAAACCCATACGGCTCAGAAAGCCCATGCGGCTCAGAGAGTCATGCGGCTCAAGGGACTATGCAGCTCGAGACATTCCATACGGCTCAGAAGAAACGTGGCTTGCAAAACAGTTCTCCCCTCCTGCATTAATTACTTTGACGGCTGACAACTCTGAAAAAGTGACAGCCCTGACACAAAAGAGGTAATTATGACTCTGTCATAATGACAGACCCCTAGGGAAGCGAAGGGGATCTCTGACACAATCTCCCGAGATCTAGAAAATACCACGTGGCCTTGGCACGTGGATGTTCGTATGCGGCTTAAGCGAAGACTCCCCATGCGGTTCAGGATGAAGCTGTCCTATGCGGCTCAGGCCGAAACAGTCTCATGCGGCTCAAGCAGAGGCCCTCCAATGCGGCTCGCAAGGATCATCTCCATGCGGCTCACTTCCCGTTATGCGGCCCAAATTATCATATGGTTCGAAAGTTCGGGGGGCCACTCCCCAAGCAGACCTGACACGTGGCCAATCTTATGCGGATCCATTCTTATACGGCTCCATCCTTATGCGGCTCAATCCTTATGCGGCTCAATCCACATAGAGACTCCCAGGACATGTGTCATAAAGCCAATCAATTTCCCAGATTTACTGCGATCAAAGGTTGGGTCAAATCCCAATAAGTGGGACACGTGGTAGGAGAATGAATTAAACTTATTCATCCAGATTCACAGACATCAGCAAATCATCCTCACGAGGATTCATTCCAATCAGCATTAATTACTGATGGGATTTGGTGCAATCTACATTAAGTGGCCCAGATTTATCACACTCAAGATTAATGGCCCAGATTAATCAATCAACAGGCCGCCGCCACTCTAAGGAGAATCATTGCAAACCCTAATGATTGCATTCCCCTTCTTATAAATAGCAAGGTGCCATTCCCTTGCAGGAGGACCCCTTTTTCGAGATCAGAGAGCATTAGAAGACTTAGAAAGAAAGAGGAGAGAGAGAGCAAAGAGAATATTTCTTCAACGCCAAGCAATCTTCTGGAGCCAAGGCTGCATACCGATCGTCCAATGAGTAAGACAGGGCTGCCGTCGCTTTCTCGAGCCTCTGTCGTCACCCCCTAGAATCTAAAATAAACAATTGTACTTAGACTGCTGTACCTAGGCTTTCGTCCCTAGGCTTTCTTTGTACAAGCGAGTTTGTAACGTGAAGTAAAAGTCCAGTCCTCCGATAATTGTTCTGCTCTTTTATATTTCATGGCAAACACCAGGCAGGGGTAATGCCTCGGCTTTAAGGCATGTCATAGCGGCGTAGCACCGCAAGGAAGCGCAAGGCTTCATGCCATGTCTCTTTAATAAAGAACTCACCTAGAGTGTATGAATAGAGATAGCAGGCCGTCTCTTGAGGGTAAACTTGTAGACGTCCAAAATACATACACCAAAACCAGGCTGGCACACGGCCTTTAATGTGCATCCAGAAGCACATGTGACTATATTGTGTGAGTGGAAAGAATTACAGCTGTGGTGCAGAATTCAAGGCCTAGTCCATTCTTGTATCATACTGTTATTTAACCCACACAGAAAGATTCAAGCCGTCAGCGACATCTATCCTAATGCATGATGGACAATTACTATAGGGAACACTCAAACCCATATATAGAGATATATGGGAGATTGTTGGTGTTTGGCCTTGATGACTAGAAAAATAGTCCCACATTGCCTCGGCCAAATGAGTTGTATCTTTATATATAAGCTTTGCTTGTGTTTAGAGATGCACATGTGGTGTGGAGGGGCACATAGGTGCCATGTAGGGGTGTTTTCTAGTGGAAAGAAGGCTAACTCAACAACGAAGCATTAATGCTTTTTGTCATGCTCTTGGAAGTTATTCCTTTAGAGCTAAGCCCCGTAAGGGCTTAGCGACTCGGACTCGGACTCGGGCTCATAGGCTTATGAGGTATAATGTAGCATTTTGTTTGCACACTTTGCACTTAGCACGTCAGCATCATCACTAAGCGCATTGTGTGCTTTAGTTGCGCTCGTTTCGCGAGCCTCTGTGCTGCCGATCACGCACCCGTTCGCGTGAACCGATCGCGCTGTCGATCGTGTGACCGTTCGAGCTGCCGTTCGTGTGCCAGTTCGCACGGCCGTTGACGTGCCAATTCGTACGGCCAGTTGGTACACAGTTTGCGCACAGTACGTACAGTATGCAATGTGTACGGGTACGCAAGTGCGCACGGTTGGCGCAGTTGGCGTACAGCGCGGTTGCTGTTAACAGGCTTGGCGTTTGGTAAAATATTGAGCTTATGAGTAGCAATCTAAGGATCTAGTTCGTGCATGTCTTCATAGCTTCCGGCAAATACATCAATGTACTCTTTAATGAGTTGGATCAAGTCTTGTTAGTATGCCTCATGGAGGCTCTTGCTAATAAAGATTGGCCTTGGAGAAGCTTCGTCTCCAACGTCGATCTAGATTAGTTCGTCCTCAGTAGGTGGTTCACGCTGTTCGAAGCAAAGTTTTCTTTGAGTATCCATCTTTTGTGCCCAAGGTTCATTCTCATAAGTCACGATAAAGTCATAATCGTCCTCTGGGAATTTAGTCGTCACCATATTGACAGATAGAGTCAGTCGATGGATATCTCCTATACTGGTGTCTGAGTCCCATGAGGAAGAATCGGAGGAGTGAGATCATATCTCTTCGTCTGATTTAGATCTATCTGGGGTTGTGATCGGCGTAGTATAGCCTGACCCATGTCTAGTCTTGTTGTAATATTGTGATGAATTTCCTTTCCACGATATAGCAGCTCTACCCATATAGAAGCTTTAAAAATATCCAAAACAATGCATAGCGCCATTTCATAGATAGCGCCAGGCCTGATCCATCAAATGGCGCCCAGCAACAAATAGGTCCTAACATAAAATGGTGCTCGGACATCAGATAGTGCAGGATGTCACATGGCGAGCTTCCTCGAGAAGTTGAGTCATTAGTCATAATGACTGACAATGTAACAGTCGAAAAAAATCCTATCGAATCGAGAGCACGCGACGCTCGAGAAGGATTGTGTCAGATCTGTCATAATAATGGTTGTCAGTTACTCTGCTCCATTTATCATTGGCGAGAAATGATCAACTCCTCACAGGGTCAATGCTCAACACGTTTCATAATTTGCGTCTATCAATAGTATGCGCCATTCATCAACTGGCGCCAATCATTCAACTATCATCCTAAAGCAGTTAAAGATGATGTAGCAAGCATGCCACTAATCTCAAAGAACGTACATATAATACTACCTATGACCAAGCGCACTTCTCTCCCAGAATGCCATGCGTCCCATGCAGTTAAGCTAACCGTTCGCACAAATGGATGAAACAGAATATGGTGCGCCAAACTGTGCATAATCAGCCTATTTTTGTACTATGCACCAATCATTGTAACTGCCTGGCAGTTATCCTAAACTCTATAAATAGGGTTCAAAATTACTTCTCAAGGCATCATTAATGATCATAGTCTTCTAACAAGAGTTCTCGACAATTCTCCATCACTTTCGTAGCATGTTTCAGAGCTTTTCTTCTACGACATCGCATCGTCCAAGAGATAAAGTGATCGTCTTCTGATCAGATTCCTATAGTTGTACTATTCCAGAATCAAATTGTACTTTTTTTCTTAGTTTGTAGTAAAGTTTTCTCAAAAAAGTTTTGTTTTTGCAAACAGGCATGACACGTATATCTGTAACACAAGAATACTTTGCAGTTATATGTCATGAAACTGATCCTAAGGCAAGATTAGAAAGACCACATAATAACGTGTGCACTCACATAATAGATGTACTGGTTTTGCAGAGTGGGCGAAAGGCCTCCCCACTGTAGGTCCTAAAAATCAAGTTGTACCTATCAACAAAGCAATAAAAATTAAAGTGTGCATCCTTCAAGTGAACTACGCAAGAGACAGATTGAGCAACAGCTCAATTGTGCAAGCTGAATTGTACACACTTCCAAGTGCGCTAGCTGACGTGGCAGCATCATCATTACCTGAAAGAAAATCATATCTTCTGATAGCTGACAGCCCGAAGAACGAGGAAACTGTTCGTTTCTCGTGCAGCACAGCGCTCGAGGACAGCTGTACAGCCAGCACATTTTATCCGCCCACTCGAAGCGCAGTTCAATCCAGCGCAATCCAAACCCAGCACAATCTGAAGTTAGCGCAATTCATGTGGCGCAGTCCATCAAGACAACTGAAATTTTGTACATGGCATACATGCCATCAATTGCTCACCACGTGGCAACCGTCTGTACACGATCATGCACATTTCAATCAAATGATGCCATGTGTCCAATACAGTTGGCCCATAATCAATAACTTCCAGCACAATCTGATGTCTGCGCAGTCTAATGCATGTGCAATCCATCCTGCGCAATCCAGAATAACTAAAAATTAGTTATTTCTAGAACTCTATAAATAGAGTTTCAAGTCCTTTCTAGGGGGGATCAGGGAGATCATAGATCAAAGATCATTATTGTCACCAGAGATTAAGAGTTCTTGCCCAAGTGCTGCTATATTATTCAGAGGCTATGACCTTCAACTTCAGAGGCTATCGTCTTCAAAGTTCACAACGTCCAAGAGATAAAGCAATCGTCTTCAGATCGAATTCCTACAGTTGTACTTTCCCAGAATTCTATTGTAATCTTCTTACAAAGTTTGTGAAATAAAGATCAACTTTTATTTTTGCAAACAAAATGGCGACTCTGCTGGGGACGACTTTCTCCTCCGACGAGGAAGTGACAACTCAATGTGACGTTGCGTCTATCGGGAAGATACAGAAGACGTTGGTTGTGAAGGTCAACCAGACGGCCTACGAAGCGATGATCAACTCCAAGACTACTGGTCGCACTGCAACCTCTGCCAAGAGCAAGGTTCGTTCAGTGTGGACCCCAAAGTCCTCTACACAATCCTCTGCACAGCCAGCTGTGCAGTCTGCTATTTCTACTGTTGCACAGTCTGCTTCCAAGACAGCTGCACAGTCTGCTGTCCCTGCTGTTGCATGATCTGTCTCTACTACTCATGCGCAGTATGCTGCTCCTCTGGCTAGTGCACAAACTACTTCCTATGCTGCTCTAACAAAGTGCAAGACTCCTCTTCCTCTGGTGCAATTGGCTGCAACTCTTCCCGCGTAGTCTACCACTCTAGCAACCAGAGTGCAACTCAAGCACTCTGGAGTCAAGATTTCTGCTGCACAATCTGCTGTGTCAGTGGCCAAAAGGCCATCTGCTAAAACTCCTCGTGCGCAATCAACCAATGCGCTAACAACTACTTCAAACCCTGCACAAACTGTGCCAGCACAGTCTAAGAGGGACAGCCCTTTGGCTAATCTTCCTTCCTTTCACAGTAAGGGAAAAGACTCAGCTCCTCTTCCCAAGCACCCTATTGCTACAGCGCAATCCACTGGGGGTAGTCTGTTGACTATTCCTCCTCCTGTTCAGAACAAAGGAAAAGGCCCGTTGGTCTTTTCTCAAACTTTCTCGTTCCACGACTTAGAAGACAATAGAGGGAAACGCTCTTTAGCTAACCCTTCCGCACAAAACAAAGGAAAAGGCCCTTTGGTCTTTTCTCAGTCTTTCTCGGTTTTTACCTCGGAAGATCAATCTGAACGGGCCCTGGCACCAATCAGTACAAGAACTCTCTCAAATAAGAGATCTTCTCTTCTGACCAGAGGTAAGTGTACTGATCAAAGAGGTATTCTGCCAACTCCGGTAGCAGAATTCCAAGATCTCCCAACTCTCCAAATATCTCGATCAAAGTAGGGCAAATTACTGGTGTCTCAGACCGAAACCCCTGGGGGTGAGTTTGCTGATCTACGAATTTATCTCAATAGATCTCGATCTACGTCAACTTCGGCAAAACACAAACAGTGTCACGACCCGCACCCTAGAGTTAGGGCACGAGACGTCGGTACGTCCATCCTACGCCGCAGTGTCGACGGTAGAACGCTGTCCTAGGTCTCATGCATCTAACATTATAAGGCTAAACAGTTTATACTCCCCGAATGGGGGTGACATAGCAGATACAGTCTCAATCACATCTAAGGTAGAGCATAATGGAAATAGGCAAAACATGAAATCCAAAATAGATACAGCAGATAGAAGTCTAAGTGTCTAAGATACACAAACCCAGAAATATATCTCAAAGCTCAAATACAGTGATCCATAATACATCTCAAGACAACTGAAAATAAAAGAAGAAACTCTAGCTATCTACTCCGACCTCTACTGTGTCTCCTCTAGGCTAGCAATAACCTCCAAGCTATTTGTAAAATTTATCAACAGGTCCAGTCATGAAGGGAGCGAGCACATATCTCTCAAAACAGTTCATAACAGGTTAGGAGTATAAAGCATGCAATAAAGTAAAATACATGAAGTACTGAAAAGAAAGTACGAGTAAATAGGAGATATTTTGTAACTGAAAGTAAATACATGATAGTAGAGACTGTAAGTGGCTACGTGATTTAGAGTACAATATGGTTATGTAAACGGCTTAGGGGCACATGAATACAACTAGGGAGGCACATGAATACAGCTACTGGAGATAATGTTCGCATAACCAATTCTACTCACCCCGCCCCAATCAATACACAAGGATCCATTCAAGTTACGTTATAGGCACATAAATACAGCTAAGATACGTGAACTCATATAATGAGTAGTACATGAGACACATGATAAAGCACATGAAAGCACATAAGAATATGTAAAAACATGAACTAGTACGAGTACAAGGAGTACCTGATGTATATGATAAAGTACATGAACATGAAATACCCGATGCACCCGTAGAGGGATAACATCTCAGGAAAGGATCCATATAGTACTAATGCGTGAAGATACGTGTCAGCATCAAGTAGAGTAATCTAGAGCAAGAAAATAATCCAGGTAAGTATGAAAAGATCAAAGAATGTACTCGCCTCGATAACCTGAACAGCTGATAAGTATAGGGGTCCAACTGAAGCTACAGAGTCCTATTTAAAGCAACACAGGTTACAAGGTGTTCAAGTTGTAATAAAAGAATCTCTACAAGCAATCTATATTATCCTAGGTTCTTCTAAGTCAAAACAACTCTAGGTCAACTCCGGTCAACAATCTAGTCAAACTAGGTCAAGTGTTGACTTACAGTTGACTTTTGGTCAACTGGTCAACTCTGGTCAAATAGGGTTAATTCTAGTCTAATTATTAAAGACAAAGTGTACTTCGTTATTCGTACGTCAAAACTTACGACACGCAAATCGAGATGAGATGATCAACGGTAAAGTTGATAATCTTATTATAGTGATCCACGTGTCCATCTTGTCAATTTCAGCGATGCGAGATCACTGGAATTGACTGAGCTCAGTTTCGTTGTACTAATCCCGAAATACGAACATTATAAGAATTAATTATTAATTATTTATAAAAGGGTTAAACTCAGAGAAACTAACAACAAACATTGTCGGACGATGAAATAAATATCTCCAACGTGTCCAGAATGGTCAAATTAGCTAGGATAGCCTACCCTTCGGTCCAATTTGGACACAAGGGCAAAAAGGTAATTTTGGGTCAAAACGGTATCCGTGTCGGAGCCGTTTTGCAACAAAAAATGTGCAAGAAAATAAACCTATAAAATATAACAAATTATATGTCCACGAAACCAGAATGACGATACGAACCCAACGGTATCTCCAGAATTGGATTCCGTTGACCCGATCTCAATTTGGTCCGTTGACCAGAACTTGGAATTCCGGTTTGCACGAAAATGCTTACCAGAGCCAATGTTCTTAAAACTCAGCAAACTATATGTCAACGAGGCCAGAATAACGATACGAACTCAATGGTATATCCGGAATTGGATTCTGATGAGCCGATCTCAAAATGACCAGTTGACCCGGATATTGGTATCCGACTTGTACCGAAATGCGTGCCGGATCCAATGTCCACCAAAACCTAGCAAATTATATGTCAACGAGTCCAGAATGACAATACGAACTCAACGGTATATCCGGAATTGGATTCCGATGAGCCGATCTCAAAATGACCCGTTGACCCGGATATTGATATCCGACTTGCACCGAAATGCGTGCCGGATCCAATGTCCACCAAAATCTAGCAAATTATATGTCAACGAGTCCAGAATGACGATACGAACTCAACGGTATATCCAGAATTGGATTCCGATGAGCCGACGTCAAAAAGTCCCGTTGACCCGGATTGTGGGACCCACTTTACACCGAAAAACGTGCCAGGGCCCACGTCCTCCAAATCTAACAAATTTTAAATAAAAATATGCCAGAACAACGCCACGAGTCTACTGGTGGTATCATAAATGAAATCTGGAGTCCCGTGTTCAAAAATAGAATTTTACAAGTTGGAAATTACGAATTCGGACCAACTTTGGCGTCGAATTCAACCAATCAAACAAGCTCACAATGAAACGAAACTAGAGGGGTAGCAAGAGGGTTATACCAGCTTCGCACAGGAACTGGTAGCATGCCAAACGGAGCTGCGGTAGAGGAGGTACAAGCTGACGAAGTTGACCCCGCGAAACTGTCCAAAATTAATACAATTTAAACGGTCAACTTGGTGGCCGGTTTTGATGTATCAAACGATAAATTCAACGGATGAAAATTGACAGGAGTGAAGGTGGATATACCGAGATTGTGATGGAGTGAAGAAATTGCCGATCCAACAGTCGAATTCCCGAGAAAATGTGCACGAAGTCGCTACGACGGAACGCTATTTCAGCCTCGTTTCTGAGCTCGTCACGATGGGACTTCATACGAAACGCACGAATCGCCTCGACGGTGCGTCCCGGAGGACGGTGGCCGCCATAAAAAGACAGCCTAGGGTGTGCCCGGCCATGTGGGGGCTGGCCACGCCGACCCCGGCGGCGGGGCGCCCGAACGCGCGCGGGGTTGTACGCGGCTGGTGCGCGCAAGCCGTCGTGCACTGCTGCGGTGCAGCGTGCGCGCCTGCCTGGCCCGACGGAGGCTACGCGATGGTCAGGCACGACGAGGGGCTGCTGTGCGGCCACGACGGCGGGGTGGAGGTGGTGGTGCGGCGAGGTGTTGATAGATGATGGTGGTGGAGATGTTGATTG
Source organism: Iris pallida (assembly GCA_029216955.1). Classification (NCBI taxonomy): domain Eukaryota; kingdom Viridiplantae; phylum Streptophyta; class Magnoliopsida; order Asparagales; family Iridaceae; genus Iris; species Iris pallida. The sequence goes on from JANAVB010013398.1 coordinate 5,420,343, forward strand.
GTGTTGGTGTTTGAAGAGGAGGAGGAAGAAGGAGGAGGCTCGGCCTGGTGGTTGGTCGGCCACGGCTGGGCTCGGCCAGTTGGTGGTGGTCGGCTACGGCTGGGCTCGGCCGTGGCTGAGCTCGGGAAAGGTTGGCTGGTGTGTGTGTTTTTGTGGAGAAAAAGAATAGAGTGGGAGAGAGAGATAATAATTGGTTTGTGAGAATTAATGAGAGAGGAAGAGAGAGAAAAAGGTAGTTTTCCACATTGAATTTAGGGCCGGCTAGCATGTGGGAGTGAGTGTTGTGAGTTGTCTTGTAGGAATAGAGGGCTAGGATTAATTAGGAGTGAGATCAAGGGTGGGAATAAAATATGGATTAGATTTATTGAGGGATTTAGATCAATAGTTTACATATTAAATATTTGGAATAGAAAGTAGGTATTGAATATTATTTTGGGCAAGCAAAAATGAGGGCGTCATGATGGAGAGTAACATGGAGCTTGGACTGGGTTCGGTCAAACCGGGTTGGATGAAAATCGGACATTGTGCAAAAATCGAATAAAAATAGATGTTGATGATCATGAGTAAATAAGTAGCACATGGGAATTCCAATAAATGGGACACAAGTGTCATGCGGGTAGTAGGCTCAATGTGGGCCATGTCCATAATTGGGGCTGACAGGTTTTGGTCGACAGGGTACCCACAAATCAAGTTGGAAGATAAATGTGCAACCGTGGGGTGAAATAAAATTGGGTCACGTGTCAAGAAAGTTGTGTGAAGCAAATGGAGCACAAAATGGTATGTCTGAGTGGGACACGAAGGTCATGGGTGAAGAGCGTCTCGAGTAGATCATGCATGATGAGTTGATTTTAAGAAAATAACAGGTCTTGCGCTCCCAAATTAAAAGTCACGGTAACGTGTAAAAATGATCAAGGAAAAGAGTGGGAAAATTAATTAATGATCAAATGGTCCAATTCGACCAGAAGTTTTACGAAGCAAAAAGAGCACAATGGAACAAGTTTGAGTGGGACACTATATACCATCATGAAGGCAATCATGTCCACTACAAAACTCGTGAAGAAGATTTCCACAGTTGAACATCCCTGACACTCCAAATATCAAAGGCAAGCAAAAGTACACTTAAGGAAAAATAACAGAATAAATTATTTATTAAAACTAAATCAATTAAAAAAAATTTAAAAAAACAACCCGAATTTCAGGGTGCTCACATCCTACCCACCTTATAGAAATTTTGTCCTCGAAATTAAAATGTTCGTAATCCTTCTAGGTCAAACCCTGTCACAACCCGCACCCTAGAATAAGGGCACGTGACGTGGGTACGTCCAGCCTACGCCGTAGTGTCGGCGTTAGAACGCTGTCCTAGGTCACAACATCTAACAGTTGAAGGTAATAGCAGTTATACTCCCCGAATGGGGGTGACATAACAATGTATATAACTCAACCACAGCTAAGGTAGAACAGGTAAGATGGAAAGATAATGAAGATAAAATATCCAGAACAGAGAATCACAGAGATACAATCCAGAAATCTAAGTGTCAAAAATAATACATCTCAGAATATCTCAAATCTAAATATAGTGATCCAAAATAGTAAGACAATCCTAAACTAATGGAGTGTCGTCTACTGCTAATGGATCCTGCTGCTGGTCCGAATCCAGGCACTCATCTAGTGTGGCTCCGTAGTAAGTAGGGCAGAACGCCTCAGCCTCGTCCTCTGTAATATTTCAACAGGTCCAGTTAGGACGGGAACGAGCACATATCTCTCAAACAGTTCATAGCAGGTTAGGAAAATAAATCAGGCAATAGAGTAAAATACAGGAAGTACTGAATGGAAGTACAAGTAAACAGGAGATATTTTGTAACTGAAAGTAATACATGATAGTAGAGACTGTAAGTGGCTACGTGATTTAGAGCACAATGGTTATGTAAACGGCTTGGGGGCACATGAATACAAATAAGGAGGCACATGAATACAGCTACTGGGGATAGTGATCACATAACCAATTCTACTCACCCCGCCCCAATCAATACACAAGGATCCATTCAAGTTATGCCATAAGCACATAAATACAGCTATGATACGTGAACTCATGTAATGAGTAGTACATGAAGCACATGATAAGCACATGAAGCACATGAGAACATGTAAAAATATGAACTAGTACGAGTACAAGGAGTACCTGATGCACATGATAAAGTACATGAACATGAAATACCTGATGCACCCGTAGAGGGATAACATCTCAGGAAGGGATCCATATAGTACTAATCCGTGAAGATACGTGTCAGCATCAAGTAGAGTAATCTAGAGCAAGAGTATAATCCAGACAGGTATGAAAAGATCAGAGAATGTACTCGCCTGCTAACTGAATGTCCGAGATGAAAGTACTATCCGAGGAATGGTGTCTAGCTCCTATTTAGAACAGTACGAGTCACAACAAGTCCAGAATAGAAATATAATGCACTACAATGCGTTCTACATGAATCTAGGTCAATCTAGACCAAAGTCAACTCTTGGTCAACTCTGGTCAACCCTAGAAGTCAAACTAGGTCAACCAAGTCTAATCTAGGTCTAGCAAGTTATTCTAGGTTTACTAGGTTATTCTAGGCAATACCATGTCAAGCCTACCAATACACATCTATCCAATATTATCACTAAAGCTAACAATACACATATTGGTATATATATTATAATCTAATCTTAGAAATGCATATCCTATAGCCACTATACCACATTACCCAATACTCTATAACATAATCTATAATACACTATATCATATATACAATACATTAAGTCCTATGGTATTCCATACTCTATGACATCATATCATAACATAAATCCCACATATCATGACACCGTATATATAATATATATATTAAAATACATATATACATATATAGGAAAGTTTGTATATATATAACAATGCTTATATATATATATACACACATAGGGAGTGAGGGGGAAAACACATGAGCACATGAGTATTAGGTGTGTGTGTGTGTGTGTGTGTCATAGATTAGAGAGTGAGAGTGTGAGCTATCACAAGAGTGTGTATGATGTTCAAGTGAAAACTGGAAATAACAGGGACTGTAATTCCTGAAAATAGTGAGCAATTTTGTGCAAAAGTGGATGTGTGTGTATATGACAGTAAAGGAAAAGAATTCAGTTCTCAGTCAATACAAAGAAAGGAAACAATGTAACAGTTAACAGGAAATACCCTATAGCTAAAACAGTTCACAACAAACAACTCCCAATCTCAGGATTGACATCCCAGGTTTAGAAGAATTCAAACTCAGAGAAATAAAACCTTAACTGGAAATCTAAGTTAGTTTAGAATTGGAACTCCATGTTTCAGTTATCAATGAACAAAAAGGGAAATCAGTTTGCAGTAAACAATATGGTTCAAAACCATTTTCAGGTTTATGTTCATTTCAGTTCAAAACTAGAGGAGGAAATCGCAGGTATAATAATCTCAAGTTTCTATTAAACCTCAACCCAGTTAATACATTTACAGGTTCTGAAAAAGGAAGGGAAATCGATTCAGGCAATCTAATAATCAAGGAGAAAAAACTCAGATTAATGTACATCCAATTTCAGGTTTACAAATGAACAGTGAGCAATACATATCTCAGGTTAATGTGAAAAATGGGAACTAAATCTCAGTTTTCAAGGATGAACATCCATTAAAATAAATGAAAAGGAAATCAATTTACAGTGACATTTACATTACAGAAAATGGTTTAACTAGTCCCTTGTTTTCAAAGCACTAGAATCACCAACAAATCTCAGGTTTTAAAGAACTGAAACACCACTAAAACCCAAACTCAATAATCAGTTCAAAATCTGAAATCGACTAACCCACATTCCAATTTCCATATCACACATACAAACCCAAATCTCGAATGAAAATACTTAGCTAACATGTTTTATGATATGTGGGGATAGTTAACAGTTGAAAACCTAAACAAAATAGGGAATTAAATGGTATTGGAAAACTGGAAATCTCAGTATCAGAGCATGTATCAGGAATGCACAGTTCAAACCAAAAATCGAGCCAATACTCCACATTAAACCATTCCTAATGTGCAACCTAATATAACAGGGATTATATAACTTATTTAGGATCTATTTAATAGATAAAAACACAATTTACAAACATTAAAAATGATTAAATAGTGAACACCAAATTCGAACACTGAACTACACAGTGTACAACACTTGCACTGACCATCACGTGTCCGACACGACACGAGAGTCCCTGGAACTCTAGGGATCTCGTGTCAGTCATGGATACGACTCCTATGTCAAATTTCAAGGGTCAAAACCCTCTGTGCACAGAGAAAACGTGCACGAGCAGCAGGGGAGAAATCTGCCCGCACGTGTGGGTGCACGACCGCGTGTCCACGCGCTCGTGTTGGCCCAACCCGATACGAAAATGTGCTCAGTGTCCAAAAAATGTATAAGCGAGACAAAAATGTATTTTTCCATTCAAACACAATCACAAAAATCGAACGAAATGCCTTTTGAGGTATTTCGTCGAACACTAACCTAGACACATTGATACGTATCCGATACGGACACGTAATGGGTCCAAATTCTAGGGTTAGCCTATCCTACTGTTAGGTTAGGGTTAGGACATCCTAGAAATGATTTTTAACAGAATTTAAAAGCAATAGAAGGAAATATACCTATAGGTGAACAATGGTTCAAAATCCCCAAATGGAAAGAGTTTCACAAGCTACCAAACTTCCTCAAATTATGTGTTCCCTGAAAATACTCATCAACAACAGCAAGAATACTAACATTAGGTCCTATTGCAATTTGTTTGGTGGACATTGGAGTTAGAATGGAATTTCTAGAAATTTACAAAGATGGGGACTCACCTCTTCCAAATGGCAAAGAATTCCTAAAGAGGCAAGCCCTAATTTCAAGGGGATATAAATAGGGGGAGAACACACTATGGCTGGTCAGATTTTTAGGGTTAGGGTTTGGTTCAAAGGGTGTGGGCCTATGGGCCATTAAGCCTATTAGTCATAAATGACTTGTGATTTCACAAGCCATTCCTTAATCAAACTAGCTCCTAAATTCACCAAACTAATCCCAATGAGTCAATCCTCATCAACTTAAGTCAACCTAGGTTTTCAAATCCTAATCACTTAGTCATGACCTAGGTTAGCCACTAGGTTAGTCTCCAAGGTCAACATAAGTCGAAGTCACTAAAACACAAAAATCAATTATTCTAAAATTACTTAAAAATCACATTAATTATAAATAATAATAATAATTCCAAATAAATTCCAAAATTTTGAAAATGACCAAAATACCCTCAAGCTAGAAAAGTGGTAGTGACAAATCTACCCCCCTTAAAATAATTTCGTCCTCGAAATTTAAAGGCGAAACTAACTGCTAAGAAGGATAGAAAAGTATACCTCAAGGTCCAAAAAGATAGGGGTACCGCTCGCGCATCTCATCCTCCCGCTCCCAGGTAGACTCTCCTGGAGAATGATGCCTCCATGCGACGCGTACCAAGGGTATCACCTGGTTCCTCAATACCTTCTCCCGGTGATCCAAAACCTCTACAGGCTGCTCTGGATAACTGAGAGTAGGTCCAACCTCTATCTCCGAGTGATCGAGCACATGGATAGGGTCAGCCACGTACCGTCTCAACCGTGATACGTGAAATATGTTGTGAACTCCCACTAGTGCAGGTGGCAAGTCTAGCCTGTATGCCACGTCACCGACTCTCCCGCTGATAACGAATAGGCCGATGAAGCGCGGGCTAAGCTTCCCATCTCCACCAAAATGTATCGTACCATGAGTCGGAGATATCCGCAGAAAAACCATGTCTCCAACCTAATCACAAGCAAGGTCTCAAGTTACTAAAAATCAAACATGATCAATCAAACAAAACAAAACAAAATACAACCTACTTCTAATCCTATCTCTAAATCTGTACCTCAAACTCCAGCGGCCTCCGGTGGCTATCGGCCCAGTACCGATGTCTGTCCTGCGCCACGCAAAGTCTGTCCCTGATGAGCTTCACCTTCTCGGCTGCGTCAACAACCATCTCTGGTCCTAGTAAAGCTCGCTCTCCAACATCATCCCAAGATAAGGGTGTACGACACCTACGCCCGTATAGAGCCTCAAACGGTGACATCTCAATGCTGGCCTAAAAACTGTTGTTGTAAGCAAACTCCACCAAATACAGGTGATCCTCCCAGGAACCTCCAAAATCCAGGACGCACGTCCGCCGCATATCCTCAAGGGTCTGAATAGTCCTCTCTGACTGTCCGTCCGTCTGGGGGTGGTATGCAGTACTAAACTTGAGCTGAGTGCCCAAACTAGTCTGCAGACTCCTCCAGAAATAGGAAGTAAAGCGGCTATCCTGATCTGAGACTATGCTGACGGGAACTCCGTGAATCCTGACTATCTGTCTCATATATAACTCCGCGAGCCTCTCTGTAGACGTACCCACCTTGAATGGCAAGAATTGGGCCGATTTGGTCAACCTGTCAACGATGACCCAAATCGCGTCTTTCCCTCCTGGCGTACGCGGCAACCCCGATACAAAATCCATGGTAATATGTTCCCACTTCCACTCTGGAATGGGCAACGGCTGCAATAATCCTCCGGGCCTCTACCTCTCTGCCTTGACCTGCTGACAGATCAAGCATCTAGCTACGAAGTGGGATACCTCCCTCTTCATCCCGTACCACCAGACATGCTCTCGCAGATCCCTGTACATCTTGTTGGCATCAGGATGTATAGAGTACTGCGATCTGTGAACCTCCTGCATAACTTGCTCTCTGAGCTCCCCGCTAGGCACATATAATCGGGAACCGTGCCTCAGGGCACCATCCTCTGCAAGTGAGAACTCAACATCCTCCACTCCTGTACTGATCTGATCTCGGATACACCGCAGAGCCACATCATCAAACTGTGTCGCCTTGATCCTATCCATCAAGTCCGACTGTATCTGAAGGCCCCATAACTGCATCTGCACCCCTGGCACAATCACCTCAATCCCAAGGCTCTCTAAGTCTGCAAGCAGGTGCCGATCCATAGTCAAACACATGGCTGTCGGATACCTACTCAAGGCATCGGCAACCACGTTGGCCTTCCCCGGGTGATACTGAAGTACGATGTCAAAGTCCTTCATCAACTCAAGCCACCTGCGCTGCCTCATGTTGAGCTCCTTCTGTGTAAACACATACTTCAAGCTCTTGTGATCTGTGAAAATCTCCACCCTCTCGCCATACAGATAGTGCTTCCATAACTTCAAAGCAAAAAATCACAGCCGCCAGCTCCAGGTCATGGGTAGGGTAGTTCTTCTCATGGGGACACAATTTCCTGGAAGCATAGGCAATCACCTTCCCATGCTTCTGCAAGACACAACCCAGCCCCTTCCCTGAAGCATCACTATAAATAGTGAAACCACCTGATCCTGAAGGCAATGTCAGAATCGGAGCTGTCGTAAGCCGCTTCTTCAGCTCATCAAAAGCTGCCTGACACTCCTCTGACCAAACATACTCAGTATCCTTCCGGGTCAACCGTGTCAACGGCTCTGCAACCCGGGAGAAATCCTGCACAAATCTCCTATGGTATCCTACCAGCCCCAGGAAACTCCTGATCTCTGCCACTGAAGTCGGCGCTGTCCAAGCCTCAACTGCTATAATCTTCTTGGGGTCAACTGAGATACCATCTCCAGTCACCACATGCCCCAAGAAGTCCACCTGGCCCAAGAAAAACTCACACTTGGAGAGTTTCCCATAGAGCTGCTCCCTCCTGAGAGTCTCTGGCACTATCCGCAGATGCTCCTCGTGCTCCTCCTCTGTCTTGGAATATATCAATATGTCATCAATGAACACCACCACGAACTTATCCAAGCACTGGTGAAACACCTTGTTCATTAGATTCATAAATACTGCTGGTGCATTGGTTAGCCCAAACGGCATAACCAAAAACTCAAACTGCCCGTACCGCGTCCTGAAAGCGGTCTTGGGAATATCCACTCCCTTCACCTTCACCTGGTGATAACCCGACCTCAAATCAATCTTGGAAAACACCCGAGCTCCGCTCAACTGATCAAACAGATCATCGATCCGCGGCAGTGGGTATCTGTTCTTAATTGTCAGGTTGTTGAGTGCCCTGTAGTCAATACACATCCGTACCGACCCATCCTTCTTGGGTACGAAAAGTACCGGTGCACCCCAAGGTGAAGAACTCGAGCGAATGAAGCCCTTGTCCTGCAGCTCATCCACCTGCTTCTTCAGCTCCACCAACTCGCTGTTGTTCACTCGATAGACATGTTGGGAGATCGGTTCCGCGCCGAGAACCAAGTCTATCGAGAACTCTACATCTCTGTCCGGTGGAAGCCCTGGCAACGCCTCTGGAAACACAGCCATAAACTCTGCGATCAAGGGATACGGAGCCACCTGCTCCTCGACTGATGCTCCACAGAAGACTCCGCCGTCCTGCTCTGCCTGCCGTCGGGTGTACTCAATCTCTGACACTCCTGGCATCCCGAACCAAACTCTACCCCCCACGGTAATCAATACGGGCGTGGTGTCTACTCAGCCAGTCCATACCTAATACAATGTCGTAGTTCGGCAATGGCATGACGAGTAAACTCACTCCCAATTCTCGGTCTCCCAATATAACACTCCGTCCTCTGCAAACATCACTCACGAGGATGACCCCACCCCCGTTCGTGATCTTGCAGGTCCTAGGCAATGGTTCAGAAATCAAATTGTATCTAATAGCATACCATACTGACACAAAGCTGTGGGAGGCCCCGGAATCAAATAGTACAAATGCTGGAAGGGAGTCGAGAAGAACCGAACCTGCTATCAGCTCTCCGATGGCCTCGGCATCCTCAGCTGCCATGGCGAAAGCTCGCCCCTGCTGTCCTCCCCGTGCCTGCTGCTGGTGCTGCTGGAACCTCTGCTGCTGGGTCTGCCGGGCTGGTCCCCTCTGCTGGCCTGCTGGAGCCTTGGCTCTACCTCCCTGCTGTCCTCGCCCAAAAGCCCCTGGGCAGTCCCTCAACTGGTGATCTCCAACACCACAAAGTAGGAACTTGCCTAGCTTCTTCCTGCACTCATGGATCATGTGCCCCGGCTTCTTGCAGAAGGCACAAATGACTACCTAACGAGGTGCCTGCTGCCCTCTCTGCTGCTGGTGCTGCTGCTGAAAGGGTGCACGACCCTGCTGCTGAAACTGCTGAGCTGGCCTCTGCTGCTGCTGCTGGAAGTGAGGCCTCTTGGCCTGCCCCTGACTGCTGCTGCCACTCTGGAAGTCACGACCCCTCTTCTGCCTCAGCCCTAGGTCGTCTTCCGCCGCCATAGCCCCGGAATATATCTCAGTATAAGTGGCGTTCCGGTCGCTCTTAGTCAGCGACCGAACCTCTCTAATCAAACCCCGGCGAAACTTTCTCGCCTTCGTCTTCTCAGACAAATCATCAATGAACCAGGCCAGTCTGCAGAACTCCCCGACGTACTCTGCCACCGTCTGGTTCCCCTGAGCCAGAGCCTCGAACTGTGCCTCGATACCTCCCAAGGTAACATCAGGGAAGAACTGTTCCTTGAACAGCTCCTTGAACTGGGCCCAAGTCTGGCCCTCCACTCCTACTCTGGGATCTGTCTGATACCACGCTCGGGCCAAATCCTGTATTTGGCTGCCCGCTGCCTCGATCTGTAGTCGAGCTGGTATCTCTACTAGTCGGAAGATCTCCTCGATGTGCTCAACCCAGTCGTCTGCAACGTGAATGCCCTCTGTGCCGAAGAACTCCCGAGGGTGCATCTTCTGGAAGTCCTATATGTCCTTCTCCCTCCGACGGGGCTGCTGCTGGGCCCCCTGAGCTGTGATCATCTCGACAGTGGTATGAACCAGCTGGTGCGCCTCATCGATCCCCTACCTGAAATCTGCAGTCTGCCTTGTCTGCTGCTGCTGTTGGGACTCAAGAATCCTCTCCACGAAGGAGAAGAGATGTGCAGCATCTACCATCCCCACAGACGGAGGTTGCTGCGTGAGAAGGATCTCAGGAATCACAACTGGCCTCCTAACTGATGGAGGTGCTCCTCCAAAAGTGGCAAAAACTCCAACTCCTGAGGGCTGCGCTAGCCCTGTGGCACCGGGAGCTGGCTGCTGGACACGAGAGGTGGTAGACCCCTCCCAGTATCTTCCGTCACGGGGCGATGCGATCGCGTCTCAACCATCCTGGAGACACAGATCAAACAAGAAACAATTACTGAGAATGAGTCGAAAATCAAAGGAGGACAATTTAAATTTCTAAGGAAGACAATAAGCAGCAAAATAGATATACGGAATCTGAGAAGGAATTTTCCTAGTGTGATTGAGTACCTTCAAAAAAAATTATGCTAACTTCTACTGCAGGCTGCAGCAAAATTCTAGTTCGAATACCACTACATTTTCATCCTAGACCTGCATGGGCCACCACTAAAAATGTGTCACGACCTACACCCTAGAATAAGTACACGCAACGTGGGTACGTCCAGCCTACACCGCAGTGTCGACGGTAGAATGCTGTCCTAGGTCACAACATCTAACAGTTGAAGGTAATAGTAGTTATACTCCCCGAATGGGGGTGACATAACAATGTATATAACTCAACCACAGCTAAGGTAGAATAAGTAAGATGGAAAGATAATGAAGATAAAATATCTAGAATAGAGAATCACAGAAATACAATCCAGAAATCTAAGTGTCAAAAATAATACATCTCAGAATATCTCAAATCTAAATACAGTGATCCAAAATAGTAAGACAATCCTAAACTAATGGAGTGTCGCCTACTGCTAATGGATCCTGCTGCTGGTCCGAATCCAGGCACTCATCTAGTGTGGCTCCGTAGTAAGTAGGGCAGAACGCCTCAGCCTCATCCTCTGTAATATTTCAACAGGTCCAGTCAGGACGGGAATGAGCACATATCTCTCAAACAGTTCATAGCAGGTTAGGAAAATAAATCAGGCAATAGAGTAAAATACAGGAAGTGCTGAATGGAAGTACAAGTAAACAGGAGATATGTTATAACTGAAAGTAATACATGATAGTAGAGACTGTAAGTGGCTACGTGATTTAGAGCACAATGGTTATGTAAACGGCTTGGGGGCACATGAATACAAATAAGGAGGCACATGAATACAGCTACTGGGGATAGTGATCACATAACCAATTCTACTCACCCCGCCCCAATCAATACACAAGGATCCGTTCAAGTTATGTCATAAGCACATGAATACAGCTAAGATATGTGAACTCATGTAATGAGTAGTAAATGAAGCACATGATAAGCACATGAAGCACATGAGAACATGTAAAAACATGAACTAGTACGAGTACAAGGAGTACCTAATGCACATGATAAAGTACATGAACATGAAATACCCGATGCACCCGTAGAGGGATAACATCTCAGGAAGGGATCCATACAGTACTAATCCGTAAAGATACGTGTCAGCATCAAGTAGAGTAATCTAGAGCAAGAGTATAATCCAGACAGGTATGAAAAGATCAGAGAATGTACTCGCCTGATAACTGAATGTCCGAGATGAAAGTACTGTCCGATGAGTGGTGACTGGCTCCTATTTAGAACAGTACGAGTCACAACAAGTCCAGAATAGAAATGTAATGCACTACAATGCGTTCTACATGAATCTAGGTTAATCTAGACCAAAGTCAACTCTTGGTCAACTCTGGTCAACCCTGAAGTCAAACTAGGTCAACCAAGTCTAATATAGGTCTAGCAAGTTATTCTAGGTTTACTAGGTTATTCTAGGCAATACCATGTCAAGCCTACCAATACACATCTACCCAAGATTATCACTAAAGCTAACAATACACATATTGGTATATAGATTATAATCTAATCTTAGAAATGCATATCCTATAGCCACTATACCACATTACCCAATACTCTATAACATAATCTATAATACACTATATCATATATACAATACATTAAGTCCTATGGTATTCCATACTCTATGACATCATATCATAACATAAATCCCACATATTATGACACCATATATAATATATATATATTAAAATACATATACACATATATAGGAAAGCTTGTATATATATATATATATATATATAACAATGCTTATATATATATATATATACACACATAGGGAGTGAGGGGGAAAACACATGAGCACATGAGAATTAGGTGTGTGTGTGTGTGTGTGTGTCATAGACTAGAGAGTGAGAGTGTGAGCTATCACAAGAGTGTGTATGATGTTCAAGTGAAAACTGGAAATAACAGGGACTGTAATTCTTGAAAACAGTGAGCAATTTTGTGCAAAAGTGGTTGTGTGTGTATATGACAGTAAAGGAAAAGAATTCAGTTCTCAGTCAATACAAAGAAAGGAAACAATGTAACAGTTAACAAGAAATACCCTATAGCTAAAACAGTTCACAACAAACAACTCCCAATCTCAGGATTGACATCCCAGGTTTAGAAGAATTCAAACTCAGAGAAATAAAACCTTAACTGGAAATCTAAGTTAGTTTAGAATTGGAACTCCATGTTTCAGTTATCAATGAACAAAAAAGGGAAATCAGTTTGCAGTAAACAATATGGTTCAAAACCATTTTCAGGTTTATGTTCATTTCAGTTCAAAACTAGAGGAGGAAATCTCAGGTATACTAATCTCAGGTTTCTATTGAACCTCAACCCAGTTAATACATTTACAGGTTCTGAAAAAGGAAGGGAAATCGATTCATGCATTCTAATAATCAAGGAGAAAAAACTCAGATTAATGTACATCCAATTTTAGGTTTACAAATGAATAGTGAGCAATACATATCTCAGGTTAATGTAAAAAATGGGAACTAAATCTCAGTTTTCAAGGATGAACATCGATTGAAATAAATGAAAAGGAAATCAATTTACAGTAACATTTACATTACAGAAAATGGTTTAACTAGTCCCTGGTTTTCAAAGCACTGGAATCACCAACAAATCTCAGGTTTTAAAGAACTGAAACACAGCTAAAACCCAAACTCAATAATCAGTTCAAAATCTGAAATCGACTAACCCACATACCAATTTCCATATCACACATACAAACCCAAATCTCGAATGAAAATACTTAGCTAACATGTATTATGATATGTGGGGATAGTTAACAGTTGAAAACCTAACCAAAATAGGGAATTAAATGGTATTGGAAAACTAAAAATCTCAGTATTAGAGCATGTATCAGGAATGCACAGTTCAAACCAAAAATCGAGCCAATACTCCACATTAAACCATTCCTAATGTGCAACCTAATGTAACAGGGATTACATAACTTATTTAGGATCTATTTAATAAATAAAAACACAATTTACAAACATTAAAAATGATTAAACAGTGAACACCAAATTTGAACACTGAACTACACAATGTACAACACTTGCACAGACCATCACGTGTCCGACATGACACGAAAGTCCCTGGAACTCTAGGGATCTCGTGTCAGTCATGGACACGACTCCTATGTAAAATTTCAAGGGTCGAAACCCTCTGTGCACAGAGAAAACATGCACGAGCAGCAGGGAAGAAATCTGCCCGCGCGCGTGGGTGCACGACCGCGTGTCCACGCACTCGTGTCGGCCCAACCCGACACGAATACGTACTCAGTGTCCAAGAAATGTATAAGCGAGACAAAAATGGATTTTTCCATTCAAACACAATCACAAAAATCGAACGAAATGCGCATTTCGTCGAACACTAACCTAGACACATTGATACGTGTCTGATACGGACACGTAATGGGTCCAAATTCTAGGGTTAGCCTATCCTACTGTTAGGTTAGGGTTAGGACATCCTAGAAATAATTTTTAACAGAATTTAAAATCAATAGAAGGAAATATACCTATAGGTGAACAATGGTTCAAAATCCCTAAATGGGAAGAGTTTCACAAGCCACCAAACTTCCTCAAATTGTGTGTTCCCTAAAAATACTCATCAACAATAGCAAGAATACTAACATTAGGTCCTATTGCAATTTGTTTGGTGGAAATTGGAGTTAGAATAGAATTTCTAGGAATTTATAAAGATGGGGACTCACCTCTTCCAAATGGCAAAGAATTCCTAAAGAGGCAAGCCCTAATTTCAAGGGAATATAAATAGGGGGAGAACACACTATGGGTGGTCAGATTTTTAGGGTTAGGGTTTGGTTCAAAGGGTGTGGGCCTATGGGCCATTAAGCCTATTAGTCATAAATGACTTGTGATTTCACAAGCCATTCCTTAATCATACTAGCTCCTAAATTCACCAAACTAATCCCAATGAGTTAATCCTCATCAACTTAAGTCAACCTAGGTTTTCAAATCCTAATCACTTAGTCATGACCTAGGTTAGCCACTAGGTTAGTCTCCAAGGTCAACATAAGTCAAAGTCACTAAAACACAAAAATCAATTATTCTAAAATTACTTAAAAATCACATTAATTATAAATAATAATAATAATTCCAAATAAATTCCAAAATTTTGAAAATGACCAAAATACCCTAAAGCTAGAAAAGTGGTAGTGACAAACCCCCCACAATCAAGCCCCAGAACTTAAACAAATCATACCATCAAAAAGGACGACGTACAGGGTCATAACATATGGTGGCAGTGAAAGTCTCATCTAGGTATACTAGTCATGCTAACCGAAACGATCATAGGGTATCAAAACACACAAGCAATCTAGGGTGCTAAACTAGAAAAAATACAGAAATAACAAATCATCAAAACTGTAAGGCAGTCTACCATCCTACATGAAACTGGTGCTCATCAAAAATAAAATAAAAATAACTACCAATTATCTATAAAAGGGTACTATTCAAAGAAAAATCAAAATCAGAAGTTAAAGAATGAAAGTCAATTGCATGGAAATCCAATCACAATATATATATATATATATATATATATATATATATATATATATATATATATATATATATAATATTTAGTCTCGATACGATCTAAGTTGATCAAATTGGGGAAATCAAGATTTGGCAATATAGAGGACAGGTTCAACAAGGTCTGAGAACGAGCATACAAGGATGGAGATTCAGGTCACAATCAAATTTAATTCAATTGAGTACAACCCCAGATAAGGAAAGATAATCGAAGTCGATTTGGTCGTGATTAAGGAAACTAGGATTCAATGATATTGAAAACCTTTTTAGAGAAAAACAAAAAAGATTTCATTCGAAAGTCATTAATCATCTCTCTCTGATACTATCAGTTTACCATTTGCCAAATCATATTTTCTCATAAATCCCAATATAAAATCAACCGTTATATGACTATCATCGAAATTTTATAACCTTCAGTCATCTAGACCTTTACCATGATCATCATAGACAAAATTCCAAACTTTTAAAACATTTTCCACGAAGCATACCCTCTTAATTAGGTATCAACACTTATTCATTTAATCAAATTTCCAAATTCCTTCACCTCGTTCTAAATTAGATCCGAAACCTCTAAATCCAGTTTATGAAATCCTTGTACTTGTTTAAGTCAAGTCTCGTATTCTCTCAATTCTAATACCACCATGTCATACAATTTATTCTCGTTTATAAATCAACCTTCATATTTCTTCAACGTTCACCTTCAAATATTACCCTTTTGAATTCTACAATTTTCTCCAATCATCTAAAATAATTCCTATAACTTAAAATCCTTGTGTTCTCTCTGTCTCTAGTCACACTCTTACAATATCTAGTTCAATTTCGTATAATCATTTTATTCAATTAAATTCTCCTTTCCATCTCTAAATTTCTACATAGCCTTGTAATAGTTCCCAAGAATCAATAACCAAGATTTTCTAAGTTCTCAAAACTAGGTTGACCTCTGATATTCTTATTAGTTTTTTTTTTTGAAATATATCCCTGAATTACTCATAACCAAAATTTTCTGCGATTGTTTCTAAATTGATAACATTTATCACTCGATTCCATTCTAAACCTTTACCACATATCCCTCTCAATTTTTTTTTCATAATTGACATCCAACATTCTAATTCCTACAAATTATTCTATGATAACCATTTACGTCATTTCTGCACTAGATGATTTACGTCACTTCCTCAACATTTCTCAGGCAAAATGATCTGAAGATTCAAGAGTTTTCAAGGTATAGCTGACAGAATTATATACGAGACAGGGAATTAATGTAATCATGACAGTTATATAAGACAAGAATGATGGAAATAAAATATTGACAGGAAGAGAATGATAAAAGAATTTGTTCTGCTTATCTGTTTAAAAGAGGAACCCGTTTTGAAATCAGAGCTATAATAACAAATCCAAAATAAGGTCTAGCAAAATCATTGATTCATTGCATTAAGAAGAAATTTGTAAGAAGTTACACAAGGGTTTATAAAAACAGCTAAAGCTACTACTAAGTTAAATAATAAGAAACAAAACAAAACAAACAAATATTATTATTTTTTTGAAGGACTGGAACAAAAGTAGAGAAAACATGTTCAAAACATTTAAGGTACAATCTGATAATCATATGCGTCTATCCAAAATTATGGTGCTCTAAATCCTCGTCATACTAGTAAGCAAGGCTACGATAATCACAAAGTCTTCGACTTAGGCACATACCTCTAGAATCATGGTATTTAACATTTTCGCGATGCCGCTAGCTTGGCTGCAAAAACCTTAAATTTCTGTACCCAAGAAATATATCCAAAGCCAGACTATGTGTCCTCACCATGCTGGCTAATGTGACTATAGAAGACTAGATTCCAAGCTTAGATGACCTAGCCCATATAATTTCATCTTGACAAAAATTAAGTTAAATCAACAATGAATACCCAAAAATCAAATTTATCAACGAACATCAAGATTCAAAAATGAACAAAATCCTGCAATCATATAAATACAAACTCGGATGCTACCGCTAACATCAAGATTCAAAATTCAACAATCTTCAATCAAATCAATAAATACAAACTCAAATTCAACAATAATCCATCAAAATCAAATTCAACAACAGAAATAAAGATAAATCAAATCAAGGAAAAGAGAGTTTTCAAATCGAAGTTAAATAAGATTCTCAAGGGTCGTCCTAGGAATCTCTCAAGGGATCCTAATTGTGATTGAGTATCTTCAAAAATGTATCCTATTCCTACTGCAGGCTGTAGTGGTACTCTAGTTCGAATACTACTACACAAACTCGACCTGCATGGGCCATCACTAAAAACGTGTCACGACCCGCACCCTAGAGTTAGGGCACGAGACGTGGGTACGTCCAGCCTACGCCGCAGTGTCGGCAGTAGAACGCTGTCCTAGGTCTCATGCATCTAACAGTATAAGGCTAAACAGTTTATACTCCCCGAATAGGGGTGACATAGCAGATACAGTCTCAATCACATCTAAGGTAGAGCATAATAGAAATAAGCAAAACATGAAATCCAAAATAGATACAACAGATAGAAGTCTAAGTGTCTAAGATACACAAACCCAGAAATATATCTCAAAGCTCAAATACAGTGATCCATAATACAACTCAAGATAACTGAAAATAAAAGAAAAAACTCTAGCTATCTACTCCGACCTCTAATGTGTCTCCTCTAGGCTAGCAATAACCTCCAAGCTATCTGTAAAATTTATCAACAGGTCCAGTCAGGACGGGAGCGAGCACATGTCTCTCAAAACAGTTCATAACAGGTTAGCAGTATAAAGAATGCAATAGAGTAAAATACATGAAGTGCTGAAAAGGAAGTACGAGTAAACAGGAGATATTTTGTAACTGAAAGTAAATACATGATAGTAGAGACTGTAAGTGGCTACGTGATTTAGAGTACAATATGGTTATGTAAACGGCTTAGGGGCACATGAATACAACTAAGGAGGCACATGAATACATCTACTGGTGATAATATTCACATAACCAATTCTACTCACCCCGCCCCAATCAATACACAAGGATCCATTCAAGTTACTTTATAGGCACATGAATACAGCTAAGATACGTGAACTCATGTAATGAGTAGTACATGAGGCACATCATAAAGCACATGAAAGCACATGAGAACATGTAAAAACATGAACTAGTACGAGTACAAGGAGTACCTGATGCACATGATAAAGTACATGAACATAAAATACCCGATGCACCCGTAGAGGGATAACATCTCAGGAAAGGATCCATATAGTACTAATACATGAAGATACGTGTCAGCATCAAGTAGAGTAATCTAGAGCAAGAAAATAATCCAAGTAAGTATGAAAAGATCAGAGAATGTACTCGCCTCGATAACCTGAACTGCTGATAAGTATAGGGGTCCAACTGAAGCCACAGAGTCCTATTTAAAGCAACACAGGTTACAAGGTGTTCAAGTTGTAATAAAAGAATCTCTACAAGCAATCTATATTATCCTAGGTTCTTCTAAGTCAAAATAACTCTAGGTCAACTCCGGTCAATAATCTAGTTAAACTAGGTCAAGTGTTGACTTACAGTTGACTTTTGGTCAACTGGTCAACTCTGGTCAAACAGGGTTAATTCTAGTCTAATTATTAAAGACATAAAGTGTACTTCGTTATTCGTACGTCGAAACTTACGACACGCAAATCGAGATGAGATGATCAACGGTAAAGTTGATAATCTTATTATAGTGATCCATGTGTCCATCTTGTCAATTTTAGCGATGTGAGATCACTGGAATTGACTGAGCTCAGTTTCGTTGTACTAATCCCGAAATACGAACATTATAAGAATTAATTATTAATTATTTATAAAAGGGTTAAACTTAGAGAAACTAACAACAAACATTGTCGGACGATGAAATAAACATCTCCAACGTGTCCAGAATGGTCAAATTAGCTATGATAGCCTACCCTTCGGTCCAATTTGGACACAAGGGCAAAAAGGTAATTTCGGGTCAAAACGGTATCCGTATCGGAGCCGTTTTGTACGGAAAAACGTGCAAGAAAACAAGTCTATAAAATATAACAAATTATATGTCCACGAAACCAGAATGACGATACGAACCCAACGGTATCTCCAGAATTGGATTCCGTTGACCCGATCTCAATTTGGTCCGTTGACCAGAACTTGGAATTCCGGTTTCCACGGAAATACGTGCCGAAGCCAATGTTCTCAAAACTCAGCAAACTATATGTCAACGAGTCCAGAATGACGATACGAACTCAACGGTATATCCGAAATTGGATTTCGATGAGCCGATCTCAAAATAACTCGTTGACCCGGATATTGGTATCCGACTTGCACCGAAATACGTGCCGGATCCAATGTCTACCAAAACCTAGCAAATTATATGTCAACGAGTCCAGAATGAAGATACGAACTCAACGGTATATCCAAAATTGGATTCTGATGAGCCGATCTCAAAATGACCCGTTGACCCGGATATTGGTATCCGACTTGCACCAAATACGTGCCGGATCCAATGTCTACCAAAATCTAGCAAATTATATTTCAACGAGTCTAGAATGACGATACAAACTCAACGGTATATTCAGAATTGGATTCCGATGAGCCGACATCAAAAAGTCCCGTTGACCTAGATTGTGGGACCCACTTTGCACCGAAAAATGTACCAGGGCCTACGTCCTCCAAATCTAACAAATTTTATATGAAAATATGCCAGAACGACGCCACGAGTCTACTGGTGGTGTCAGAAATGAAATCTGGAGTCTCGTATTCAAAAATGGAATTTTATAAGTTAGAAATTATGAATTCGGACGACCAACTTTGGTGTCGAATTCAACCAATCAAAGAAGCTCACAATAACACGAAACTGGAGGGATAGCAAGAGGGTTATACCAGCTTCGCACAGGAACTAGTAGCACTCCAAACGGAGCTGCGGTAGAGGAGGTACAAGCTGACGAAGTTGACCTCGCGAAAACTGTCCAAAATTAATACAATTTAAACGGTCAACTTGGTGGTCGGTTTTGATGTATCAAACGATAAATTCAACGAATGAAAATTGACAGGAGTGAAGGTGGATATACTGAGATTATGACGGAGCAAAGAAATCGCCGATCCAACGGTCAGATTCCTAGGAAAATGCTGCACAAAGTTGCTGCGACGGAACGCTATTTCAGCCTCGTTTCCGAGCTCGTCACGACAGGACTTCGTGCGAAACGCACGAATCGCCTCGACGGCGCATCCCGGAGGATGGTGGCCACCATGGAAGGACAGCCTAGGGTACGCTCGGCCATGTGGGGGTTGGCCACGTCGACCCCGGCGGTGACGCCGACGGCGGGGCGCCCGAACGCGCACGGGGTTGTACGCGGCTGGTGCGCGCAAGCCACCGTACACTGCTGCGGTGCAGCGCTGCGCACCTGCCTGGCCCGACGGAGGCTGCACGGTGGTCAGACACTGGCGAGAGGCTGCTGTGCGGCCATGACGGCGGGGTAGAGGTGGTGGTACGGCGAGGTGTTGATAGATGATGGTGGTGGAGATGTTGATTGGTGTTGGTGTTTGAAGAGGAGGAGGAAGAAGGATGAGGCTCGGCCTGGTGGGTGGTCGGCCACGGCTAGGCTCGGCCAGCTGGTGGTGGTCGGCCACGGCTGGGCTCTGCCATGGCTGAGCTCGGGAAGGGTTGGCTGGTGTGTGTGTTTTTGTGGAGAAAAAGAATAGAGTGGGAGAGAGAGATAATAATTGGTTTGTGAGAATTAATGAGAGAGGAAGAGAGAGAAAAAGGTGGTTTTCCACATTGAATTTAGGGCCGGCTAGCATGTGGGAGTGAGTGTTGTGAGTTGTCTTGTAGGAATAGAGGGCTAGGATTAATTAGGAGTGAGATCAAGGGTGGGAATAAAATAGGGATTGGATTTATTGAGGGATTTAAATCAATGGTTTACACATTAAATATTTGGAATAGAAACTAGGTATTGAATATTATTTTTGGGCAAGCAAAAATAAGGACGTCATGATGGAGAGTAACATGGAGCTTGGACTGGGTTTGGTCAAACCGGGTTGGATGAAAATCGGACATTGTGCAAAAATCGAATAAAAATAGGTGTTGATGATCATGAGTAAATAAGTAGCACATAGGAATTCCAATAAATGGGACACAAGTGTCATGCGGGTAGTAGACTCAATGTAGGCCATGTCCATAATTGGGGCTGACAGGTTTTGGTCGACAGGGTACCCACAAATCAAGTTGGAAGATAAATGTGACACTGTGGGGTGAAATAAAATCGGGTCATGTGTCAGGAAAGTTGTGTGAAGCAAATGGAGCACAAAATGGCGTGTCTGAGTAGGACACGAAGGTCATGGGTGAAGAGCGTCTCGAGTAGATCATGTATGATGAGTTGGTTTCAAGAAAATAACTGGTCTTGCACTCCCAAATTAAAAGTCACGGTAACGTGCTAAAAATGATCAAGAAAAAGAGTGGGAAAATTAATTAATGATCAAATGGTCCAATTCGACCAGAAGTTCTGCGAAGCAAAAAGAGCACAAGGGAACAAGTTTGAGTGGGACACTATATACCATCATGAAGGCAATCATGTCCACTACAAAACTCAGTAAAGAAGATTTCCAGAGTTGAACATCCCTGACACTCCAAATATCAAAGGCACGAAAAAGTACACTTAAGAAAAAATAACAGAATAAATTATTTATTAAAACTAAATCAATCAAAAAAATTTAAAAAAAAACAACCCGAATTTCAGGGTGCTCACAAACAGCCAATGCCGAAGACGAACCTATATCAAAGGCAAGCTTCTAGGATCAAAAATCCTGACACCTATGCTGATGCCAATACCGAAGACGAACCTACATCAAAGGCAAGCTTCCAGGATCAAAAATCCTGACACCTATGCTAATGAAGTGAGTACTTCCCTGTACACTCAAGGGACAAAACATCTGAAGAACCGGAACCATGTTCCGAATGTTGTCAAAGAATATATCCCTCAAACTTTCTCTCGTCCCGTTGTTGTTCCTGACCTCCGTGAGCATCTCAGGCAAAAGCGGGACAACATCTCAACTGCCTCCAGTTCAACCACTTGAACACCCTTGTAGCCACAAGGTTATCATCTAGTGCTGTTGCCAGGCTACAAAACGATCTGTCTTCGATCATTTGAATTTTACAACTTCGGAACCAATATCGGAAGATGAAGACGAAGTATTGTATGCATCCGTCAACATGACTTCCCGAGACACTGGGGGTACAAAGTGCTCCAGGCACGGCAAGCCTCGTCGGCCCAGCCAAGCGGTATTCAGATTTACTCCAAGAAACTTCTGAAGGAGTATTTCGACATATCCGATCCTGAAGCCGAGATACAATCGGTCAAAGGAATCTTCTTTAAGATCCTTCTGGTCATCTTCCTACTTCTCATTCGGGAGATGATTCCTTCTCTGATTATGATGCATACAGTGAAAGTTCTGAACAAACAGTGTCTTCTACTATACCAAGAGAAGTGACAGCTTATGTTGTCACTGAAGATCCAGACGCTTCTAGTTCGGCTAATTAAGAACAATGAATTGCTGCACTAGAGGACAAGTTGAAGACCATGGCTGAAATGGTCGCAAGTATGCATTCTATCATTGTGGCCCAACATACAGTGCCACCAACCGTACCTGCTACAATTCCTGAGATCATAGCATCGTCGGTGCCTGTCAATGCAGGGCTAGGGGTAGTATCTCTTCAAGTACCCCTTGTACAAATTCAACCCACACCCAGTCAATCAGGTGCTGGGGGTAGTGCTTACCACGTTGTTCCTCCTCCTAACACTCTGATTTCGCCTGCTCCTTCTTCATCATCAGAAGATGCTAATGAGGCTGTTAAGCTCTTGCGCACTCAGTTTGAGGCCTTCAAAGAAAAAGACAATTTACAGAGATTGGGGATCAAACAACCCTATCTAGTTGAATAGAAAGAAGTTTCGTTTCCTCCTAAGTACAAAATTCCAACAATCACCCTGTTTGATGGCAGCACTTCTCTTAGTCAGTTCATTAATCACTTTGAGGTAATGACTGTCCAACTTTAACAAAATGATGCTCTTTTCACCAGGGTATTCGTCGGCTGTTTAGCCGGTGTAGCATACGATTGGTACAGAAGCTTGCCTGATGGCTGTATCAATTCCTTCTCGGGTCTTAAACAAATATTCTTGGAACAATTTTATGAGGGGATCAACGACATGACCATGTCAACCCTTAATAAAATCAAACAAAGACATAATGAAACTGCTAAGAGTTTCATTGAAAGGTTCCACCGAGAAGCTATAAAGATGGCTCCCGGGACTCCGGCCGCTGTCACCATAGACACCTGCAAGGCAAATCTTTTGCCTATCATCAGCATGTGGACGGGATCAACTCAGTTCCAAGACTGGCCATCCTTCATTATCAATGCTAAAGCAGCTGAAGTTAGCGCTGACAAGTTCAAACAGCTAGGGGTACACATGTCTAACCCTGACCGGGATGAACATCAGACATCGAGTAACGGTAATCGCCAGAACAACCGTAAGAATAAAGAGACTTTGAATATCAATTTAAAGAGCAAAGAATCTCTGGCTGTTAACGTGGCTCCACCTACGTCTACTTCTACTCCTTTCGCCCCTCCACCAAGAGAACCTCGTCCTAAAGTGGAGTACTCCTTTGACGAGAATGACACTGCGAGAATTTTTATTGCTTAATCAAAAGCAATAAGCTCTAGCTCCCAGACCCGAAGAAGCCTGATGAGGTCGGTAAGACCGATCATCCTAAATATTGTGTCTATCACAGGTTCATTGGACATCCCACTCGAGCATGCTATGTGCTCAAAGGCAAGATTCAAGAGCTAGTCAACGCTGGTGTTGTTACTCTGCAACAAGATAAGAAGACAGTTACTACAAACATAGTCTCAGTCTAGTTCGGTAACTTCCCTCCACAGATGATACAGCATGGTGTCATCACTATCCCCAAGGCCACTCTTGAAATCGAGAATCTCCCGCTTCCACGAAGTGAAGGTCTCGTTCCCTTATCTCTTGACAATGGTGAGATTATGTGGATTCACCCTGATCTCGCTTCGGAGTTTGAAGTTCCCTCTTCCTCCAAGAAGAAAGAACACTCCAAGGGCAAGACAAAGACTTGTAATATGGTGTCTTTTGACCCCATAGTCGAAGAGGAAATACTACTGGGCACCAGGTCAGGGAAAGCCTATCTACGAGAAGTTCCTGAAAATCAAGAGAATCCTGCTTCTTCTTTTGAGTCCGCTCCAGTGCAACCTGTTTCCACTGAAGACATCCCTTCTGCATCCTCGCCAGATGTAGTACCCATTCCCCCCAAACCAACAACAGCCGACAAAGGCAAACAACAAGTCTGCTTCGACAAACCTTTGAAGAAGTCATCTCCCTCCGGACTTGAAAAGCCATACAATTTTGATATCTTAGCCTAATTAGCCAATACACCGGCTAGTCTGTCAATATTCGAGCTCTTGTGCCTCTCTAAAGAGACTCGGGAAACTCTGAGTGAAGCTCTAATACAGGCAGAAACTTGCCTAGCCCTTCTAAAGAAGCCTACAGCAGAGCCTGTCTCTTGCCTCCATTGTCACAGTGTGTTGGAGTTAATTCCAAACATTACTTCACAAAGGATGATATGCTGATGGAAGACAATAGGCATGACCGTCCTCTATACTATACAGGATATGTCGACTCAATGAAAGTCGATTGTATTTTGATAGATCCAGGGTCAGCACTCAGCATTATGCCGAAGACAATGCTAGATGCACTGAAGATCCCAGTGCATAGTCTTTCCAACACAATCACTACCATCTTGGGGTTCAACCAAGGAAGAAGTGAACCTCTAGGCAAAATTCGCCTAAAACTTCAAATAGGCAATCTTCGCACAAAGGCAACCTTCTACATCATAGACAATCATGGTTGTTCTTACAATGCTCTGTTGGGGAGACCATTCTTGCATGAACACAATATTATTCTGTCTACTCTCCATTATTGTTTCAAATATGTTGATGACAATGGAGAGGTTCAAAACGAGGTTGCAGATCTCTATCCTTTCAAAGGTGTCGAAGCATACTGCAACGATGCTCGTATGTACAAGGATGAATTCATGAAAGTTGTACTGGCTCTAGACACTGAAGAAGAACAAGAAGCAGTGCCCAAAGATACCCTCATCATACCTGTCAAAGGGCGTGTTTCTCATCCTCAGTCCTCCAAACCACTGGCTATTCACTTGCCAATCCAGAAGCAACCAACCGATGGTGGTCAAGATCAAAAGGAGCTCACCTCTTCTAAACCACTTGTTATTGACTTACATCGTAATAAGGACAAAAGGCAGCTCACCTCTTCTGAGCCACTTGTTATTGATTTATCTCATAACAAGGATAAAAGGGAGCTCACCTCCTCTGAGCCACTTGTTATTGACCTTCGTCGTAACAAGCCTCCCCCACGTTCTTCTTTTTCCCCTCTTGTAATCAATCTGACCAAGCCTGTTAAGGCTAAGGGTCCTGTTGTAAATACGGATGTATAAATCAATGAAAAAGTATCTACTTTCCAGTATACTGATGTCATTTAAAATGGGAGTTGTACAGTCTCTTCAAACGGAGGTCTTACTCGAACACCCAGATGAATCTTACTTTGTTGTCCCTTCTCGAAAGAAAGAAGAAAGTCTAATACTTTTTAGTAAAGGACCAGAACAAAAATTCAGCTATATGGATGATAGCAAAAGCAACGATACAGGACATCTCTAACTTCGTCGATACAGTCAACAATCGAAAGACATCATCCGAAAGATGGGTTATGATTTTAAGAATGGCCTCAACTACGGTAAGGTAGACGAACTCCTATCCGTACAGCTGTTCTGAAAGAAAAGTCAGAGATGTATTACAGCAGGACCAAAAGAGGTATCGGATATACTTTACCTCCAGTATTATCCCCAGTAGTTTTCGAATCTGATAGTGAAGAGCGTTCTAATTCTTCTGATTCCAAATCATGGGATTCTGACACCAGCATTGGTCAAGTTCATCGGCTGATCGTATCTTCTAACATGGTCTCCGTCGAACTTCCGAAAGGTTATAATGAGGATATTGAAGAATTTCCTAAAACGGATCCTTGGGTTCAACGAATAGATACCCAATGGGAACTCCGATTCGAACAACGAGAACCTCCTACCGAAGATCAATTGGTTCAAATTGATGTAGAAGAGAGCAGGTCACCTCGTCCAATATTCATCAACAAGAACCTTCCAGAGACAGATAAGCAAGAATTAATTCTTCTTATTCAAGAATACATCGATGTCTTTGCTTGGAGTTACGAAGACATGCCAGGTTTAGATCCCAAAGTTGCTACGCATAAACTGAATATTTTGCCTAATACAAAACCAGTCAAACAGTAACAATGGCATTTCAAGCCAGAAATGATGGACATGATTGATGATGAAGTCAAGAAGCTCATCGCTTGTGGCTTTATTCGAGAAGAACAACATCCAGATTGGGTAGCCAATGTTGTTCCAGTCTTAAAGAAAACCGGCAAAGTTCGAGTCTGTATCGACTTTCGGGATCTTAATAAAGCCTGTCCAAAAGATAAATTTCCTCTCCCTATCACGGACGTCATGATTGACAACACCTGTGGGTTTGAGCGGATATCCTTCATGGATGGATTCTCTGGATACAATCAGATTCGGATGAATCCCGAAGATAAAAAACACACTTCTTTCCGCACTCCTCGTGGAGTCTATTGCTACACAGTAATGCCATTTGGTCTCAAGAATGCTGGTGCCACCTACCAACAAGCTATGAGTACCATCTTTCGAGATCATCTGCACAAGACTGTTGAATGCTATGTCGACGATATTGCCGTCAAGAGTCGTCTAAAGGAAGATCACATCCAAGACTTGAGAACAATCTTCAATTTGATGTGCCAACATCAACTCAAAATGAAACCCACCAAGTCATTCTTGGGTATCTCTAGTGGTAAATTTCTCGGCTTCGTCGTTACCTCTAAAGGTATACACATGGATCCCGAGAAGATCAAAGCCATTCAAGAGATGCGTCCTCCACGCAACCTAAAAGAGCTACGAGGATTCCAAGGTCGACTTGTGTAAATCAGGAGGTTCATTTCGAATCTGTCTGGACGCTGCAGACTATTTACTCAACTAATAAAGAAGGGTGTATCTTTTATTTGGACTGAAGAATGTCAATGAGCATTCGAAGATATAAAGCAATATCTCATGAACCCACCAGTCTTGGTGCCACCGATCTCAGGCATACCATTCTTAATGTATATCCGTGCTATGGATCATTCATTGGGTACTTTACTTGCCCAAAAGAATAAAGAAGGTCATGAACAGGCCATCTATTATCTCAGTCGTACTATGATTGGTGCTGAACACCGTTATAGTCCGGTCAAAAAATAATGCTTAGCTCTTATATTTGCTGTTCAAAAGACAAGGCATTACATCATTGGTCAAACCATTCATGTTATATCTTGAGTTAATCCTCTTCGGGTACTCATGAAGAAGCCTAGTACACTCAATTCTCGGCTGGCTACATGGGCCATTCTGTTAGCCCAATATGACATGGTATATGTACCACAAAAATCTGTTAAAGGTCAAGCACTGGCGGATTTCTTAGCAGCTCATCCTGTTCCAGAGACATCCAAACTCTATGATGAAATTCCAGACGAGATATTGGAATCCAATACAATCTCCGAAGAATTTACTACTTGGCGTCTATTCTTTGACGGTGCATCCAGGATTGGACCCAATGGTGTCATCGTTGCAGGAGTTGGAGTTGTTATTGTTTCTCCAGATGGGTCAACTATTCAAAGAACCTACTCCCTAGATGAACCCTGCTCCAACAACGTAGCAGAATACAATGCTCTACTCATTGGCCTTCAATTAGCCAAACAACTCGATGTCGAGTATCTTGAAGTCTATGGCGATTCCAAGCTGGTTGTTAACCAGGTTAGAGAGACTTATGAAGTTCGCCATCAAGATCTAGTGCCCTACCATGATGCGGCAATCAGCATAGCTACATCATTCAAAGCCTTCTTTATCGAATATGTTCGCCGAGCTTGCAATACCGAGGCAGATGCTTTGGCCAATCTTGCAGCAGTCTTAGCCATCCCTATCAAAAGACAGCAAGTGGTGGTTGTCTCTAACCGAGAATTGTTTTGCATCGAAAACAATCGTAATATTGAATTCAGTAATCTCACTGCATTGTTATCAATGAAGACTGGAGAGTTCCCTTCATCGACTTCGTATTTCATGACATACTTCCTGAAGATTCTAAGGAGGCTACGAGTGTTCGACAACGATCTCTCCGGTTCTACTACAATCAGACTACCAAGACTCTGTATCGGCGAACTTATGACGGTCTTCTCTTGCATTGTCTTGTCGGTGATGAAGCAAAGCAAGTATTACGTGAAGCTCATGATGGCGTCTACGGAGCACATCAACCCGGTCCTAAGCTACAGGATCGCATCCGACGCATGGGTTACTACTGGCCCTCTATGGTATCAGATGCCATCGAATATGCAAGAAAATGTCGAGCCTGTCAAATCCACGCAGATTTCATCCATCAACCTTCAGAATTTTTTCTGCATCCGACTGCTGCTTCCTGGGCTTTCGAAGCTTGGGGCATGGACATTATAGGTCCTATCAATCCTCCTTCGTCTAGAGGACATCGATTTATATTAGCAATAATCGACTACTTTTCTAAATGGGCTGAAGCTGTACCTTTGGCTGAAGTCAAAACCAGCAGCGTCATCAACTTCGTCAAACACTATGTCATCTATAGATTTAGGGTACCTCGAAGGATCATTCATGACAATGGACTACAGTTCATCAGTCAAAAGTTTACAAGATTCTGTGATGATCATCGGATTGATAATGTCGCTTCGACAGCCTACAATCTTGCTGCTAATTATTTGGCCGAAGCCTTCAACAAAACTATTATCAAGCTCCTCAAGAAGTTTGTATCGACTAACAAACGGAACTGGAGTAAAAAGCTTGGAGAATGGCTTTGGGCTTATCATACTATAGTCCGCAACCCCACAGGCTATACACCCTTCTCTCTAGTGTACGGCTGTGAAGCAGTTCTACCTTTAGAACTTCAAATTCCATACTTAAGGATTGCCATCGCCAACGAGCTCACTACAGAGAATAACGATCTCCTTCGACTTCAAGAATTGGCTGCGCTCGATGAGAAACGGTTAATGGCTCAACAGCATATTGAGTTATACCAAGCCCGCATTTCGAAGACTTTCAACCGCAAAGTTAAAGTCAGAGCCTTTCAGAAAGGAGAGCTCGTTCTAACAGTCAGACGTCCTATGACTATGACTCACATGAGCAAAAGCAAGTTCGATGCAAAGTGGGAAGGTCCATATATCGTGAGCAAAGTCTTCTCAAATGGAGCCTATCAACTCACAGAATTAGATGGTCGAGTTGCAATGATGCCTATCAATGGCAAATTCCTCAAAAAGTATTATGTATAAATGTAAAAGAGAGTGCTTGTAATCATCAGACAAGTTTATAAATAAAATTTGATTTTATTTCATCATGAATGATAATACATGATATCAAGGAAGGTCACTATCATCCTTTTCAAAATTGGGACGCGGGCCACTTCCGTCCTGATCAAAGACATGGTCGGCGAAAGAGCTGAGAACATCTTTGCTCGAACCCACCAGGAACTTACAAGTAGCCATCCTCATGGCCTCTTCTTCTTCTGTCGTCCCTGGTTCAAGAAGAAAGTCCAAGATGTCCCTTGGTGGCTTGGGTGCAGACGAACCTTCGCCCGCTTCTATCCGCTTTGGTTAGCTGGGATCGGCTGAACGTTCTTCCGGGAGTTCTTCAACCTTCGGGGCAATCTTAACTTTCTTGGATGCATCTCCAGACGACATTTTTGTGTTGAAAAGTGAAAGTGATCGTTCCATCTAGATTTATGTCCTATTTATAGACAGAGATTCTTGGAAACAACGAAGCGATACATTGATTCGATGGTTCACCCGTTCATCACATTCATTCGACGGTTCACCCGTTCATCACATTCATCCAACGGTTCATCCGTTCATTCCATCTATCTGATGGGTCACCCGTTCATTCATTCGACGATTCATCCGTTCATTCCACCTATATGACGGTTCACCCGTTCATTACATTCATTCGACGGTTCACCCGTTCATTCCATTCAATCCGACGGTTCACCCGTTCATTCAATTCATTTGACGGTTCATCCGTTCATCCCGACGATTCATTTCGTTCACACATTTTGACGATTTATTTCGTTCATTCATCCATCCATTCACATCAGCAACTTGTCATCCTTGATTAAGTTGTCTACCGAAATAATAATATTTGACAAATTATATTCTGCCATGTTCATATTACCTCTGAGCAGATATAATGAATATAATTATTTTCTAAAAATCAAGAAATATATCATGTCTTGCACCTCTGAATATATTTTCTATCGCTATTATTTATATCTGAATAAGATATGTAATAAATAATAGAGCCATAAAGAAAATGTTTTTTTATTGATCAAAATTGGAAGACATTACAAAGATACATATCACAAGACAAGAAGATACAAAGAGTCTTTCTATTCGGCTGGCGGAGTCATCAAGCTAGTCATCTGCTGCTTTAAAGATTGCAGTCGCTCCTCACGATAGTCCATCACTCGCCTCCTAGCTTCCTCCATCCCAGACTTATCGTCAAAAGATGGCATGGTTACTAGTTTGTGAGAGATTTCAGCTTGATGAGTTGTGACATACTCATCTCTTTCCTGAGTCAGAGCGGTCAGTTGTTGAACTGCAGTTTGATGTTCTGTGGCCTCATTCTCTAGAGCAAGCTGAACAAGTCTCAGCTCTTCTTGAAGTCAGGCAGATTCTGCTTGCAGCTCAGCGACTTTTCTCTCCTTCTCCTCAGCAACAGATGCTACTGTTTCAACTTGAGAGTTATACTCAGCAGACTTAGTAGAGAAAGTGTCCAAGAGAACTTGGAGATCAACTTTCTTAATGGCAGCCTCCTGCGACATCTTCTCAAATTCAGCCTGTACCAAAGGCTCCACCTCCCCCCTAGTAAGCTCTTGTAGATCCTAACCGAGGCCTCCAGCTCATCTAGTATATGTTCAAGAAAAACGGCTTGAGCTTCATCGCCTTGACTGCGGATGGCATTGATCAGATAGGAGGTTGAACCTCTGACTGTTGAGAAACCAACTTCTTCTTTCTCTATCACCCTATCTACTAAGGGTCCCAACGAAGTGAAGAAAAGGTTGGAGAAGGAGCTTATGATAAAATGGTTAGTAGCCAGAGCACCAGGTGTCGCGGCTACTCCCATTGACGACGAAGCAGCAGGTGTTTGAGATAGACGTGCAGCTTGTTGCACATTAATGGAGGGCTTTCTGGATAGAGGAGCCATCGTAGAGCTAACAGCCCCTCCCGGATGTTCTTCTGCAAAATCAAATAAGCCTTATCATTTTGTTGTCATTAACAACTAATCGAAGAGGATCAAAAGTAAAAGCAATCTTACCATGGCTTGGTCCTGTAACAGGTCTGTCGTCTGCTGGCACAGATTCTAACCGTGCATAAGTAGCCTCAGACATCACTGCCTGGCTACTACCCGCCTCGGAGCTGCTCGACAAAAGTCGGCTACCACTAGCTATTGTCGTTATTGGCACTATATCAGTGCAAGTAGGAGGGATTGGGGATGATTTGATTTCTGCATGGATTAAAAATAGAGATGTCAGCCATTTAATCTATGAAAAGAAGATTGATAATTTCATTCAATACCTTTGGGATCAGCGGTAGTAGTTTCCTCCGGTGCTGCTTCCTCACCCACATTTTTTTCTGGAGACACATGCACCTCAACATCCTTTTCAGGATCCAGTGTGTCATCAACGGCTTCGGGAGATATATGGACATCAGTGTCCTCTTCTGGATTTAAAGTATCATCAACAGCTTTTGTTGATGTATCTTCATTGCTTATACTATCTTCTGGTGCTTCCTCGCTGGCAGTTGCGGCAGCCTGATCGACATCATCCTGCAGGCAGAAGTCGCAATCATTTAAAGCATCAATCATTAAACAATCTTCTTCTTCACGGATTGTTCCTGGTGTAGCAGGAAGCTGGGTAGTTTCTACCGCAAGAGAAGGAGATCGCAAAACTTTATCATCTCTTTCCTCAGCCTCATCCCTCTGCTCAGCCTCATCCCTCTGCTCTGGACTAGGAGTTTCCTGTCTAGGCTTGGGGGCACGTGTAGGGGATGACATGGTGATTCTAGCAATAGCACTAGCCACCACCGAGGACAAGATTTGTCTCGGAGGAGTGACCACCCTCTTTCTTCTTCTGGAGGCCAGTTTCTTTCTATGCAGGGGTCTCTCTGGACTCTCTACATCTACTATATCGACCTGCCTTGGAAGAGAGGTCGGCGTAGTCGCTTCTTCTCTTTGGGTCGACTCAGCCAGTTGTCGAGATTGTGATCTGGTAGTGACCTTCTCTGATGGATCTAGGATAAGCTTCTTCTTTGCAACCGGAGAAGAAGGTTTGTTAATCCTCCTCTTCCTCTCCTTGGTTGGAGACTTGACAACTTTCAAGGAAATTCGCAATGGTTCGTTGACTTCCTCAGGGAAGTTAGCTTCCCTTGAGGCTTCCAACGGAGCATCCACCGGCTCATACTCCTCGTTATTACCTGGTGCTGATATAACAGTTGCTTCCTTCTTCAATCGTGTCGCTGTCGTGAAGCTATCTACAAGGCTGAAGTTCTCGGCGAATTTATTCGCTGCTGTGCAAAAAAGTAAATATGTGTATAACATTCGGGGGCCGTGATCGCTCTTGGTCGGCATCGAGAACATTGCTCTTGTGTCTCGAACGTTATAATAAGCACAAGCCCTGGCACCATCAATCAGATAATCTTTTTTTTGCAGGCAAGTTATAGCATTGCCTACGTGGAATTGGTCATAGCCGAATTGCCGCACAAAACGGCTGGGAAGATAAGGTTCCAAGTAACATTCCTCTTCAAATCTATAGACCAAGTTGGATGGTCGAATCGTCTTCAGCCACTCAAATACTGCACGACCTAGAGGCTGCCTCCCAAGATCAACTAGATTTTTTGACATATATTCATAGCCAGTTGGAGGGGGAACACAGTAGAAATTCCACCCCTTCCCAAGATTCAAAGCACGTCTGCAATCTTTCAGACTGGTGTATATCCATTTACTCTGGGAGAATCTTCGTAAATAGCTACCACCGACTGCTCCTATATCAAGGTTCATCAATGACGGATGGTACAGAAGCAACCATCTGAACAAATAAGTGTAGTGCAGCTCTAGCCGAGGTAAGTTCCCCTTCTTGCCTTTCTATTTGAGCATAGATTCAATATAAAGACGAAGACCAGCGTTTACTCTGCAGGTCATCGCCGACAGCAGTTCCATCCGGTAGCCAAAGACTAACCGGACAGCAGCAAAGAGCACGCCGCGATGGAAGCGATCGACGGCACTGGCTTCGGGGACGACGAATCGTCGAAGACAGTATGTGAGGAAACTCGCCCGCTGGGCTTTCTTTGACATAGACCTATAGCCCAGTCTTATAAAACTTTCAATAACATCTCCTGTCTTAAAAGGAGGATATTGAAGTTCATCATCAACCCTGATGTCCATCTCTTTGTTCTCTTCTATCAATCCTATCACCTCACTATGGCTGGTTGGTCTGAAGAAGCTAGGGTTACACTTATCATGATCCTTAGTCTTCTTCTCTATGATGTGGTTAAGAAAGAGATAAGGCAACCACTTTGACGAGTAGCAAGTACCAGAAGAACCACTCTTGTAATACAAGGAGCAGATCTTATAATGGCACAGCAGTTCTTCAAAAACGTCCACCATTTCAGCATTTTCCCGACGAAGTCGGTCCAACTCATCATTTGTTGGAACAAATTCCTCATAGGGGAATTCCTCCATTGGCAAGCCTGAGATATACTTCATCTCATGAAGAGCAAGTCCAATTTCTCCACAGGGTGTCATGAAAGTCCCTGTCCTAAAGTTATACCTCTCTGCCAAAGCAAGGAACAGATGAGGGTTAGGATGGAAGCCGTATACGGTAGAGAATATCGGCTGGTATAGCTCAATCTCCTTAAGCTTATCCTCGAACTGAACCAATATACAATTGGCTATGCTGTTCCATCTTTTGTTATCTGGGTTCACCAGACCTGTCAATCGGATGTCCTGATCCGGGTATCTTCCCTCAACCCTCGCAGACTCGTTTGCGAAGATCGGTGTTCTAACTGGCAATAGCAGAGAAGAGTTCTCTGGCGGAATGCAGCCCGGCTTCAATCCTCTGAGTAGTGAGCTGTGACGCTCAGAGGAGCTGTAGAACATATTCTTATTATTCGGCCCCTTCTTCACACAAATGTTTCCCATTCTGGCTTGCTGGAGAGGAGTAATATCCCAGTCCATCCTCCTGGGATAACTCGCATGGGTATAGCGAGATAAGGGAAGGCACCTGGAAGTCTCAGGCAAGAGTATCCTTTTCTCGGCTCTCTGAAGGAGTCTCTGTTCGACTCGAGGTCTCGGTTGAGAACACTTATCAATAGCCTCACCAAATAGAAACAGGGGTTTCTTGTGCATAATGGTATCGGCAGTCTGCAGAGGCTGCCTGTTTATCAGACTTAATAAAGTTTCGTTGTCTTGTGCTACTAAGATGGCTTGACGGGAAGATGGCAGAGCATATTGGAGAAATATTACATGGGACAAATCTTTCTTAAACTCTGGTTGAGTAAGGGTCCCTGCAAAGATTTCATAATCTGGGTCTTCTCTAATGTTAACTGCATCAAACATAAAGACAGAATTCAGTACATACAAAATCAAAGATTCTATCCAAAAAAATCAGCAAATTACGCAAGCATCAGATTGTGCTGTCTATAAAACATCAGATTGCACAACAGCAGCTTCCATGCGCAAACTGTCCAGTTGTGCCAACACATTCACTTACGTAAGTCATCAGATTGTGCTAACAAGCTTACGCAAGGCAACAGTTTATGCTGGATAGACTTGCACAAATCGATAGAGTGCGCTGACTTTTGCCAGCGCTTTTCAACCGATTGCGCAAGAAAATAGTCTTCATAAAAATGAAAACTATTGGGTTTGTGCAACCGAAACCCTAAACAGGGCAGCACAATACAACTAAATCTCTAAAAAGAGAAAGGTTTGAGAGTTCGACAATGTCAAAGAACCCTAAAAAGGAGTTTTCGATCGAGTTCACTACCTTGCAGTACGGGATGACCGATTTCATGATGAGAGATACGAGGCACAGTCCGAGTCGAAGACTCGGCAGGAGCTTTGCCCTTGTCGACGGCAGAGCGTTTCGGAGCCATTAGTGTCGACGGGGAAGAAGATGAAGAGTCAGAGTGGGCTCGGGAATTTTCTCTCTCTCAAATGTTTGGAAACAAGTAAAGAATAACAGGGAGAAGAATGAGAACTATTTATAGTTTTCGAAAGTAAACAGACGCCTCAGATTGTGCCGAAGAAATAGGAGCTGACTCCTCCAATTGCGCAGATAAGTCATTACATGCGTAACTTGATTTAAAAATCAAAATTCAAGGTATTTCAAAACTTTGAATATTTTTAAATTTCGAAAACTTTAAAGGGGGTCTTGTAGGTCCTAAAAATCAAGTTGCACCTATCAACAAAGCAATAAAAATTAAAGTGTGCATCCTTCAAGTGAACTGCGCAAGAGACAGATTGCGCAACAGCTCAATTACGCAAGCTAAATTGTGCACACTTCCAAGTGCGCTAGCTGACATGGCCGCATCATCATTACCTGACAGAAAATCAGATCTTCTGACAGCTGACAGCCCGAAGAACGAGGAAACTGTTCATTTCTCGTGCAGTACAGCGCTCGAGGACAGCTCTACAGCCAGCGCATTCTATCTGCCCACTCGAAGCGCAGTTCAATCCAGCACAATCTAAACCTAGCACAATCTGAAGTTAGCGCAATTCATGTGGCGCAGTCCATCAAGACAACTAAAATTTTATACGTGGCATATATGCCATCAATTGCTCACCACGTAGAAACCGTCTGTACACGATCATGTGCATTTCAATCAAATGATGCCATGTGTCCAATACAGTTGGCCCACGATCAAATAACTGCCAGTACAGTCTGATGTTTGCGCAGTCCAATGCATGCGTAATCCATCCTGCGCAATCCAGAATAACTAAAAATTAGTTATTTCCAGAACTCTATAAATAGAGTTTCAAGTCCTTCCTAGGGGGATTAGAGAGATCATAGATCAGAGATCATTATTGTCACCAGAGATCAGGAGTTCTTACCCAAGTGCTGCTGCATTCTTCAGAGGCTATCGCCTTCAACTTCAGAGGCTATCCCCTTCAAAGTTCACATCGTCTAAGGGATAAAGCGATCGTCTTCAGATCGGATTCCTACAGTTGTACTTTCCCAGAATTCTATTGTAATCTTCTTACAAAGTTTGTGAAATAAAGACCAACTTTTATTTTTGCAAACACCCACTAGTGCATTTCTATGTACTGACACCCCACCAGATTATCTGCAGGGTGCAGGGAGTAACTCATTCGGTGCTGAGTTAGCTTGTCACGTCGAGGTGTTGGAGCATGCTTTGGCGTCTTGGATGCATAGCTACTGGACCTTCGAATTTCATATATACGGGACATAATATATGGAATATCATCTATTGTATCATTCTTAAGTTATAAGCCTTATGGCATGATTTTTTGTATGGTATGTGAAAGAGAGAGAGAGAGAGAGAGTTCTCGAGCAATTTGTATTCTCGGCTTCGAGCCATTGACTTCTATTTCAAATAAGTAAAAAGAATCATTTTGTGTATATCTTGTGTTAATTCAACTTTTCTGCTTGGAGACTTCTGTTCGACGACTCTACCACTTAGTTGTTCAATCGGGCATTTGGTGCTTACATTGCACATGCACAACTTAGGCTTTTGTGGCAT
Organism: Iris pallida; assembly: GCA_029216955.1. NCBI lineage: Eukaryota > Viridiplantae > Streptophyta > Magnoliopsida > Asparagales > Iridaceae > Iris > Iris pallida. The sequence continues at coordinate 5,457,234 of JANAVB010013398.1, forward strand.
CACGTCAAGTGAAAACGTTCAATTCTGTGGAACCGGGGCGTGACTACTGTAACCACTTTTTTTTCTCACGGGGTCTCTCTCTCTCTCTCCACGCTAACTCTCTCTCTCTCTCCTCATAGGAGTCCTAAAAAAAGGTAGAAAAAGCTCTGCAACCTCCTAAAAAATTCTTTCGTCCGTCCTTCTTCTTCCGCAACGAGAACGAGCCACCCGCCCTTCTTCTTCTACCGTGGACCAGATCTGCAATAGAGGTCACACTGCTACATCGATGGCAAAATACACCAGGAAAGCACTGCCTCGACAGTCTCTGTCATGCCCCAGTCCCCGTATATAAAGGACTAGAAATATGTAACATGCCAGCTACATAACCAGTGAACTCCAGCCTAGCTAGAATACGTATAAGTTGTCTGGATATCTAAATTGATCTATCACATCACCTATTATATATCTCAATCCACATAATGAATAAATATCAAGAATAAATAATATGTGTTATGGTCTATAACCCATTAACATATATGTTTGAATAGACCCGAAGAATAATATAGGTTTATAAAACTAGACTCTAACAACAATAAAATTATGGCATAAATATAAAGTACAAAGAAATAATAAATACCTGAATCATGCAGAAACACATCACAACAACTCTATACATGAAGTCCAGCAAACACCTGGAGAGATCACCAGGTCCTCAGAGGGACGTAACAAGATACATATAGCATGTCATAAAATACTGAATATAAACAACTTAAAAGAATAGGGTCTCCTAACCATTCTATGTAAAATGCACTTTTAATAACAAACCTTCAACGCATGGGCACTCTGGCTATACATGGGATTGGCATAGTCCTATTTTTTAGCACCAAGGGCCTAAGCGCATAGCCCTCCTGTGAAGGTCAGTAGCCAACTAGAGGGTAGTCTCACCCGCGCCTCCGAAGAAGCTTATGGGTTATAAAAGAAAATATGCATTCGTAGCCCATACGCTAAGGAACTGTCCTCCCCACCCCATGCTCTTATCTATGTCATATTCACGACATACACCTCTAATTTGCTAAGTCTTCTAACATGTTTATCTATTAGCAGTTATAAACTACTGTATGGCCTGTACGCACCGATGATCAATTGATACGCAAGTCCGAAATCTATATGTGTTTGCCATTGATTGTAAAAGTACAGAACAATTTTATAGAAGGACTGAACTTAGACTCACAATACAAACTCACTCGCACAAAGAAAGCCTAGGAATGAAAAACTAGGTACAGCAATCTAAGTACGATTATTTATTTTTGATTATGGGGGGTAACAATAGAGGCTCGAGAAAGCGATGGTAGCTCTGTCTTACTCCTTGGACGATCGGACGTAGCCTTGGCTCTGATGAAGAAATGCTCTTGGACGTGTGGGGAGACTCCTCTGCACTCTCTTTTGTCCTCTCTCTCTGTCTCTGTTCGTTCTCCCTTTTTGCAAGGGAATGGCACCTTGCTATTTATAGGAGTAGGGTATGATCATTAGGGTTTACAATGATTGCCCCTTAAAAAGTCGGCGGCCAATAATCTGGACCATTAATCTTGATTGCAACGAATCTGGGCAATTAATGTGGATTGCACCAAATCCTATGGGCAATTAATGTTGATTGCCATAAATTTTCATAATTTGTGATGATAGGCTCGGATCTCCTGCCACGTGTTCGATTTGTCTAATCCGATTTGATTTGGATAATTATGATAATTGTAATAAATCTGGGTTTGTTATGATTTACTAGCAGCCATAATTCCGAGAGGGATAAGAACGCCACGTATCTCAACTGTTGTGAGGGCCGCCACGTGTCTCTCTGTCGTGTGCGGTCTCTAAGTGAACCGCATATGGGTGGCCTCCACAATCCTAGCCGCATGAAGGTAGTAGCCGTAATAGGGTGGCAGCCTCGTGAAGGAGACAGCCGCATGAAGGTGGCAGCCGCGTGAAGAAGGCAGCCGCATGAAGGTGGCAGCCACATGAAGGAGGCAGCCGCATGAATATGGCAGCCGTATGAAGGAAGCAGCCGTATGAAGGAGGCAGCCTCGTGAAGGTGGCAGCCACATGAAGGAGGCAGCCGCATGAAGATAGCAGCCGCATGAAGGAAGCAACCGCATGAAGGTGGCAGCCGTATGAAAGAGGCAGCCGCATAGGGGTGCTTGGACTCGACGGATCTTGTCAGTTTATAAAAGATTTTTTTCTTTTCCCAAGGAGCACGCCATCATTATTTTAGCTTTATGTCAGAGCTATCATTCATTGTGTCAGAGCTGTCATTCATTGCGTCAGAGCTGTCATCAGAGCAATTAATTAGGAGGCTGCTTTATGGCCAGTTGTAAAAGCGGACAGCGTATGACCACGTGTCTTTGCCTGAGCCGCATGGAGCTGTTGGAGAGTTTCGAGCCGCATAAAGTTCTGAAGGATTCCCGGGCCGTATGAGGCTCCTTCTATTTGGAGCCGTATGGGCTTTTCTTGTCATTTTCCATGCTTCTACAAGACCCCCTTCAAAGTTTTCAATTTGAAAAATTGAAATACTTTGAATAAGAAGCATGGCTATATATAAGCTATTCTGGCCGCATAGAGTATTCTAGCCGCATGGACTTTCTAGCCGTATAGGATGTTCTGGCCGCATGGACTTTTTAACCGCATGGCCTTCCTAGCCGCATGAGTCATTTCTGGCCGCATAGACTGTCTGGGCGCATAGACTCCCTGCCACGTGTGCATCTCATTAATTACTCTTGATTTGCTTCAGATTTAAAGCTGTCTTTTGGGGCAGGATCCCAAGGGTCGGTTTTAAATATCTGGATTTTCCTCAATGAACGAAGAGTTGGTTTTATTTTTATGCAGCACGCGGATCGAAGCGTCCGTCGGTTCATGAGCCTTCCCTCTTTTGTCTACCTATAAATAAGAGGGTTTATGGAGAGGGTAGACTCCTTTAGCTTCTCTCGTCTTCAACTCTTCTCGCTGTCTTCATCTTCCTTCTCCGCTCATTAGTCAATAATGGCCCCCAAGTCTTCCAAAGCCGCGACGAAGGGTAAGGGAGTGGCTTCTTTGTTAGCCATGGTGCCTGAAGTCCACCCCGACGTTCACTCCTCCATTGCTGGTAAGGGTTTGGGCGGATCGTATACTTTAAAACCATACCAAAGACGGCTCTGTTGCATGCTTTATGCACAAGCCTTTAAGGCGTTTCTCGTTTTCATCAAACTGTTCAAATTGTATGGGCCATATGTACGTCCCATGTCCGACCCGCATGAGGATATACCCTATATCTGAGCCGCATGGGAGTTGTCTCGTGGCCGCATAGACACTTCACAAATTGAACCGCATAATGACCCATCGCACAGAGCCACATAAGTCTCTCTGAATTGAATCGCATGAAGCCCCCTCAATCAGGACCGCATAAGTTCGTCTGGACTGGGCCGCATAAGGCTCCGGCCATCTAACTTTGTTTTTTTTATCTTTGATGCTTGTAGCATCCCTGCCGAAGGCTGAGATCATTGTGAAGAAAGAGCTGCTGCCTCCTCTCAAACAAGGGTCATCGCTTGTTAAAGAGGAGGTAATACCAAAAACAGAGGAACAGAGAGGGGAGCTGGCACCTATTGCTGTAAAGGAGGAGCCCCAGTCTGACGGCAGTAGTACTGGGAGTTCTGACCCTCCTACTCTGGACGAGGACTTTGCTCAAGTGGATCCTTCATATGAAAAATGGTTGAGGGATTGGTATATGCGCCCCCGCAACTAGGATTCGTGGGCTCTCGTAAATGTCCGTCTTTTGTCTTGGTATGGTTGAGGGATTGGTATATGCGCCCCCGCAACTAGGATTCGTGGGCTCTCGTAAATGTCCGTCTTTTGTCTTGGTATTTCTGTCTGTCTTTAGCTGCAGTTTGTGTTTTGCTTCTTTTGGACATCAATGTAATCTTCTCCCTTCTTGTCTGAATGAAATGATAGAGAACTTTTCTGGCTTGCTCATGAGATGTAGTCATGTGAATGGAACTAATTTTGAATGAACAGAATTTATTCGCTCTATTCTTTGCTTGTAGTAGTTGCCCCAATGGGAGCCTTTTTGTGGACCTATTATCCTTGGCATACCCTGGTTCTAGATACGGATAATAAGTTGGGAGAGAACCAACATACTTACTCAGAGGTAATGAGGACATGGTAAATGTGAGGGTTTTTTCGATGGAGCCTTCCCACTCAGAGGTATGAGGACATGGCAGGAGGGGGCTCCATGAAGGGATACATAGAATGACTCAGAGGTAATGAGGACGTGGAAGTTCTATGTAAGGGGCGGTTTGTTTTTGATGAAATAGAAACAACTCAGAGGTAACATCGACGTGGTTGTTTCGAAGAATTTGTAGATCTGTTACCCTTTTTTGTGCACTGAAAGTGAGGGTATTGGATCATAAAGAATGAGCTCTTTTAGGAGAAAAGTTCAGAGGTATGATCATACATGACTTACTACCTAAAAGATACGATATAGATTTATCTATAGTGACTAGGATGTGAGTTCAGCGGTACTTGCGGGTACATAACTCAACAGTCTGGGAGATTTGGAATTAGAATGTGAGTTCAGCGGTAGCAAGGGGCACATAACCCATCAATCAGGGATATTTGGATTTGGAATGTGAGTTCAGCGGTAACAAGGGGCACATAACCCATCAATCAGGGATATTTGTATTTGGAATGTGAGTTCAGCGGTACCTGGGGGTACATAACTCGACGATTTTGGAGGAATTTGTAGTCGGAATATGAGTTCAGTGGTACCATAGGGTACATAACTCGTCATTCTGGGATACTTGTTGTCGAAATATGAGTTCAACGGTACCAGGGGGTATGTAACTCAGCAATCTGAAAGATTTGGAGGATGTCTTTTCAGACATAATACTTCTTCAGGAACTTGCCTTTGATGGGCAACATAAGCAAGTCTCCATTTTGTTTTACGAGAAGGTAAGCTCCATTGGAGAATACAGCATCGATGATGAACGGGCCTTCCCACTTTGGCTGGAACTTACCGGCGGTTTTGTGAGTCAAAACCATTGGCCTCCGAACTGCCAGAACGAGATCGCCCACTTGGAATGTTCTAATTTTAACCTTCTTGTTGAAGGTTTCGGAGATACGGGCTTGGTACAGCTCGATTCGTTGTTGAGCTAACAGGCGCTTCTCGTCTAGGGCTTTCAACTCTTGCAGTCGGCGATGGTGATTATCATCTGTTGTCAATCGGTAGGTGAGTATGACACGGAGTACGGGGATTTGAGTCTCCAATAGGAGAACCGCCTCACTTCTATATACTAGAGAGAATGGTGTATTCCAGTGGCCATCCGTACTGTAGTACGGTACGCCCATAAACATTCGCCGAGCTTCTCATTCCAGTCGTGTTTGTTTGATGACACAAATTACTTGAGAAGCTTGATGATGGTCTTGTTGAATGCTTCAGCCAGACCATTAGCCGCCGGGTTGTATGGTGTTAAAGCAATATTCTGGATTCTGTGTTTATCTTAAAACCGATAGAAAGCGTGTCTTGCAAACTGCGAACCATTATCATGGATGATCCTTCGTGGCAGTCCAAATCGGTAGATGACATAAAGCTTGAGGAAGCTGATCATGTTTGAAGTTTTGACTTTTGCCAGCAGAATAGCCTCTGTCCATTTGGAGAAGTAATCTATGATTACGAGTATAAAGCGAAGTCCTCTGGACGAAGGTGGAGTGATCGGACCAATGATGTCCATTCCCCATGCTTCGAATGGCCAGGATGCCACCGTCGGGCGGATGGCTGGTGGATGAAATCTGCGTGGACTTGACAGGCTTTGCATTTTCTTGCATAGTCTCTCAGGTCTGCAACCATCGTGGGCCAGTAATAGCCCATTCGTCGAAGGCGATCCTGTAATTTCGGGCCAGGCTGATGGGCCCCACAGATGCCATCATGAGCTTCACGTACGACTTCATTGGCTTCTGTATTTGACAGACATCGAAGAAGTAATCCATCGTATGATCATCGATATAGCATTTTCGTCTCTGTATCGTAGAAGAATCTGAAGGAATGTCTTCGGATAGAAGTGGCTTCCTTCGAATTCTCTGGTAAGATGTCATAGACCACAAAGTCGATGAATGCTTATCTCCAGTCTGGTGCTTCATCGACTGTTAGAGCGGAGTAACACTCAACACATTGAACATTATTCCTGGGACAGACTAACTCACGGCCTATGATGTCAACCAAATGGTGAGCATGATTTTGAACTTCTAAGGAAGCGGCTAGGCCTGTTAGGGCATCGACTTCAATGTTCTGGAGCCTGGGAACATGTTCTATGAAGAACCCCTCCAAGGATGAGATGATATCAATCGCTATTTGGTGATAGGGGATCATGTCTTCATGACGTACTTCGTATGAGCCCCGGATTTGGTTAACGATTAGATGCAAATCGCCGTATGCTTCAAGGTACTCTTCCCCCAGCTCCTTTGCAAGTCGGAGGCCAATGACCAGAGCGTTGTACTCGGCCACATTGTTTGAGCATGACTCCGTGAGGGAGTAAGCCCGATTGATCACCAGCCCGGAGGGAGAAATCAGCACCACTCCGACTCCAGCGACGATGTTGCCTTTGGGCCCCGTTCTGGAAGCACCATCGAAGAACATTCGCCATACGACATCATGAGAGGCCACATTTGAATTGGCGACCTCATCTGGAATCTCTTCGTCTATCCTGGTTGACTCCGATCCTGGATGAGCTGCTAAAAAGTCTGCCAGAGATTGACCTTTAGCAGCCTTCTGGGGGACGAAGATCATGTGGTAGGGAGACAATAAAATTACCCAGGTAGCGAGGTGAGAGCTGAGTGCACCTGGCTTGGTCATGAGGACCCTGAGGGGGTTGACCCTTGATATGACATAGATGGTTTGTCCCGTGACGTAGTGTCGCATCTTTTGAATGGCGAACACCAGAGCAAGGCACTCATTTTCTAGGGCAGTGTATCGGTGTTCCGGCCCCATCATCATTCAGCTGAGGTAATATATGACCTGCTCGTGGCCTGCATCATTGTTTTGCGCTAATAAAGCACCGAGAGAATGCTCCATTACTCGCACATAGAGCAGGAATGGTTTTCCAGCAACCGGGGCTACCAGGACTGGAGGGTTCGTCAGATATTCTTTGATGCTGTCGAAGGCGCGCTGGCATTCTTCATCCCATACGAATGAAACGCCCTTCTTCATGAGGTGGGTGAATGGTTGACATCGTCTGGAGAGGTTAGAGATAAACCTCCTGATGTAGGCCAATCTTCCTTGAAGGCATCGGAGTTTACGAAGATTTTTTAGGGGATCCATTTCCATGATTGCCTTCGTCTTCTCAGGGTCTATGTAGATACCTCGGGAAGTAATGATGAAACCCAAGAACTTCCCGCTGGATACGCCCAAGAAGGATTTTGTGGGATTTATTTTTAAATTGTTCGCCCGCATTAGGTCGAACACTGTCCTCAGATCATACAGATGATCTTCCTTAGAGCGGCTTTTGATGGTGATGTCGTCGACGTAGCATTCCACTGTCTTGCGCAGGTGGTCTCTAAAGATGATGCTTATAGCTCTTTGATAGGTGGCGCCAGCATTCTTTAAACCGAAAGGAATGACTGCGTAGCAATATGTGCCAATTGGTGTTCGAAACAATGTATGCTTTTCGTTATCAGGGAACATCTTGATTTGGTTGTATCCCGAAAAGCCATCCATAAATGACATACGCTCAAAGCCGTAGGTATTGTCAATCATGATGTCTGTGATAGGGAGAGAAAACTCATCCTTAGGACATGCCTCGTTCAGATTGCGAAAGTCGACGCAGATTCGAATCTTGCCACTTTTCTTGAGGACTGGTACTATGTTGGCGACCCAGTCTGGATGTTGTTCCTCGCGGATAAAACCACTGGCTATCAGTTTATTGACCTCAGCTTCAATAGCATTTATGACGTCGTGGCGAAACCGTCATTGCTGTTGCTTGACCGGTTTTGCATCCGGACGGATGTTGAGCTTGTAAAGTGCAATCTCGGGGTTCAATCCTGGCATATCTTCGTAGCTCCAGGCGAACACATCAATATATTCTCTGACAAGTTGCAGTAGTGATTTTCGCTCTTCGTCTGTCAGATTCTTGCTGACGAAGATGGGCTTTGGAGAGGACTCATCACCGAGATCGACTTGTACAACCTCATCCTCGGTGGGAGGCTCTCTTTGTTCGAACCGCTTCTCCCACTGTGCATCTAGTTATCGTGCCCACGGTTCTAACTCAAGAAGTTCAGGAATGTCTTCATCTTCTTCGTAGGCGTCGGCAAATGCCATATTGACGGACCAGACTTGCCTGAGCATGTCCTCGATGCTGACATCCGAATCGAAAGTGGGTGATCCGGCTGTGTGTGAGTGCCAGTCGCATTCCTCTTCTGAGCTTTCAGGGGTCGTTGCCGGTGTAACATAACCTAGCACACATTTGGTTTTGTTGTAATAGTCTCGTGGTTTACCAGCCGAGACCGACAATTGCAAGGGTAACTGCCGTCCAGTGCCATAGTTTAAGCCTGGTGTAGTTTCCAGATCATACCCTTATTTTTGCATGAGGTACTTGGATTAGAAACTATACAGATAAAGGGGCAATATCCCGATGTCGGGTTCGAGATTAACTTCTTCTACCCTAAAGGGTTGTGGGTTATTCTTTCGGCCGAAGATGATTGGATGATCCCCTCCCTCAATTATGCGGTAAGCATCTTCCACTAGGGTAAGTTGGTTTACGGCGTAGACATTTGTTACCTGCGTGTGCAGGTGAGTGCCTATACCGTGTTCCATAGCATACATTATACAAAGCTTATTAAGCTCGAGATAATTCAAAGATAGCCCTTTATTGATGAAGTAAGGTATCTTTTCTAGTGGGATTGCGTCATCTGCGGATGGCGCATCAGTATAAGCAGCGACATACTTGGCCAGTTCAGACTCTTTTTCAGCCACCCCCTGTGTAAATGAAGATGACTTAGGCAGCTTAATCATCAGGGGCGCCATGGGTAGAGCAGAACGTGGAGTTGTTGGTGTACTAGCCACCCCTAGTTTGGTGCTCGGTACTGGACGGGGAGTTGTTGGTTGGCTAGCAGTCCCCGGCTTAGCGCTCGGTTGCTGATTCATTCTGGAAAGACGAATCGTCATTGGCTTGACAGAGGGATTGAGCTCCTTTGTTTGTTGCTAGCTAGCTTTAGGCAGCCTGATTGAGTGGCTCTGTCATGAGTCTTGGCGCTTGGCCAGACCTTGGTAGTCGGATTATCATCTATTCCTCCTGTGCAGAGAGGCTAATTGCGTCCTTACGCAGAGTGGCTGTAAGGGGCGCAGTTATGCCAGGTTTGCGGGCTTGGAGGTAGATCGTCAGAGGTTCTTTTGATCCAGTTGTCGCCTCAGTTTGAGCTTAAGTATCTCTTTTGACGTGATGCTTTTTCGACTTCTCGTACAAGCATGAATCTGAGTAGTAGGATTCGACCCCTTTGAAGGAATCGATGTCGGCAAATTCAGTCCTCACGAAGCCGTGCTTGTCGACGTACTTGAAGCATTGGTGTAGTATGGAGGACACGATCATGTAATCGTGTATCCAAGTACGCCCCAGGAGAATATTGTAGGAAATGTCCATATCTATGACATAGCAGGTCACTTCTGACTGAAGGTCGTCGATTTGGCACTTCAAGCGAATCTTCCCGATCGGATAGCTTCTGCCTGAATTGAAACCGCTGATGGCGGTATTTTTCGGCGTCAGGCAATACATTAGGATGCACAGATGATGTAGTAGGCTCTTCGTAATGATGCTTATGGAAGAGCCGGGATCAATATGCATTCGATCTACCTTGACATCGCCAATGTACCCAGTATAATATAGAGGGCGATCATGCAGGTTGGTCTTGATAAACATATCCTGCAGAGTGAAGACGATGTTGGACATTGCGCCTGTGCAAGCGCTGTCCTGGAGATCTGCAGGCGGGCTCTCCCTAGTGAGATTGGACTAAGCCAGATATACGTCGACATTCTGGAGCGCCTCGCTCAGTGCGACGCGAACATCTTTGGAGAGTCTTAGGAGCTCGTATAGCGATAATTTGGCTGGTGTGTTAGCCAATTGCGCCAAGATGTCAAAGTTGTAGGGCCTTTCCAGCCCATGAGGCATTTCTCTTCGGAGCGGTTTATCGAAGCGAGTCTCCTTCGGCCTAGGCTTGTCGGTCGTCGAAGGCTGCGAAGGTCCTGGAGCATCAGTAGCTGTTGGCTGATGGTCTTCAGCTGAGTTACCCGATGGAGGTTGGTTTTGTGCGCCGGAGCGGGTAACCACAGCCGTAGCTTCTTCGAATTCTGCCGAGATTATGCGACATGATTTGACTTTCCCGCATTTCTTCTTGCTGGCGGAGGGAGGTGCAGACTGAGTCACCTCAGGTACCAAGTCCGGATGGACCCACATGATCTTCCCCCGTGATGTGGTGAGGGGCACTAGGCTGGCATCCTGGTTTCGGGGAGGTGGAAGGTTAGCGATCTCCATCCTTTCTCTAGGGACAGGCACTACTCCATCTTGAGTCTTTGTCGGAGGGAAGCTGCCGAATTGTACTGACACCATGTTGGCCGCTACGGTTACCTCTTCGAAATCAATGGCCAGGGCCTTAGAATTGATGAGATGTTGGATGTATCGCTTCAGTTGGTAGCAGTCATGTGTAGCATGGTAGACATAGTGATGGTAGTGGCAGTACTTGGGGTTCTCCATTTCTGTAGGTCGAGGTTCACGTCTTGAAGGAGGGAGCTGAATTCGACCTCCCTGTATGAGCATGTCCAAGATGGGCTTGACATGGCCGTCTTCGAAGGAATAGGTCATCTGAGGCCACTGTTTCTCTACTGGCTTCGATTCAGGCTTTGGGGCTGTGTCGGCCACCATAGCCTGTTTGCCCTTATTGTCTCGATTGTTGGAGGGGTTACCACCATTGTTGTTGTTGGTGTTAGGGCGCTTGCCCTTGTCCTCTCCTTCTGAGACGTGTAATCCCAACTGGCGAGCTTTTTTCAATTTATCTTATGCGCTAGTGGAACTAATGATGAACGTCTTCCAATCCTTGAACTGACTTTCGCCCATCCAGAGGCTGATCGTGGGAAGCAGCCTCTTTTGGCAAATTTCAATTAAGGAGGAATCAGGATTACCAGAAGGCAACTTCATCGCGGTCTGGCGAAACCATTCGATATAGTTCCTTGTCAACTCCTTTTCTCCCTGAACAATGTCCATGAGGGTAGACATTGTCACGTCTTGTCCTACCTCGTAGAACCTCTCTAGGAACATGCGTTTGAAGCCGATGAAAGAATGGATGCAGTTGTCCGGCAAGTTGCGGTACCAGTCGAAGGCGACCCCTTCCAATGCTCCAATGAATAACCGCGTAAGGATGGCATCGTCATGAGGCAGATAGTCGGTTGTGACTTCAAAGTAGGTGATGTACCTGCTTGCAGATGTCTTTCCATCATACGGATTGATGTGGAATGGTTTATATTTTGGTAGAAAGGGAACATCTCTCCATGCAGCGGGATACGGTTGTCATATCCTGAGGTCTTGACAGTTTTCTCGGGCATGGAACATGGCCCTAAGCTCCTGGACCTCTCTTCTTGCCTCTCTGGCCTCGTCTGCAGCGGTGGGGGCCGATATTTCATGAGGATTATCACCCAGGTTTGGTGCAGCTGAATTCGAATCTGCATTGACCGTGGGACCCAAGCTTGTTTGGCCAGGCGTTCTTCCTTGCAGAGTTAGAAGGGCCGCTTTGATCTCGTCCATGGATTTGACTAAGGCATGCAGTATGGCCTCCAGAGTGTATCTGCGTTGGCGATCACTGGGACCGTCTTGGTTGCTGTCCGTCATGAATACCGTCCTCACATGAGGAGAGATAGAAGGAACGGTAGAGGACGTGACCTCTGAGTCATACCCTTGTACGGAGAAGTCTTTATGGTATGTGAGAATGTTCTCCTCTGGTTCAAACTCAGAACGAGTGGTACCTCCAGCTTCAGAGCTTGCCCCATCTTGAGAATTGTGGACGTCCTCGGGGATGTCGGGATCTGTGGCATCTGTTGGATGAATCGTTTCCCCTGGATTGTCTTCTTGGAACACCGGATTGTCATAGATATTTAGGGGAGCGCTACCCCCAGCTCCAGTGCCTCCCAGAGATGTGGACGATGAATCTCCAAGTGTGGCAGATTTCGTCTTTGAGCGGGTACCTTGGTAAACTCCTCATGTACCGGTGGTAGACAACCGCTTAGAAGAGAGTTTCTTGGTTATGTCGGTTGAGATTTTCGGACTGGAGACATTCATTTTCTTCTCTCTACCACTGCCTAGAATTTTCAGAGCTGAATTGCAGGAGACGACGAGAAGCGCCTCGTCTTCTGAGCTTGGGTGTTGCAGCCGTTGGAAGACGGACCGCCGGTCTTCTTGTACTGCTGGCTTGTTGCAGAAGCAGTTGACAATGACTTGGGTGCATTGATGTCCCTGACAGAACTCTCTGCACATCAAATCTTAATCTCTTTCCTTGTGTTTGTGAAGAATCACGTTGCGCAAGTCACCCATTTTGTGGGCCCGGGAGTTCTGAGCCCATGAGTGTATTGGCCTCCTGTCTGCTCCCTGATGTGGGGGTAGCACAAGTACTTGCCTCTGATCCTTGTTGGGAGATTCTTGATAACTATCCCGTTCGTTGGCCGCGGGGGGCTGGACACGGGTAGTTCTGTACAACTTTTCATCAGGGGCCCGCGTAATAGTCAGCGGCACACCTTGATAGTCAAAAGTTGGGACAGCCGACTGAGCTCGCCGAGCCCTTGCTGCCCGAGACTTCTTTTTTTTAGCACCTGAGAGTGCATAGTAAGAAGAATCCATAGAGATTGGCACATGAGAGCATCTGGGGTCAGGATTGCCTGAGAAGCGATCGAAGACTGACCGTGGGTCGCATGGAACAGATGGTATGCGGCTGGGATCAGTGGCCGTGCAGGCTGTCTTCATGCGGCTATCCTTTGTGGCCGCATGAGCCTTCTATATGCGGCTAGAAGTGGTGGCCGCATGAATCTCAGGGATGCGGCTGGAAGTCATAGCCGTGTAGGCGACCTGCATGCGGCTGGCAGTTCTGGCCGCATGGGCTTTCTGCATGCGGCTGACTTTTGTGGCCGCATGAGTTTTCTTCATGCGGTTGGTAGTTGCAGCCGCATGAGCCTTCTCTATGCGGCTGGCGCCTTTATACGGCTTGGACCGTATAGAGTTCCTCTTTGCCATTGCAAATCCAGCATCATAGTATTTTTTTCTGCCGAACTTGGGGATAACAGAGCGTTCTAAGGTCTGAAGTGGGGTTGCCTGCGAGGCTTCTACGCCATCTTGAGCAACAGAAAGTACTTCTTCGAGAGCTTGGGGAGGACCGAATGATTTGGTCCTCCACTCCCTCCGGGTCTTCTTCGTGCGAGCTCGCCGCTGGACCGGGCCAGCACTTCCGTCGGAGAGCATTTCTTCAAACGCCTGATGGTCGAACCGGGCGACCAACATTTGTTGAGTGGAGCCAAGTTTGGCTGCGTCCGATTGCGTCACCAACTCCTCAGCCGTAGAGAAGTTTTTCTCCAGCAGAGTCACCATCGTGTTTGCCATTGATTGTAAAAGTACAGAATAATTTTATAGAAGGACTGAACTTAGACTCACAATACAAACTCGTTCGCACAAACAAAGCCTAGGAATGAAAACCTAGGTATAGCAATCTAAGTACGATTGTTTATTTTTGATTCTTGAGGGTGACGATAGAGGCTTGGGAAAGCGACGGCTGCTCTGTCTTACTCTTTGGACGATCGGACGTAGCCTTGGCTCTGATGAAGAAATGCTCTTGGACGTGTGGGGAGACTCCTCTGCACTCTCTTTTGTCCTCTCTCTCTGTCTCTGTCCGTTCTCCCTTTTTGCAAGGGAATGGCACCTTGCTATTTATAGGAGTGGGGTATGATCATTAGGGTTTGCAATGATTGCCCCTTAAAAAGTCGGTGGCCAATAATCTGGACCATTAATCTTGATTGCAACGAATCTGGGCAATTAATGTGGATTACACCAAATCCTATGGGCAATTAATGTTGATTGCCATGAATTTTCATTATTTATGATGATAGGCTCGGATCTCCTGCTACGTGTTCGATTTGTCTGATCCGATTTGATTTGGGTAATTGTGATAATTGTAACAAATCTGGGTTTGTTATGATTTGCTAGCAGCCATAATTCAAAGGGGGATAAGAACGCCACGTGTCTCAACTGTTGCGAGGGCCGCCACGTATCTCTCTGTCGTATGCGGTCTCTAAGTGAACCGCATATAGGTGGCCCCACAATCCTAGCCGCATGAAGGGAGTAGCCATATGAGGGTGGCAGCCTCGTGAAGGAGGCAGCCACATGAAGGTGGCAGCCGCATGAAGGAGGCAGCCGCATGAAGGTGGCAGTCGCATGAAAAAAGCAGCCGCATGAAGGAGGCAGCCTCGTGAAGGTGGCAGCCGCATGAAGGTGGCAGCCGCATGAAGGAAGCAGCCACATGAAGGAGGCAGCCGCATGAAAATAGCAGCCGCATGAAGATGGCAGCCGCATGAAGGAAGCAACCGCATGAAGGTGGCAGCCGCATGAAAGAGGCAGACACATAGGGGTGCTTGGGACTCGACGGATCCTGTCAGTTTATAAAAGATTTTCTTCTTTTCCCAAGTAGCACGCCATCATTATTTCAGCTTTATGTCAGAGCTGTCATTCATTGTGTCAGAGCTGTCATTCATTGCGTTAGAGCTGTCATCGGAGCAATTAATTGGGAGGCTGCTTTATGGGCAGCTGTAGAAGCGGACAGCGTATGGCTACGTGTCTTTGCCTGAGCCGCATGGAGCTATTGGGGAGTTCCGAGCCGCATAAAGTTGTGAAGGATTCTCGAGCCGCATGAGGCTCCTTTTGTTTGGAGCTGCATGGGCTTTTCTTATTATTTTCCATGCTTCTACAATATGCAACTCGTGACTCATGGCAGATATGTGTCATGGACAATGATGATATAAAAATACTCCACAAACATAGGATAGTCTCTTAAATCTTGGTAAATCTGCATAACATAAATATAAGTAACGAAAACATGACTAACACAGTCATTTGCACCCATGTGTGACTTGGATGCAAGTTTTAATAGCTTTAAAATAAATAACATAAATGCAATATGTTGAAATAAATGTAAATTAATAATAATCGAAGCAAGATATACTTGCCTGGTGGTGGTGTGACGAATTGACGACGTCCAGCAAGCGAACTCGTCAAGCCGATAGAAGCAACAAAAGTAAAACTTCTGCAAACGTATTCGGATGCTGAAACAAACATAACCAACATTTCTGGAATAAAAAAAAGCTAAGATAGGCTACCCATAAGTCCAATTTGGACACATGGACAAAAACGGTAATTTTGGATCAAAACAGTGTTCGTCGTTGGACCGACTTTGTACAAAAAAATGTGTCAAACCTAAGGATCTCTAAAATCAACAAGCTATATGTCTACAAGTCTAATTTTTTGATAAGAACTCAATTATATGTCCAATTTTGAATTCTAGTGAGCCGATCACAAAAATGCTCGTTGAATCGAATTGTGGGGCCTGCAAAACGGCGATCTAGTCAACTTTCACAAAATTGGACCAAACTTGGGTCACAGAACTAGCACAACGCTGCAAATCCAATCACACAAGTTTTGTCCTAAATTATGAGCGTGCATAAACTAATTAAAAAAATTACAAAAACGTTAATACGTTGATTTTTGATAAATACGGGTCGAATTCGTCGCGCACACGCAATCAATTCGAATTTCGTCAAATCCACACATACATGAAGTCCATACGCACGATTCAATGCAATTTGTTCACGACCAAGTCATCTGGTTTGTCATGACGGACTCCGTTTCAAAAAAAATAGTTTTAAGAAACTATTTTTTCTCAATTTTGGAACTAATTTAACATGAAAAATAATACAGAATAAAATAAACTAATTAATGAGATTTGATCTCGGTTAAGTTGTCTAGCAGTCTGTTCAAATAGATTTTCAAATTTCCCGATATTCGGCCTGAAAAATGACTTCCAAAACCGCTCCTTCGAACAGTTTATGGGCCCAAAATTTAGTAGTTTTTCTTGATTTTGGAACTCGACTTTCTTCACGTACGTCGCGAATTAAAAAATGCAGTTGATGGATCTTGTAGGCGGTTAGGTTGTCTAAGCGAGATGTAATATTTTTTTAGTAGTTTTTCTTGATTTTGGAACTCGATTTTCTTTGCGTACGTCGCGAATTAACAAAATGTATTTGATGTATCTTGTAGGCGGTTAGGTTGTCTAAGCGAGATATAATATATATATATATATATATATATATATATATATATATATATATATATATAGAGAGAGAGAGAGAGATGGCTCCCTCCTCTTCAGCCCCGAATCCCCCCTCCCACCCCAGCGTACATCTCTTGGTCCTCCCCCGCTGGCGTTAGTCGGCCGGAGGCCCCCTCCTCATCTCATTCCCTCCTCCCCAGACAATGTCCCCCTTCCATCCTCCGTAACCTCCCCCGGATCTCCCTGTCGGCCTCTCTCCTGGGGTCCTCATTGCGGCCACCAAGCACAGCCGCTGGACGCCTCATCGCCGTCCTCAGCGTTCCCTCAGTCGTCTCCCCCCTCCCCCGCCCTGCCTCCCAGAGGGTCGCGGCACCCTCCCAGTTGGGACGGCCCCGTCGCAGGCCCACTTCCCTCCGTCCTCAGAGCCCCCCTCCCCCTCCCCCCACCCGTCGCCGGGCCCTCGAATCAGCTCCAGCTCGTCGGCCGCAGCCTAGCAGCGGTGGATCCCTCCGGCCATGGGCCGGCCACTCCTATCGTCCCTGTAGGCCCTCCATATGCTAGGCCGGTGGTCGGGCAGGGAGTTTCCCGCCCACCCCCATCGTCGGTTAGAATTTTAAACTCAGCGCTCCCGCTCTCCAGTTCGGTAGAGCAGGGGTTATGCACCTGTTGTCTGGGCCATGAGCCCAGCGACAGGGTCATGCGCCCTCAGGCCAACACCTCCCTGATCCCTCATCTAACCCCTGCAGCATGCGTCCTCAATAAGGGGCATGCGCCCGAGGAGACCCTGGCATGCACCCTTCTCGAGGGACATGCGCCTCAGACTCTGGCAGCGTCTCACTGCTCTCCTTCGCCAGCATATGCGCACGCCCCCATCCACTATGCACCCGCTCCTCCACCTTGGGGCCAGCCCATGCACCCGCCTCCATCCCAGCTTCCTGCACCTTTGGGTCATTTGACACCCCTGGGGAACGGGGCCGCTCTCCCGTCCTTCCCCTAACCCTATGCGCCCCCAAGATTAGGGGCTGCCCTTGCGCCCCATCCTCTTCCTTCTACGCAAGGTCCTCCGACAGACCGCTCAGGACCTTCCATACTTCGTGGATCCTCATCCAACGCTCCAGCTCCTGGAGGCCCTAGTCTCCAGCCTCCATCTCCAGACATCGGCTAGACTATTCCATCTCCTGTAGGCCTCACCTACTCCTCTCCCTTAGGCGTGCCTGTACATCCCAGGACATCCACCGCAGTCTCTTTTGTCGAGACCAGACCACAGCGTGTTTGCAAAAACAAAAAGTTTTATTTACAAACTTTAGAAAAGTGTACAATTTAAATTTTGGGGAAGTACAACTGTAGGAATCTGATCAGAAGAAGATCACTTTATACCTTGGACTATGTAAACTTGAAGACTAGAGCCTCTGGAGAATGCAGCAGCAATTTTGCAAGAGTACTTGATCTCAGTATGATGCTTTGACAATGATTGGAAACTCTATTTATAGAGTTCTGGAAATAACTATTTTAGCAGTTATTCTGATGTGCGCGAGGCTGGATTGCGCCACTTTGGGTTACACCAACCATATGTTGCGTCAACTTTCATTCATTTGACAATCGTGTACTAACTGTATTTAGACGTGTGGCATCATGTGATTGAGATGCGCATGGTCGTGTACAGAATAGTGGACACGTTTTGAGATATTAGTGGCATGTGTACCACGTCATCCTGCTTTAGAATGTAAGTTGTCTCAACTTTATCAGGTTGCGTGAGCTTCAGTCAATGAGTCAAACTGTGCCTGATTTGGGCTGCGCCTAGACACGTGGCAGCTTTTGAATAATTTATCCAGGTTGTGCCTAGGCGCAATTAAAGAATTTGTTTGGGTTGCGCCTAGGCGCAACTCACAAGCTGTGTAGGACAGCTGTCAATTAAATCTCCTTGAGCGGCACGTTTTAAGGGATTCGAAGAGATTTTCTTCGTTCACTGTGCTGTCAGGCAATGATGGCAATTAATGTCAGACGCCATGTAGACTTTGGTGCAACATGACTGAGCGCAGTCTGATATATGGCGCAACCTGAGCAGTGGCGTAGCTTGATCTCTGGGCTTCATAATAGTGGCGCAGCTTGATTTTTGGGGTGCAACTTGATTGTTGAATAGTAAATACATGGTGCCACATGATTTTTAGGCCCTACAAGACCCCCTTCAAAGTTTTCGAAACTTAAGAACACTTTAAAGTTTTGAAATACTTTGAATTATGAATTTGACTGAGTCAAGTTGCGCCTGTCAATGCCCAGCCGTCATAATTAAATTTCTCGAAAACATTCGATTTTCTCTTCGTCTTCCCGAGTTTCATTGATGATTTTCGATTTCCCATGAGGAATATGAAGAGTTGGTTTGGTTATATATATAAGGGCTGGTCTTTATACCTATTTTTACTTCTGTACTTCGATGGCACCTAAGAAGAAGGAGATGGAAACCAATGCTGACACCAAAGTCAAGTCCCCTGAAGCAAAACCTGATGTCACACCTACAACTTATTTGTTGGAGGCTGGCCCGTCACTGAGGGCGGTAAACTTCTTGGACTATTTTGGTTTAAATCCAACAATCTTCAATCACTCGAGTGGTGGGCCATCACTTTCCTCTGAAGAGCGCGGCAATTCGGAGGGATTTCTTAGTCTGAGCGTCGCTCGGGGATCCACAGCATGCAGGAGTTGGACGCTACCCTTCATCAGACCAATGATGAAGACAAGAAAAAGAAATAATGTTAAGCGTGTCAGCTTTTTATTTTCTTTTCATGTGTCCTTCCCTACTTGTCTGTAGGGGTCTACCCCTCTTTGTGAAATGAAATTTATAATTTCTGGCATCTTTATTGTGTGGCTGTGATTTCAAGTGGCGCATGTAAATGTGCTCCTTTGACTAATTCAATGCTTACTATTTCTTTGAGAGACACATGGCAGTCATCATGTGGTTTTAAGCGCCTATTATTTAGTTCTTTCCCGAAATAAACTCCTAGAACAACGTATTGTTCACATCTTCAACGCTTTTTAAAGGATAGCCAAAACGAAAGAGACATCCATGCTTTCTCAAAAAGATGACTTCTTACAAGGCCCCAATATCCAGCAAAAATCCCACATCTACAAGTTCACTTGCGCCACTTCAACCTGATGTTATTCTTTTGCATGCCGCGCCTTCGAAAGCTGGTAAGTCTTAACAAAGAACCGATGGTTTTCACACATGAGCGTTTTTACTTTGTGCCACATTTTACTAAAATAATTTTGAAGATAGGTGTTGACTTGTAGAAATGAAGCATATGTTGTAGATGCGCGCTTGAAATTCTGAGAAGAGGCGCGCACTGCAGTCCAGTGCCTGACTTCGGTCAGAGGCGCACACTATTGATATGCACCTGTTTTCGGTCAGAGGCACAAACTATTGATATGCGCCTGTTGATCGGCGCACACTGTTGATATGCGCATGTTGATCGACGTGCAGTTTTGATAGATTTTACTAACTTTTCTTTCTTTGTTAATATTTGTAGAAGTTTGGTTGGCAAGCTTCTTCAAAACTGGCATCGGCGACCTGGATGCTATGAAGAGCATTCTTCTGACACCCACATCAGACAGCTCATGTGATTCTGATACTCAAATCAGACAGCTCAGGACTCTCTGTGTTCCAAAAGGGTCTTCCTCAGATGGTAGGAAGAGCCTTTATACATGAGAGTTGGATGGTGGAGAGACAGAATTAGGAATCGTATCACAAGAGTGATCTCCTTCCTAGTTCTCATGACGGATCATCTTTTCTCCACCAGTTGTATTGACAACAGCTTATCTTTGAGCTGCTGTACTCTGTGGTTCTCCTCTCATCTTTCTGAGAGAGAAGACCAGAGTTGATTCCGTTGACTTGCTCGCTGCTTCAGGACGAGATGACAAGGAACTGGTGTCACGACCCGCACCCGCTTTTTCGGATACGAGACGTGTCCAAGCCAGCCTACGCCGCAGAGTCGGCGGTAGAACGCTGTCAAGCCCGCAAGAAATAAATGCTCAAAAAATAACATTTGCTGCTCATTCACATTTCTACATTTATTACAATATTTATAATTAAAGAAAATACAAGATTTTACAATTTAATGAAATTGATACAATTGCTTTCTATTTCTAGGTTGACCTCAGCATACCCAAGCCTTCCCAATGCTAAGAGTGATCGCGGCTAAACCTGAAAAATGTTGGTTTCCAGTCAGGAATGGAACAAGTACACAAACCGACGGCAATGCGAGAACACAATAGAATTAACACGACATGAAAATAACATATGAGATATAAAAACTGGAAAGTACTAATGACACGGCACGGTAGAGAATAAAAGGAAAAATAAAAGACAACTAACTATGTGGTGTGAAATATCCTTTTCAACATGTGAACGGCTGGGGGTAAATACGGCACACTGCACGTGTCATGTGCTGCTGCTATCATTCACAAAAGACACAGGGGATAGTTCTGGGTAGTCCACATGTCTACTAAGATATTTTCCCTCCCGACTACTCCGTGTGACGAGCGTGTCAACAAGCAGCAAGATATATGTATAGACCTGAAATAAAAAGACTACTATGAATCGAAAGCAATCAGAAAATGCACTTGCCTGATGTCTTTTGCTGGTGAAACCGACCATCCCGTTGTGTTCATAATAGTCCAGTTAGCCTAGGGTCGATATGAAGTGGTCAGAATTACAATAAATAGGAAATAATTGATTACTTATGATTAAGGATAATCTAAGGGAAATTTCTAGCTTAGAGGAAAGGTAATTATTTCATACCTGTCTTGGAAATTTTCTATGTATACTTTTTCAACAAAGCATATTTAGAAATACTTATAAGTTTTATACCGAAATATTCATTAAAACTATTTTAATATAAGTTCTCCTGTAGATAAATCTCAAACCAAAATGTTTATGAACATAAATATGTATAACAATTTAAGAATACTTATCATATTTGAAACTACATTTTACTTAGTTAAAATAGTTTTAGATAACTATTTCGAGAATATACAATAATTAACTTAAGGCTAAACCCAAATTTTGTCAAATATACTTTTGGTCAGAAGACATATTTAAATATCATAAAAATAATACAATATTATATTTTAGAAATATCTTTAACATATAGATTAATAACAATAATAATAATCAATATATTTAATAATACATTAATAAAATATAGTATTTAACTACCTGGATACATGTATTTATAAACATACATACTACCCATCCCAAAACAAATATTTTTGGGTCCACGATCCATACCCGATCCAAATAACTAAAATGAATATAAGACTTCAAGGCCTACAGCCCATAAAGCAACCAATTTCGAATTAATATTCTCCTGGCTCCAAGTCCCAATCCATGACCCAACTTATTTAACCCGGCCAATTACTCAGACCCCATCCTTAGCTTCAGCCATCAGACACAAAATGGAAAAAGGAAGAGAGAGAATGCGCAGGAAGAGGGGAGAGGAAGAATAAGGGGATCTCACCAGAAGAGGGGGCAACGCTCGTGGAAAGGCGTAGGAGGCGACTTGGGCGCCGATCGTGGCTCGTCCTCGAGGACGCGCAGGCGTTGGCCGCTCGCGGAGGAGAGGCGCCTGCACGGAGAGACCGCCGACGCCGGACTTCGTTCGGCGCAAGCGGAGGAAGGGATCAGCGGCGCTGGAGGTGTCGAGTCGCGGGTCCGCGGCGGCATGGTCGGCACTGGCCGAGATGGGGAGAGGGGCTGCAGTCGCTGGAGCTCGCGAAGCTGGTTGGGTTGAGGGCGATGGAAGCCACGGTGTTCTCCGACGGTGACATCGGGAGCGGCCCACCGCGAGGCGCACGAGGGCAGGCGGTGGCGCCGTGCAGCGGAACGGCGGCTGGCAAGGGGTCGGAGCGCGGGCGGCGCTGCGCTCGCCGAGGGCGGAAGGAGGCGCGCGGACTACACCCCACTGGTGGCGGCGGTCGGAGCTCGCGGCAAGCGGCATCAAGGAGGAGAGGGCTACTCCGGTGGGTCGATGTGCCCGCGGGGTGTACGAGCGTCGGATGCTCGCTGGCACAGCCTCCGACGAGGTCGAAGGAAGTATTCACGGCAGTGCACGAGGTTCTCCGACGTGCACGACGGATCTGCACAGAGGCGGTGCTGCTAGGATTCAACGGCACGGACGAGCGACCGCGTGAGGGGAACCGTTAGTGTCAGCGGTGACCACTGGCCGAGAAGCCAGTGGTGGCGGTGGAAGGTTCGACATCGGCTCAAGGCAGAGCCGACGGTGGCTAGCTACATGGTCGGGGAGCAGGGTCTCCCACCGGTGTCACACTCTGGAGATCATACGATTGCAGAAGACTTCAACTGCGACGCGGGCGGTGTTCGGTCAGCGTCGCATGCGTCATCTGGAGGTCGGGGTGACGTGTGCGGTGGAGGATGATCGGCTGTGGTGATTCGAGAGAGGGGTGACACTGGTGGTGGTGTTGCACCGGCCTCGCTCGACGTTGTTGCGGTTCTTCAAAAATCAAACGAGTACCGTGATGGTTGGGCGTGGTGTTGGCCAGGTGGTGGCGGAAGAGCTCGAGAAATGGTAGGAGTCTCTTTAGAAAGAAGGAGATGGAGAAGAAGAAGAATGAGGAGGAGGAGTTTACGTAGTAATAGTAGGGGAAGGATAGTATGCGGCTAGGGTTCTTATTAGGTGCTATCATATTCGAAAGTTTCATATCAGTTTATAGATACACACATATTTATAATATTTATCTATAACTACCAGAATCTCCTTTTACTATTAACCAATTGGCAAAGCTCAATCTAGCCTTTGATAATACTAATAATATTTAATATTATCAATTGCTTTTAAACAATATTCTTATAACTGCAGGATTAGTTATTGAAACTAATATTTATCAATCTAAATATTTTATTGAATATCAAAAGTATTTCATTAATGAAAATAATTAATATTACTAAAACAACTTTTAAATGATAATCTTCTAATCTCCAAAGCTGATTTTGAAAAATAAACTATCACAAACTTTTGTAAGTCAAAATGTCCATGATTTTCTTTATAGAAATTCAAAATACAAAAAGAAGAAGAAATTAGTCTCCAAAGCACTAAATAAAATAAATAAATATTTTAGAAATTTTGAGTACGGTAGTTACAAATCTACCCACCTTAGAAATAAATTCGTCCTCGAATTTAAGGACTATCAAGGTAGACGGACTTGGTTGAGCGGCAAAAAAGGATGCAAGATTATGATAAGGAAAACATTGATGAAATAGATGCAAAGAAAAGGGAAGAAAGAAGAAACTGCTCATAACAAAAATAAAAATAAAAATTTTATGATAAAAAACATTAATCAACTAGGGTGGCAATGGAAGGGGTAATAGGTATGGCTTGGTATTGGAACCTTTGACTATGGTCTTGAATTCTAAATGCTCTAAAATGTTTTTAAAAGAATTCAAAAAATCATCAATCGAAGACTCTACCCACCTTAGAAAATTTAAAAAAAAATTGAAGGGCACGATTGGTCATGATTAAGAGTATAATCAATAAATGATATGATCAAAGATCGAAATGGGTTAGGTTAAACACGAAGAAGTCATTAGGCACGATTATTACCGTTGGAATTTTATAGGCATGGCCAATGACAAAATTTAGTCAAAGTTTAAACACGGTTAAAATCACTTAGATGCAACTAAGATGTAGTCACGATCAAGGCTATTCATGGAAGTCAACTAAGCATGATCAAAATTTAAAAGTTGGTACGAGCATGAACAAGATCACAATAGTCATGATCACGGTGAAATAAAATAAAACTTAGTTTAAATGTAGGCACGATTATGATTTAGTCGTGAACAAAAATTGTTCAAGATCGATCAAAATTGAAATCATTGTGGTATGAACAATTAGTTAAGCAAAATTATTTAGGCACGATTATAGAATCGAATTCTAGGATAACATGCGAATTGGCACGATTGAAATAGAATCGAATAGTATAGTCATGATCTAAAGGTCATTAAGGATGGTCCAAATCGAAATCGTTCTAACACGATCGATTGGGTAAACATGATCATAGAATTGAAATCCAGGGGTGATTATGAATCTAGTGGAAGGAAATCAAATTAGGTTTTAAAAGATGACGATTCAAAAATGGGAAGGTATGGAGGAAAAGAACAATCAGTTTACCAGAAAGTTGGTAACAAGGAGTAATGTACCAATCAATTTAGAAACTTTATTATCGTATGCCAATAAAGGACGTAGCCTATATGGTATTCGAATATCATAACCATATCTGAAGTCGTTTTACCGAGAATTTATGTCTCGCCAGTGTACAGCTAGCTGCAATAAACTCTTGGTTCCACGACTCAAATGAGGATACGGTAATGAATACCCTATCAACTCTATCAAATCTTGACATAATATTTCAAGGGCAACTAAGCTATAGCTTGAATGACATTCGATAGCTCGTGCTTACTTGAAATTATTTTGACTCGGGGGACATGCCACGCCAGTGCGCTGCTGGCTGCAGTAAACCCGTAATCTCGATAATTCAAATAAGTGGCGACAGTGCGCTGCTGTCTTGCCATCGCAAGTCAACGAACATTATTTTAACTATACCTTACAAAATTTCAAAGGAGGTTCAAGAATTTCAAACAAGTTCTAAGAGGGTGTAAGTATCTGTCCTTCCAGTATGAATATCAAGTCTTAAAAAAATTAGTTAGGAAGGATAACTCTTGAATCCGAAAACTTAACTTAAGATTAAGGTATAGACAATTGAGTGAGAGATTATATAAAAGATAAATCCCTTGGGTCCAAAAATATAAGTGATACAAACTCATGATAGGGCGATGTTTAGAGAAGACATAAGATAAAGTTGTACAAATGATAAGATCAGGAAGGAAAGGACCGAAGGCAAAAGAAATATAAATCTTTAATCTCTATTTCTCTAATATTCAATACCGAGGGAAATATGTATAAAACACTGTTTACTTATTATGAATATATTTATGCACAAGTGTAGTCTAAATAAATCCTGAAATATCATTTTAAGGGAAGGTTATCATATTCCTAAGTAAAATACAAATTTAAATAGCAATAATACATCTATTACATTCAATATACCATTTATAGAAATTATTCACAAGTCCAAAATGTGCTTCCAATATGTATACACATCCATATATCTACATGGACGTCGTTGGTCGTACTACGCGACTACCAGGGCTTAGGTTGTGTTCGGGCTAGTTTAGAACAACCGGGTCTTCTAAAAGTCGTACTATTACTAAATAACTGATTAAATCATTTATAGAGGTCAAGTCACAACTTTGCCTGGTTTTTCTAGCTCGGACACATTTATGGCTCGGTCTTTCCTACCATAACTAGTACACTAGTCAAAGCACGCCACTGCACTATCCGTGCCATCACTTCTTAGTCATTGGGCATTCAAAAATTTAACTATGACTAAGATTTTCCATAATAATAATTAATTAAATATTTCTAAAATTCTAAAAAATCATATTTAATTTAAATAAGTAAATAAAAGGGTATTCTCAAAATTTTGGAAAGAGGGTTACGAATCTACCCTTCTTAGAAATATTGTCGAATCAAAATACGATAGTGCATCCTTCTATGAGAGTCGTCTAGTGAGACCTATGTAGCAATCTTAACTACCCAATGTCAATTTAAATAGGGACTCCTACTCCTAACCATTATCTTAAAATTGATTTACTCCTAGTTGTGAATGAGCATTTCTAGTCGCAGGCTCGTAATAGTACGACTATCTTAAGTACCATCACAAGTTCGCATATGTTGCAAAAACTGACCTGCATGGGCTACCATAAAAACTTGTCACGACCCGTACCCGCTTTTTCGGACGAGACGTGTCCAAGCCAGCCTACGCCGCAGAGTCGGCGGTAGAACGCTGTCAAGCCCGCAAGAAATAAATGCTCAAGAAATAACATTTGCTGCTCATTCACATTTTTACATTTATTACAACATTTATAATTAAAAAAATACAAGATTTTACAATTTAATGAAATTGATACAATTGTTTTCTATTTCTAGGTTGACCTCAGCATACCCAAGCCTTCCCAATGCTAAGAGTGATCGCGGCTAAACCTGAAAAATGTTGGTTTCCAGTCAGGAATGGAACAAGTACACAAACCGACGGCAATGCGAGAACACAATAGAATTAACAAGACATGAAAATAACATATGAGATATAAAAACTGGAAAGTACTGATGACATGGCACGGTAGAGAATAAAAGGAAAAATAAAAGACAACTAACTATGTGGTGTGAAATATCATTTTCAACATGTGAACGGCTGGGGGTAAATACGGCACACTGCACGTGTCATGTGCAGCTGCTATCATTCACGAAAGACACGGGGGATAGTTCTGGGTAGTCCACATGTCTACTAAGATATTTTACCTCCCGACTACTCCGTGTGACGAGCGTGTCAACAAGCAGCAAGATATATGTATTGACATGAAATGAAAAGACTACTATGAATCGAAAGCAATCAGAAAGTGCACTTGCCTGAGATCTTTTGCTGGTGAAACCGACCATCCCGTTGTGTTCATAATAGTCCAGTTAGCCTAGGGTCGATATGAAGTGGTCAGAATTACAATAAATAGAAAATAATTGATTACTTATGATTAAGGATAATCTAAGGGAAATTTCTATCTTAGAGGAAAGGTAATTATTTATAACCTGTCTTGGAAATTTTCTATGTATACTTTTTCAACAAAGCATATTTAGAAATACTTATAAGTTTTATACCGAAATATTCATTAAAACTATTTTAATATAAGTTCTCCTGTAGATAAATCTCAAACCAAAATGTTTATGAACATAAATATGTATAACAATTTAAGAATACTTATCATATTTGAAACTACATTTTACTTAGTTAAAATAGTTTTAGATAACTATTTCGAGAATATACAATAATTATCTTAAGGCTAAACCCAAATTTTGTCAAATATACTTTTGGTCAGAAGACATATTTAAATATCATAAAAATAATACAATATTATATTTTAGAAATATCTTTAACATATAGATTAATAACAATAATAATAATAAATATATTTAATAATACATTAATAAAATATAGTATTTAACTACCTGGATACATGTATTTATAAACATACATACTACCCATCCCAAAACATATATTTTTGGGTCCACGATCCATACCCGATCCAAATAACTAAAATGAATATAAGACTTCAAGGCCTACAGCCCATAAAGCAACCAATTTCGAATTAATATTCTCCTGGCTCCAAGTCCCAATCCATGACCCAACTTATTTAACCTGGCCAACTACTCAACCCCATCCTTAGCTTCAGCCATCAGACACAAAACGGAAAAAGGAAAAGAGAGAATACGCAGGAAGAGGGAAGATGAAGAATAAGGGGATCTCACCAGAAGAGGGGGCAACGCTCGCGGAAAGGCGTAGGAGGCGACTTGGGCGCCGATCGCGGCTCGCCCTCGAGGACGCGCAGGCGTTGGCCGCTCGCGGAGGAGAGACGCCTGCACGGAGAGACCGCCGACGCCGGACTTCGTTCGGCGCAAGCGGAGGAAGGGATCAGCGGCGTTGGAGGTGTCGAGTCGCGGGTCCGCAGCGGCATGGCCGGCGCTGGCCGAGATGGGGAGAGGGGCTGCAGTCGCTGGAGCACGCGAAGCAGGTTGGGTTGAGGGCGATGGAAGCCGCGGTGTTCTCCGACGGAGACATCGGGAGCGGCCCACCGCGAGCAGGGGCGGATCCAAGAGGGAGCCGGGGTGGGCTGGAGCCCACCCCAAAATCTTTTTTTTTACATATTTTTTCTATACAAATTTTTTTTTGATTTTTTTTTGTATGGATTTATCTACTTCTAGCCCACCCAAAAATTTGGTAGCCCATCCCAGTTATAGTTTCTGGATCCGCCCCTGACCGCGAGGCCAACGAGGGCAGGCGGTGGCATCGTGCAGCGGAACGGCGACTGGTAAGGGGTCGAAGCGCGGGCGGCGCTGCGCTCGCCGAGGACGGAAGGAGGCGCGCAGACCGTACCCCGCTGGTGGCGCCGGTCGGAGCTCGCGGCAAGCGGCATCAAGGAGGAGAGGGCTGCTCCGATGGGTCGATGTGCCAGCGGCGTGTACGAGCGTCGGATGATCGCTGGCACAGCCTCCGATGAGGTCGAAGGAAGTATTCGCGGCAGTGCACGAGGTTCTCCGACGTGCGCGACGGTTTCTGCACAGAGGCGGTGCTGCTAGGCTTCAACGGCACGGACGAGCGACCACGTGAGGGGAACCGTTAGTGTCAGCAGTGACCACTGGCCGAGAAGCCAGTGGTGGCAGTGGAAGGTTCGACATCGGCTCAAGGCAGAGCCGACGGTGGCTAGCTACATGGTCGGGGAGCAGGGTCTCCCACCGGTGTCGCGCTCTGGAGATCATGCGATTGCAGAAGACTTCAACTGCAACGCGGGCGATGCTCGATCAGTGTCGCATGTGTCACCTGGAGGTCGGGATGACATGTGCGGTGGAGGATGATCGGCTGTGGTGATTCGAGAGAGGGGTAACACTGGTGGTGGTGTTGCACCGGCCTCGCTCGACGTTGTTGCGGTTCTTCAAAAATCAAACGAGTACCGTGATGGTTGGGCGTGGTGTTGGCCAGTTGGTGGCGGAAGAGCTCGGGAAATGGTGGGAGTCTCTTTAGAAAGAAGGAGATGGAGAAGAAGAAGAATAAGGAGGAGGAGTTTACGTAGTAATAGTAGGGGAAGGATGGTATGCGGCTAGGGTTCTTATTAGGTGCTATCATATTCGAAAGTTCCATATCAGTTTATAGATACACACATATTTATAATATTTATCTATAACTACCAGAATCTCCTTGTACTATTAACCAATTGGCAAAGCTCAATCTAGCCTTTGATAATACTAATAATATTTAATATTATCAATTTCTTTTAAATAATATTCTTATAACTGCAGGATTAGTTATTCAAACTAATATTTATCAATCTAAATATTTTATTGAATATCAAAAGTATTTCATTAATGAAAATAATTAATATTACTAAAACAACTTTTAAATGATACTCTTCTAATCTCCAAAGCTGATTTTCAAAAATAAACTATCACAAACTTTTGTAAGTCAAAATGTCCATGATTTTCTTTATAGAAATTCAAAATGCAAAAAGAAGAAGAAATTATTCTCCAAAGCACTAAATAAAATAAATAAATATTTTAGAAATTTTGAGTACGGTAGTTACAACTGGCATTAACAAGAAGATCCAAAGATGAAATAGACCTTCATTTGTTATACCTAGAATGAAAATCTGAGATGTAGTAGATTTCCATTAAGATGTATCTAAGTTTTTAAAGAAGGAATAAAGAATTATTTTCTCTTCTTTATGATTTGATTTTGACGTGATGGAAAATAAAATCTAGGAGAAATGTGGATGTGATAAGTTGTTGATGTAAATAATCAGAATTCATAGGTATAGAGGACGTGAATTCATATTACTTAAAATAAGAGACAATCAATGCCAAATGAATGATAAGTCAAAGAAAGTGAATGAATAGACAGTTGTCTCAATTTTCTATGAAAATATACTTAATGAACGAATAGTTGTCTCGATTCTCGAGGAAGAAAATAAATGAATGAACAGTTATAAATAAATAAACCGTCGGACTTCTTTTGGAAAGTCGCATCAATTCTCGAAACCAACTATCCAATCGCTCTGTCTATAAATAGAGCAAAACTTTCGTAGATATCGTCAATTTCTTTTCTTTCTGTACAAAATGTCTTCCAAAGATTTGCTTACTTCGAAGATCGAAGGAAAGACCGAGACGCCTTCTGCTGAGCCTCTGAAGCCTTCTCAAAAAGAAAGGGGTGAAGGCTCAACTGCTCCTGTACCAGGACAGGACTTAATTGCAAAGCTAGTGGAGCCTGGGAAGATAGCCGAAGAAGAGGCATTGAGGATGGCCGCTTGTGAGTTTCTGGTGCGTTCAGACAACGAGATGTTTGAACTGTTGGCAAACTATGTATTTAATCATGAAGGATCGGGGCCTCCTTCTCGTCCTTAATATTATGTAATTCCATCTTGCTTTTGAATAAAATGAACTTTATTTACATTATTTCTCTGAAATGAAGTACATTTTTCTTTTATACATAATATTTCTTGAGAAATTTGTCATTGATAGGCATCATAGCAACTCTGCCATCCATATCTGTTAATTGATATGCTCCATTTATGAAAACCTTATTTACCACATACGGGCCTTTCCATTTTGCCTCGAACTTGCCTTTGCTCATATGAGTCATAGTCATAGGACGTATGACTGTAAGAACTAGCTCGCCTTCCTGAAATGTTCGCACTCTGACTTTACGATTGAAAGCTTTCGAAATCTGGGCTTGATAAAGTTTGATATGCTGTTGAGCCAGTAGCCTTTTCTCGTCGAGCGCCTCCAATTCTTGAAGCCGAAGACGATCATTATTTTCTGTAGTAAGTTTATTAGCAATGGCGATTCTCAAGGATGGAATTTGAATTTCTAGTGGTAAGACAGCTTCACATCCATATACTAGCAAAAAAGGTGTGCAACCTGTGGGATTACGGACTGTAGTACGATAAGCCCATAGACATTCTCCAAGTTTTTTACTCCAATTACGTTTGTTAATAGAAACAAACTTTTTAAGGAGTTTGACAATAGTCTTGTTGAATGCTTCGGCTAACCCGTTAGCTGCAGGATTATAGGCCGTAGAAGCAACATTATTGATTCTATTGTCATCACAGAACCTGGTAGATTTCTGACTGACGAACTGTGGTCCATTATCATGAATAATTTGATGAGGAACACCAAATCTATATATCTCATGATGTTTGATGAAATTGATGACACTACTAGTTTTTACTTCAGCCAGAGGTATAGCTTCATCCCATTTAGAGAAATAATCAGTTATAGCCAGAATGAACCGATGTCCTTTAGATGAAGGAGGATTGATAGGACCGATTATATCCATGCCCCAAGCTTCAAAGGGCCATGAGGCAGCAGTCGGATGAAGAAACTCCGACGGTTGGTGAATGAAATCTGCATGAATCTGACATACTTTTTCTTGCATAGTCAATGGCATCTGATACCATAGAGGGCCAGTAATAGCCCATACATCGAATACGATCTTGTAATTTAGGACCCTGCTGATGTGCTCCACAAACGCCATCATGAGCTTCACGTAATATCTGCTTTGCCTCATCACCAGCAAGACATCTCAAAAGTAAACTATCAAAAGTTCTTCGATAGAGAGTTTTAGTAGTACGAATATAATAGAATCGAAGTGATCGGCGACAAATACTTGTAGCTTCCTTAGGATCTTCTGACAATATGTTATGTACTACAAAATCAATGAAAGGTGCTCTCCAGTCCTCGCTAATGATATTGACTTCAGTTGAATGGCTGAATTCAATATTATGGTTGTTTTCAACACAAAATAGTTCTCTATTAGATATAACACCCATTTGTTGTCTTTTGACTGGAACTGCCAATACCGTAGCTAGGTTAGCTAAGGCATCAGCTTCTGTATTGTATACGCGACGTACATGTTCAATGAAGAACCCTTTAAACGAAGAAGCTATTCTGATTGCTGCTTCATGGTATGGAACCAGATCTTGATGTCGAACTTCATATATGCCTCTAACCTGATTAACAATCAGTTTAGAATCGCTATATACTTCGAGATATTCAATATCCAGTTGTTTGGCTAATTGGAGTCCAATGAGCAAAGCATTGTATTTTGCTACATTGTTGGAGCACGACTCATCTAAAGAATAAACTCTCTGAATAGCTAATCCATCCGGTGAAACGAGAATAATTTCCACTCCAGCAACAAGAGTACCTCCAGGTCCAATTCTAGAAGCTCTGTCAAAGAACAACCGCCAAGTAGGAAATTCTTCTGAGATCATATTTGATTCCAATATTTCGTTTGGAATCTCATCATAGAGTTTAGATGTTTCAGGAACAGGATGAGCTGCTAAGAAGTCAGCAAGTGCTTGACCTTTCATAGACTTTTGAGGAACATAAATTATATCATATTGTGCTAATAATATGGCCCATGTAGCAAGCCTGGAATTGAGTGTACTTGGCTTTTTCATTAAGACCCGAAGAGGATTGACTCGGGATATAACATGAATAGTTTGGCCTATGATATAATGTCTTGTCTTTTGAACAGCAAACATTAAGGCTAAACATTCCTTCTCCACCGGACTATAACGATGTTCAGCTCAAATCATCGTTCGACTAAGGTAGTAGATGGCTTATTTATGACCTTTTTTGTTCTTCTGAGCTAGCAAAGCTCCCAATGAATGATCCATTGCCTGGACATACATTAAGAAAGGTCTTTCTGAGATCGGTGGTACAAGAACCGGTGGACTCATTAAATACCGCTTTATGTTATCAAATGCTCGTTGACATTCTTTCGTCCAAACGAAAGATACACCTTTCTTCATTAACTGAGTAAATGGTCTGTAACGTCCAGATAAATTTGAAATGAACCGCCTGATGTACGCAAGTCGACCTTGGAATCCTCGTAGCTCTTTTAGGTTGCGTGGAGGACACATCTCTTGAATGGCTTTGATCTTCTCGGGATCAACGTATATACCTTTAGAGGTAATGACGAATCTGAGACATTTGCCACTAGAGACACCCAAGAAAGACTTGGTGGGGTTCATTTTGAGTTGATGCTGGCGCATTAGATTGAAAATAGTTCTTAAATCTTGAATGTGATCTTCCTTTAGATGACTTTTGAGAACAATATCATAACATAGCATTCGACAGTCGTTCGTAAATGATCTCGAAAGATAGTACTCATAGCCAGCTGGTAGGTTGCACCTGTATTCTTAATACCGAACGGCATGACTGTATAACAGTATACTCTACGAGGAGTACGAAATGAAGTATGTTTTTCATCTTCAGGATTTATCCGGATTTGATTATATCCAGAAAACCCATCCACGAAAGAGATTCATTCGAATCCATATGTATTGTCGATCATGACATCAGTAATTGGGAGAGAGAATTCATCTTTAGGACAAGCATCATTGAGATCCTGAAAGTCTATACAAACCCGAACCTTTCCGATCTTCTTCAAAACTGGTACAATATTGACTACCCAGTCAGGATGTTGTTCTTCTCTGATAAAACTGCAAACTATAAGCTTTTTGACTTCATCATCAATTGCATCCATCATTTCAGGCTTGAATTGCCGTTGCTGTTGTTGACTGGCTTAGCATTTGGCAAGATATTAAGTTTATGAGTTGCGACTTGAGGATCTAATCCTGGCATATCTTCATAACTCCAGGCAAAGACATTAATATATTCACGAATAAGGTAAATTAATTCTTGTTTATCATCCTCTGGGAGACTTTTGCTAATGAAGATTGGTCGTGATACGCCCTTCTCTCCAATATCGATTTGGACTAGTTGATCCTCAGTAGGTGGCTCTCGTTGTTTAAAATGAAGTTCCCACTGATTGTCCATCCTTTATGCCCAAGGGTCCACTTCAGGAGCTTCTTCAATGTCATCTTCATTATCTTTCAAGAATTCGGCAGACACCATGTTAGAAGATACTATCATCCTATGAACATGACCAATGCTGGTATCAGAATCCCATAAGATAGAATCAGAAGAATTAGATCGTTCTTCTTCATCAGATTCGAAAGGTTCTGGAGTTGGAAGTGGTAAAGCATAACCTAATCCCCACTTCGTTTTACTGTGGTATTGTTATGATTTTCCTTTTGGAACAGAAATACGAATAGGAGTTTGCCTTCCTTTACCGCTGTTGAGGCCTGTTCTGAAATCATAGCCCATTTTACGGATGATTGCTTTAGATTGTGGACTATAGCGACGTAATTGTAACCTTCTTGTCTCATCTCTAATATCATTATAGAGCATGATTTTTTTTGTTCCTCTCTTTTATTGAAGAATATAGGCCTTTCATCTTTCTTTCGAGACGGTACTAAGATGTACGACTCTTGTATTGAATCCAATGATACCATATTTCACAGAGATGATACGACTCCTATTGTAAGTGGTTTAAAACTATCTAGCATATCCAAATAACATTGAGTATAGTAAGAGACATCAGGATACTGCAAAGGAGATGCTTTATTGATTTCTACACCATCATTTACAATAGGACCTTTAGCCTTAACAGGCTTAGTCAGATTGATGACAAGAGGAGGAGAAGAAGAACGAGAAGGATGAGGGGGCTTCTTACGACGAAGGTCGATTACAAACGGCTCAGAAGAGGTAAGCTCCCTTTGTTCTTGACTATCACCAGGAAGCTGCTTTTTATGGGAAGGAAGATAGATAGTCATTGGTTTGGAAGACTGGGGACAGGAAATATGCCCTTTGATAGGGATCACCAGAGTATCATTTGGTACGCCTTTCTTTTCTTCATCTGTGTCTATTGCCAGTACCACCTTCATGAATTCCTCTTTATACATGCAAGAGTCGTTGCAGTACGCTTCAACTCCTTTGAAAGGATTCAGGTCTGCAGCCTCTTTATGGACTTCTCCATTACCATCCACATATTTAAAACATTGGTGGAGAGTAGAAGGTACAATATTATGTTCATGAAGGAATGGTCTTCATAACAAAGCATTGTATGAGCCATGATTGTCAATTACATAGAAAGTCACCTTTGTACGAAGATTACCAATTTGAAGTTCCAAGCGTATCTTCCCCAAAGGTTCACTTCTTCCTTGATTGAACCCCGAGATGGTAGTGATAGTTATAGAAAGGTTGTGCACTGGGATCTTCAAAGCATACAGCAAAGAGTTCGACATGATACTAAGAGCAGACCTTGGGTCAATCAGAATGCGATCAACTTTCATGGTATCCACATACCTCGTGAAATAGAGAGGCCGATCATGACGATTGTCTTCTAACAACATGTCATCTTGTGTAAAAGTAATGTTGGGCATTAATTCAAATATACTACGATAATGTGCACACCTGACTGGCTCCTTTTCAGGTTTTTTGAAAAGATTAAGACAAGCATCAACATGCATCAGAGCATCACTTAACGTCTCTCGAGTTTTTTTTGAAAGACGTAAGAGTTCAAAGATTGACAATCTTGCTGGAGTATTGGCTAATTGAGCCAATATGTCAAAATTATATGGCTTTTCAAGTCCAAGAGACGAGGACTTCTTCAGTACTTTGTCAAAACGGATAGGCTGTTTTCCCTTGTCTGCTGATGTTGGTTTAAGGGGGGTTGGTTCTACTACCGGCAAGGATGTAGATGGTATATTCTCAGCAGGAGAAGATGATGGAAGAGGAGCATCAGGAGATGAGGCAGAATTCTTTTGAGTTTTGGGATATTCCCGAAGATAAGGTTTCCTAGATCTAGTGCCAATTAGAATTTCTTCTTCCGGTACTGGTTCAAAGGATACCATGTTGCAGCTCTTGGATTTAATTTTGAAGTGCTTCTTTTGCTTAGAAGAGGAAGGTGCTTCGAAATCTGCTACCAGATCTGGATGAATCTACATGATCTCCCCTCTGTCAGTTGATAGTGGAATAAGACCCTCATTTTGGGGAGGTGGAATATTCACAATCTCGAGAGTAGCTCTTAGAATGGGGACAACACCATCTTGCACAAGTTGTGGTGGGAAGTCACCAAATTGCACAAAAACAATATTAGCTGTCACTATCTTCTCATCCTGCTGAAGAGTAATTGCTCCAGAGTTGACCATCTCCTGGATTTTACCTTTAAGCACGTAGCATGCTCTGGTTGGATGCCCTATAAATCTGTGATAAACACAATATTTAGGGTGATCAGTTTTACCCACTTCTTCTGGTCGTTTTGCCTCTAGCAGTTGAAATTTATTACTTTTAATTAAGCAATCAAAGATGCTCAAAGTATCGTCTTCATCAAAAGAATACACTTCTTTTGGACGAGTTGTTTTCTGTGGTGGTGCTGATCGAGTGGTTGTTGTCTGAGCAACATTGACAGCCAATGACTCCTTTCCCTTAAGATTGATGGCCAATATTTCTTTACCCTTGCGATTATTCTGGCGATTATTAACGCCGGGTATAGGATGTTCATCTTGGTTAGGATGAGTTATTTGAACTCCTAACTGCTTGAATTTTTCAGCACTGACCTCTACCGCCTTGGCATTCACAATGAAAGAAGGCCAATCTTGAAATTGTGTAGATCCCGTCCACATACTGATAATAGGCAACAAGTTTGATTTGCAAGTGTCTATTGTTACAGCAACTGGAGTTCCTAAAGGCATCTTAAGTACCTCTCAGCGGAATCTTTCAATGAAACTCTATGTGGATTCATTGTATCTTTGCTTAATCTTAATGAGGGCAGACATCGCCATGTCATTGACTCCCTCATAAAATTGTTTCAAGAATATTTGCTTGAAACCAGCAAAAGAAGTTATGCAGCCATCAAGCAAGATCCGATACCAGTCGTATATTGTGTCGGCTAAACAACCGACGAACACTCTGGTAAGAAGATCATTATTTGGTTGTAACTGGTCAGTCATTACTTCAAAATGATTGATGTACTGACTTGGAGAAGTGCTGCCATCAAACAGCATAATGGTTGGAAGTTTGTATTTAGGAGGGAATGGGACTTCCTTCCATTCTGTAGGATACGGTTGTTTTATGCCAAGTCTTTGTAGACCATATTTTTGCTCAAAGGACTCAAACTGAGTGCGTAAGAGTTTACAGCCTCATTAGCATCTCCTGATGTTTATGAATTGGTGGGTTGGTTTGAATTGTTAGAAGGAGGAACAGCATGGTAATTACCACCCCCAGCACCGAACTAATTGGGATCAGCTTGAATTGGTACAGAAGCAACCTTAGGAGATGGTACCCCCAGACTAACATTGACAGGTACAGAAGATGCTACAAGCTCTGGATTTGTAGCAAGGTTTATAACCGGAGGCACTGTATATTGAGCCACGATTATAGTATGCATACTTGCAACCATTTCAGCCATGGTCTTCGGCTTGTCTTCTAGTGCAACAATTCATTGTTCTTGATTGGCTGAACTAGAAGTGTCTTGATCTTCTGTAATGGCAAATGTCGTTACTTCTCTTGCTACTATTGACGAGATAGTTTGTTCAAAACTTTCACTATCTGCATCAAACTCGGATAAAGATTCCTCTTCTAGATGAGTGATGGGGAGATCTTCTTGATTAAAGACACCTTGGTTCAAATTTCGATTTCTTGATCGGGTGTATTGAAAGACCCCTTCACTGGATGCATGAATCCGATCTAAGTATTGTTGACTGGGATTACAGGACGCATTATGTCTTGGACGTTTCCCACCCCCAGTGCCTCGGGAAGTCATATTAACAGAAGCATATAATGGCTCATCTTCATCTTCTATTATAGGTTCAGGAGTTGAAACATAGTTCAGACGATCGAAGATAGATCGTATAGCTGATTGGCAACAACACTTGATAACCACTTCATGAAGGCAGTGGCGATCTGAAGAGTGATTTAGAGGTGAAGGAGACATCCCTGTGATCTCCCGTCTTTGTGTAAGACATTCTCGGAGATCAGTTACCACTACAGGACGAGAAGAAGTCGGAGGAACATATTCCTTAATGATATTAGGAACAAGTCTCCTATTCTCATATATTTAGTTCCCTGAGTATACAAAGAGGTACTTAACTCATTAGCATAAGTGATTGGGTCCTTCTTTTCAAATTTTGGTTTCTGATACAGATTGGCCTTTGGCATAGAATTCTTGCGTTTTACCGATGTTGACATTGATGGATGCCTATTGAGATAAGCATGTAAATCAGAGAATTCTGCTCCGGGTGTCTCTGTTTGAGATACCATCAACTTTTCTTACGTAGATCTTAAAATTTGCAAGGTTGGAAGATCTTGACCAGTCCCCATAGGGGTGGGCAAGATGCCTCTTTGATCAGTATTCATTCCCATAGCAGAGATCTGAAGACCTCTGTTTAAAAGAATAGAATCTGACATATCTTCCTCTGAGTCATAGACTAGAAAAGTTTGAGAAAAGACCAAAGGGTGCTTTCCTTTATTTTTTAGAGGGTTAGCTAAGGAGAGTTTTTCTCTGTTTTGTTGTAGAACCATCTTAGGTACAGGTTGCACCAATTGAGGAAGTGTAACAGGACCTTTCCCTTTGTTCTGTCTAGTTTTAGCACTAGAACATTGTTTCTCCAAGTTTAGAACTGGAGAATTGGAGGAAGAAATAGCCAAAAGACTAGTTCCCTTGGGTTGCCAGAGCAGCAGACTGTGCCTAAACAACTATTTGCTTGGGTTGCACCATAGCAATATGGGCTACTGGTTGCACCTTGGCAGTAACATGAGTAGACTGTACTTTAGCAACAGCACGAACAGACTGCACCTTGGCAGCAAAGAGAGTAGTGGACTGCACACGGGCAATAGGAAGAGTGGACTGCGCACGGGCAGTAGTGAGAGTAAGTTGCATGCAGGCAACAGGAACAGGAAGAGTGGGCTGTGCGCAAGCAGTAGAAGCAGACTGCGCCTGAACCACATAGGCAAATTGTGCCTTGGCAACAGAAGCAGGTTGTGCCAGGGCAACAGCCATTGTAGAAGACTTAGGAGTCCACACAGTTTTATTCTTGGTGATAGCCATAGTACGCTTGTTGCTCTTCTTGTTGATTATATCTTTATAGGCTATCTGGTTGACTTGAATAACCAGAGTCTTCTATGTCTTGTCGATCGACGCAGCGTCACATTGAGTTGTCACCTTCTCATCGGAGGAAAAAGTCGACCCCAGCAGAGTCGCCATTTTGTTTGCAAAAATAAAAAGTTTTATTTACAAACTTTAAAAAAGAGTACAAGAGTACAATTTGAATTCTGGGGAAGTACAACTGTAGGAATCTGATCAGAAGATGATCACTTTATCCCTTGGACTATGTGAACTTGAAGACTAGAGCCTCTGGAGAATGCAGCAGCAATTTTGCATGAGTACTTGATCTTTGTGTGATGCTTTGACAATAATTGGAAACTCTATTTATAGAGTTCTAAAAATAACTATTTTAGCAGTTTTCTGATATACGCGAGGCTGGATTGCGCCACTTTGGGTTGCGCCAACCATATGTTGTGCCAACATTCATTCAGTTAACAATCGTGTACTAACTGTATTTAGACGCGTTCATGTGATTGAGATGCGCATGGTCGTATACAGAATAGTGGACACATTTTGAGAGATTAGTGGCATGTGTGCCACGTCATCCTGCTTTAGAGTGTAAGTTGTCTCAACTTTATCAGGTTGCGTGAGCTTCAGTCAATGAGTCAAACTGCGCCTGATTTGGGTTGCGCCTAGACACATGGCAGATTTTGAATAATTCATCCAGGTTGCACCTAGGCACAATTAAAGAATTTGTTTAGGTTGTGCCTAGGCACAACTCACAAGCTGTACAGGACAGCTGTCAATTAAATCTCCTCGAGCGGCACATTTTGAGGGATTCGAAGAGATTTTCTTCGTTCACTGTGCTGTCAGTTGTTAGTACTGTCAGGCGATGATGGCAATTAATGTCAGATGCCACATAAACTTTGGTGCAACAAGACTGAGCACAGTCTGATATATGGCGCAACCTGAGCAGTGGCGCAGCTTGACCTTTGGGCTTCATAACAGTGGCGCAGCTTAATTTTTGGGGCACAACTTGATTGTTTAATAGTAAATACATGGCGCCACATGATTTTTAGGCCCTACACAGCGCTCAGAAGTTCCTTATCTTTCCCGACGTCCCGCTCTCTGAGATCGATTATCCCCCATCCTCTGAGGGTCTTCCTTTATCGATCTCCTTCTCCGACGCCGATCTGTCCTCCCTACATCGGCGGTTCTCCTTCACCTTTGTGCTCCAATTCTCCTCTGGGTACCCCAAACTAGCCAGAGTCCAAGAATCTATTGCCAAATGGAAACTACAAGCGGCATACAGAGTCGCCCCTGGATCAAAAAAATATTCTTCTTCATCTCTCTTCGGAAGAAGACCAAAGGATAGTCCTGACTCATGGCACCAGCAAGGTTGACGCTAAAACCATGACAGTTGTCAGATGGTCCCAGAATCTCAACCCTAGAGAGGACTCGCCCATTGTAGCAGCCTGGGTTACTCTCTCCAACCCCCTTTGATATGCTTCATCCCAACGGCTCTCAAACGAATAGTTAACTCATTTGGCACCTTTGTAGCAATGGCGGAGGAAACCAAGAATCTCACCAGGGCAAACTACGCAAAAGTCTGTATGGAACTGGACATCTCTAAAGATCTTCCAAAATCGATTAACATTGAGTTAGGAAGTCAAACCCACACCCCCTCATCTACGACAACAACGTCCTATTTTGTAATCACTGCCACATCAGAGGACACATCACCAAATTCTTCTACAAGGCCCATCCGGAGTTGAAACAATGGAAACAACTAGCCCCCAAGGATCCCCTCAAACAAAAGATACCAGAGAAGGCGCACCACAACCGTCCACCCCCAAACTCATACCTCAGATTTGGAGATAACCCAAACACTACTCTGGCAGTAATTCACTCTCCCCCCAACCTAGACAACCCCACCTCCCCAAAACCTAACTCAATATCCACCGCAAATAGGTTCAAAGCTTTGAAGTTGGAGGACATCATCAACGATATTGTAGATCAAGAGATCCCACCTCTTGCCTCCTCCCCGCCTCCGTTCAACAACCCAGATGCTGGCTCTGCCAAAAACATCACATCTTCCAGCAAATCTCGGCAAGTCACGGATCAAACACCTAGCCCAAATGTGACAAGTCCAGAGCAGGAATCTAAAGTCCCGACTGTCACACAACCAGCGATCGATATCAACCCTAAAGACTCCATCAGAGCACTACAGCCCTCACCCGATCAAGAAGCCGCAAAAAGGATGCCACAAGCCAAGGAAGCAGGCTTCCTAGACCCCAACAACCCCATGTGCGCTCTTCACGAATTGGAAGGTTCAGAAGAAGACATCACCTCCGTTCTGTCAGATGACTCAGGGACCAGTTCTTCAGCCCCCACAGAGGCAGCACCAGTCCCCTCCGGAGCGAGCAACATCACCCCCAAAATACCTCACAAGCAGAAGATACATAACAAACAAGGACATCATTCGGCAAGGACCACGAGGTCCACCGCGAAACTCCAAAACATCGACCCCACCTCCATCCCTCATGATTAGCATCCTTTCATGCAACATGAGAGGGCTAGCCAATAAACCGACGCTGAATAGAATCCTCAGGTTCAAGAAATCCTACCAAATCAACATCTTAGTGGTCATTGAACCCAAACTTCTACAAAAGAGACTCAAAGGCATCCAGCTTCATCTCATATTCCAGGCCGTTGTTGTCGGATGCCACGACATCTGGATCTTCTTCAATAATGGGACCAAGTTCGGCCTTGTCTATGACTCGACACAAGCGCTCTCCTGCTGGATGGACCACCCAAAACTTCCATCTCGTTCCCTCCTCTCCGCTGTTCATGGCAGCTGTGACATTTTGGAGTGCAGGCTCCTCTGGGATCACCTCTTAACCACCCAACTTCCCCTCAACAATCTTTCGTGGATCTGTATCGACGACTTCAACACGATTTCTTGCAGCACCGATAAATTAGGGGATCGTCCACCCCCGCTCCCAGCAATGGAAGACTTTAACAACTTTATTTTCAACGCCCAGCTTAACCCCCTCCCCTTCTCCGATAATGCCTTCACCTGGTGCAATATGCAAGAAGGCAACCGTCGTCAATACTTCCGTCTGGATCGTACCCTAATCAATGGCCTCTGGTCAGACATGGGCCTCATCTCCAACCTCTCTCACCTCAACTCCACCGAGTCGGACCATTCCCCTCTCCTTATAGTTATCAGCAGCAATTCTCAGCACATCAAAAAACATTTTCGATTTCTGGACTTCTGGAGTCATCATCCCCAATTCAAAGACGTTGTCACCGCTACTTAGAGATTAGCAGATGATCTTGACCCCTGGTCAGAGTCGTGACTAAACTTAGAGCTGCCAGCAAGGCGCTTTCTTCTTGGAGCAAGGCCGCATTCGGGAACATCTTCTAGGATATCAGATCCGCGGAGGATGACGTCACCAGAGCGGAAACCCGATTCGTCTCAGAACGGTCTCTGGAGGTGCGGGCGTCGCTTAATCTGGCCAGAGCAATTCTCAAATCTTACCTAAAAGTCGAGACGGAATTCTGGAAGTAAAAAGCTAGATTAGCATGGGACCTCGAGGGGGACCGCAACTCTAGCTTCTTTAACGCTTGTGTAAAAGGGCGGAGACAT
Organism: Iris pallida; assembly: GCA_029216955.1. NCBI lineage: Eukaryota > Viridiplantae > Streptophyta > Magnoliopsida > Asparagales > Iridaceae > Iris > Iris pallida. Next base: position 5,499,835 of record JANAVB010013398.1, read on the forward strand.
CAGCTTAACCTCCATCGCATCTCCGACGCCAACGGCACCCTCCTGCAGGATCAGAAGAGCATGAGGCTGCGGCGCGGTTCTACTCGTCTCTCTTCGCCAAAGAGGCCATCGTCCAGCATGACCAGTTTCTTTCAGCGGTCTGCGACATCATCACCGGAGAAAATGAGCTACTGCTAGTCACTCCGTCAGTGAAAGAAGTCAAAGCTGCGGTCTGGGCACTTGACGAACATAGTACTCCTGGACCGGACAGGTTCTCCAGGGTATTTTCAGATCGTGTTGGGACATCATCGCTCATGACTTGCTGGAGGCCTCCATATTTTCCTTCCAGGGGGCTAGATACCCGAAATCTATATCCAGGGCCAACCTCATCCTCATTCCCAAAAAAGAAAATCCAGAGACTTTCAGTCCATAAGCCTATGCAACTTCACCAACAAGATTATCTCGAAGATCATTGCCATCCATTTGTCTGATCTTCTGCCTAGGATCATCTCGGCAGAGTAGAGCAGATTCATCAAGGGGCGGAACATCACCGACAACATCCTCCTAGCACAAGAGATGGTCACCTGCATGAAGTTCTCCACCAGAGGAGGTAACGTCGCCATCAAACTTGACATAGAGAAAGCTTATAATCGGCTGGACTGGCAATTCATGATTAGGGTCTTCCGAGCCTTTGGTTTCTCCGAAAGTTGGATTGACATTGTCTTCAGATCCATCAGCAACTCATGGCTCTCCACCGTCATCAATGGTCAAGCGGAGGGCTTCTTTCCTTCCAGTCGCAGGGTGCGCTAGGGCGACCCTCTGTCGGCCACCGTCTTCATCATCGCAGCCGAAGCTCTCAGCAGAAACCTTAATAGCATGAGCAACAATCCTCAATTCTACCATTTCTATCCCACCACCGATTGTCCTATCATCACTCACCTCGCTTACGCGGATGATGTCCTTATTTTCTCTTCAGGCGACATCAGATCAGTCCAGGTTGTCCTCAGTACCCTGGAAAGGTACACCAAATGCTCTGGGCAGCGTACCAACAACAACAAAAGCGTCAACTACACCCACCACAAAGCGGATAGGAACCATTCCTCGAGGCTCGCCAATCTGACTTCCTTTACCATTGCGTAACCTTCGTTCTTCTACTTAGGTTGTCTGTTAGTGTACGGTAGATCCAGCTCGAGCATTTTTGAGCCCCTGGTGACCTCGATCAGGCAAAAGATCGCGGGCTGGCATAATGTGACCCTTTCCTCGGGCAGGAAGATGGTTCTGATCAAACACGTCCTCTCCTCCATCCCCATACACATCCTGGCCGTCTGCGGCCCCCCAAGCAGGTTTTCTCCAAGATCGAATCACTCTTCGCTAGATTATTTTAGGGTCATAGTCAGGGTCAGGATAAACACCACTGGACCAGTTGGATCACCATGGCCAAACCCAACGACGAAGGCGGTCTAGGATTTTACAGATTGCAACACGTAGTGGATGCCTGCTCCATAAAGCTATGGTAGAAGCTATGTACGGACAACTCTCCTTGGTCCAGGTTTATGAAGGCCAGATATTTCAGATTCGCCCACCTAGTCAAGGCCTTAGTGAACAACAGATCTTCGGCCACCTGGCAGCGCATCTCTCGTACCCACGACATCGTTGAACCCCTCATTCGCCTGCAGCTGGGCAACGATCAATCTTCGGTGAGTAACGAGTGTTGGTTGGGCAACGATCTTCTCACGATCCTTAACCATCACAACGGGGAGATTTGCGACCTGTGGGACAATGCCTCTACTTGGATTTAGCACAAAGTCAGAGACTGGCTAAGGCAGGAGGCGGCCGCGAGCATAGTCGCCGTCAATTTAAGTATCTCCAACGAGCCGGACTCCCTATGGTGGTCCCCCAATCCTAACGGCACGTTCTCGCTGGCTTCTGCCAGGATCGTCGCTAAAGGAACTGGCACCCGGTCCCCCGTAATTGCCCTGTTATGGCAATCATGTATCCCTAACAAATGGTCAATCTTATTATGGAGAGCTTATAGGCGAAAGCTTCCCACTGACGATGCCATCACCTCTTTCGGCTACAGCCTCGCTTCGCGATACCATTACTGTGCCCCTCTCCAAGTGGAGACGGTAGAGCACGTCCTCCTATCCGGTGATCTGGCGAAGCAATTGTGCACCAAGCTCCAGCAGAAACATCATCTTGGGGGCTTTAATGAACTTCTTGCTAGATGGGGTAGCTCCCATGGTCGTCAGATAGTCGCAGCCGCCGGTATTTAGGTTCTGTGGAAGAATCGAAACAAGTACAGGTACGAGGGTCGTCAATTTCTTCTCCACCAGATGCTGAGTGAAGTCCTTCGTCAGACACATAAAGTTAGGCGATGTTGCTCTCACTCCGAGGACAGATTTTGGGCAGCCTTGGAGTAGACCGCACTTCTCTTCGTACGGTGTATTGTTTGCTGCCAGCGTTTCTTTGGCTTGGTCGTTTCCTTTTTGGCGCGTGACGCTTTTACTTATTGTAACACCCAATTTTCCAGATAAGGGTATTTTTGAAATTTTGTATTTATAAATATTAATTATTGATATTTATTTCATATTATGATTTTTGGTGATTTTTTAATAATTTTTAAACTATTTAAAAACTGCTTTAAGTCATGACTTGTGATTTTGGTGTGCAGCTAGTAAAACCCTAGAGACTGCATAACCTAGAGCCTAACCATGTCAATAGGATAATTTAATTATCATTTTTAGCCTAGGGGTAATTTGGTCATTTTGACTTATTTGAATTATTTGATGATTTATTGAATTGGTGAATTCTAGGTTGACTTGACTTGTTGAGACCTAGTGAACTAGCCTAGAAGCTAACCCTAGCCATGGTGACCCTAGTCTAACTTAGGTTAACCTACTTTTAGTCATTAGAAACTAATTTTAGAATGAGGGGATTTGGTTTAGTGAATTTAAGTCATGGCTTATGATTTCATGAAATGACTTATGACTTCATGACTTGATTAATCATAACTTAAGCCCATGGGCCAATTTAGGAAACCCTAACCCTAATTTTTACAACTTATGACCAGCCACTAGGGCTCCCCCTTCCCTATAAATATTCTCCTCCATGTTCTTGCCTCTTTTATTAAATTTTTACAAGTTTGAAGAAAGAGGTAAGAGCCTTCTTCCCTAAACCATAACTTCCTCATTTCAATTTCTTTTTGGCTCAAATATTTTGCATTGGGTTCTAATTGATCCCTACTTTATGTTCATGGAGAGAAATCTCAGGTTTGAATCAATTTGGAGATATTGGCTAGCAAGGAGGAATCCCCCATTCGAAGCTTTTCTATGCAATTTGCACCTATAGGTAAAACCCTTAAATTGATTTAAATTTCGGTTTTCTTTGCATGTAGGGCTAGATCTAGGAGTCCCCTAGGTGTCCCTGAAATTTGGGTGAATTTCGTGTTCGTTTGGTGTCTGTATCGGACACGTGTCGTAGTGTTATGTAGGTGTTTGTTGAAATGCTTCTATGGATTGAATGTTATTATTTTTCGAAACAAATTATATATTTGGGTAGCTCTTCATATGTAGATTAATAATGTGTATGACTGAGCACGTTTCTGTGGGAGATTCGTGTCCAAAATGGACACGTATCACCGCACGACACTGCGTACTGGCCCCGTGCGGCTGTCCTGCTGCTCGGGTGCCATTGCGGACACGACACGACGACTCAGGTCACAAAATTTTGTGGACACGTCCTCCTAGTGACTGACACGACACCTACAAAGTTTCATAGGTTCTTGTTGTGTGTGCACGAAGGAAATCGACCTGCACTATTTTCCTTACTGTTGTACACACGCACAGACACTCGACTGACACGGGCTCGTAACTTGGACACGACACATCGTGGACCTGTTGCAGGCTGTGGGACACGTTCCCCTAACCTAGGCGCACCCCCTTGTACGAGCACGAGATCTAATTCGTGTCGTGTCGTGTCCTAGACTCTCTGGAACACGTGCACGATACTGTGTTGTTTTGTGGAAGTGTGTGTTTGCTGATTCGAGTTTTTTTGATTTGGACATGTCTGTGTCGTATGTGGTGGACACAAATTGGACCCTAAGACACCTGCACATGTGTTTGATGTTTACCAACCATTTAATTGGTGTTTTAACATGTTTTTTATTTCGAAATTCATTTTTCCTATGTTCGACTGATACATGCATTCAGTTTTTGAATTCTGAGATTGACTTCCCTGTTAAACTGATTTCTTGATATTAATTTACATGTTTAAATTCATCTACATGTGTATTAGTTCCTGCTAGGTTGGATTTGCAAGTTAAGATTTGGTTTTACACTAGGTAATGGATTTCGAATATGGGATTGGGTTGTGCAAATGTGTTTGACTGATACACAATTCTTGAGATGGAAATTCTAATTTTTAATTCATGTTCTTAACTGATTGATGATTTAATTGCCATGTTTAAATTCCTACATGTGTATTAGACTATTGTAATATAGATTGTTGGCTAGTGTTAACTTTTAGATTTCGAATTTAGTTTTGGGATGTAGAATGATATTACTCACTGTCAACTGATAGTTTAGTATGTGAACTGTCATTTGATTTCCTTTCTAAACTGAATTGATGCTTAAATTTTCATGTTTAAATTCATGTGCATGAGTTTTAGTTTACTGCTAGGATGTTTACATGTTTGATTGGGTTTTCGAAATTAGGCTTGGAATGGTTTATGAAACTGTCATTGGTAAATTTTCTGAAAACTAATAACTGACAGTTTTAATCTGAAATTTGATGTTAAATTAGCCATGTTAATCCATTCATTGTGTTAGCTAACTGCCATTGCCATGTTCCTATACTGATTTGCAAATTCCTGTAGACACACAACCTCTGTCATTTCCTGAGATTCACCCTACACACACATAAAACTGTCACTTCATTAAAAACCTGAGAACAGATCTTTTACACTGTGTTTTTTTATACACACACACACATGTCACTAAGTAGGAACTAAACCCTGTGACACATTGAAATAACTGAAATGATGAACCTGTGACCTGAGTTCTAACTGAGATTGATATTGGAGTTGGGGTTTTGGGATGCAGTGCTCAGTCTTGGGATATGCTTCACATGTTCAGTCCTCATTCATGCACTATTTCTCGATTTTTACACCATTGAATTCAGATTTCCAGTTTCTACACACAAATTCCTAGGAACACACCCTGTTTTCCTGGGTTAGCACACTTAAATCCACATTGACACCCCACTGTTCTGATTCCTGAAAACACTGATGTATGCACACTGTCACTTGAAATTGTTTTTCCTGAGATTTTGTACACAAGCTTCTTATTCACTATTAGCTAACACCTACAGTTTTCACCCTACTGTTTTTCCTATTACTCTCTCTTTTAACACAACTACGCACTGTCACATTGAACTCACAATGCCTGAATTTCCTGAAAACTATCCACTGCTTCCAGTTTCCAATTACACATTAATTCCTGTCAGACTAACCAACCTTGCCTAAAACTGATACACTATCCCATTACCCACTTGACACATTACACTACACCCTCACATTATACACATCATTGTTCACTAATTTCTATATGTGTATCACACGTACATGTACACATAGACACATATACACATGTGCCTCCCCCAACCTCTATATATATATATATATATATATATATATATATATATATATATATATATATATATATATATATATATATATATATATATGTATTTTATATATATATAAAATATATATATGTGTGTGTGTGTTTATATATCCTATAAAATAAATATATGATGATTAAAATGATTAGAATGACTTTGATGGGCCTTTCAGGGCCGGCTCCAGTATTTTGGAGGCCCTAAACAAGTCCAAAAAATGAGGCCCTCATCCTCTATATAATTTTTTTTATAATGCAAAACCCAGTAAATCCAAAATACAATATAATTAGTACTAGGCAACTTCAAGTTCTAAATTTATAACAGTTTCTGGATGTTTTCAAATTATACTATAAACAACTGGTCGGCAGAATATGGATTAAAAAATAATTCATATACAAAGTAGTCGAAGATGACAAATATTATGACAGGGGTCCTAAAATTTTCCATTGCAAACATGAAGATAAATATAGATAAAACTTTACAGAAGATGTAATCAGGAATCATATACAATTTTTTGGATGAAATAAATCATGAAATTATTCATATAATTGCCAATAACAATATCGCTCAAGGGCCAAACAAGCTCCCTAGTTTCCACTAGTACTGAATTTCTCTCACCAAATAAAAGTTAAAAAAAAGAGTAGGTGCAAATAAAATGCCAACCTCACTCAAGCAAGGATTAGGCTCCTTCTTGACGTGACTTGTAAAATCACTTCAGGTTTGGTTACAAAAAAGAAGCAAAAAAGAAGAAGAAAATGCTATTAGAGATTGAGAGAGAGATGATATTATCTTAGCAAATACTAAGTGGAAAGGAAGAGAACGTTTTATTTTTTTCCTCAGATTTTTCGTGGGAGAGGAGATGAAGAGAAGGCTTAAAAATATGGTGACATATTATATATATATATATATATATATATATATATATATATATATATATATATATATATATATATATATATATATTTTTATATATATATATATATATATATATATATATATATATAATATATATATATATATATATATATATATATATATATATATATATATATATATATATATATATATATATTATATATATATATATATATTTATATATATATATATATATATATATATATATATATATATATATATATATATATATATAATATAATATATATATAAAAAATATATATATATATATATATTATATATATATATATATATATTATATATATATATATATATATATATATATATATATATATATATATATATATATATATATATATATATATATATATATATATTAATGTGGCCTATAAGTGAATGTGATTATTTATATAAATTAGACAAATAATTAATGTGTGAATGTGTGTAGTAGACCACATGGCCTATGGTTCCTAATATGGGTATATGCCTATAGTGAATATATACATGTTTACATAGGAATTGTGTGTAGTTGGCTTGTATAGCCTAGTTTTGATGTGTGCTTGCTAAAATAGGCTGGTTAGGCTTAGTGAGACTTGTTTGGGTTAGGCTTGACCTAGTTGACCTAGTTTGACTAGTGTAGTTTACTTGAGTTGACCAATATTGACTTGTTGACTTGGTTAAATAGGTAATTGACCATAGATAGATGACTTGACTCTCAGTTGACCAAGATAGTCTTGTTGTTGGCCTAGTTTGACCTAGACAGTTGACCAGGTTTGACTTATAGTTGACTTTGACCTAGATTGGCCTAGAAATTATGTAGATTGCATCATAAACATCATTTGTCTTATTTTAAGCACAGTATAACCTGTACTGCTCTATTTAGGATATTGTGACTCCGGTGCAGACATCTGACATTATACTACTCTTTTCAGAGTATCAGGCAAGTACATTCTCTGATAGTTCTCTCATTTACTTGTCAATTACTGTACTTCAGTTCTAGTTAGTTGTATACGATTCTCTGTTACAACACGTATGGATATTTATGGATTCCTGTATACGACACATATTTATTTTCTGGCCTCTATTACTGGTATCATCATTCCTGGCTTCTATTACTGGAATCCCCTACTGGAATCATTTACTGGTATCATTATATTTTGGCTGGACTCATCTTGAATCATTGGGTCAAAATTCTGGATTCACTTGCTGGGAGGGGAAATACTAGAGTAAGACATGTAGACATATCCCATTTCTGGAATCACCCTTTGCTGGAATCAAACTGGAATGATAGCCATCTCACACCCGGCCAGGTGTGTGATGTACCGGATTACCCATAGCCGTTTACATGTCGATCTCGGTATTTTAAAACATACTGCTAGAGTATAGGCTGGACTCATCCTGGAATCATTGATCACTATAACTGGAATCGTCCCTTACTGGATTCATCTTGTACTGGACTTACATTGGAGTTACACTTGTCTACATTATGGTCTGGACTTTATATCATATTACCCTGGTTCAGCTAGTTCTACTTTTACAGTCTTTATTGCTATGATTCTTCTCTTGTTTAGTTATTTACTTTTCTTGCACTTATCTGTCTTTCTTACCATCACCTGATTATAAACTGCCATTTTCATCAATACAACTGTCTATAACTGCTTTATAGTTCTCTGTCATTTACTTGGGTTTTCTAGATGAGATGTGCTCGTTCCTGTCCTGACTGGACCTGTTGTAAATTTTACAGATGATTGCCCTGAGGACACATGCCCTACATGTTACAGACCAGGAGATGGTTTAGCTTCCTTTGGCCCTGACACTCAGGAGTGATCGGGAGTTTAGCTAGTTTGTCTTGTTTTAGTTTCATGTTTAGAACTGGAAGTTGTATATATAGAATTGAGACTTGAGTTGTATTTGAGATTGTTTGAGTTTGTTGTTATTATATCAGTAGTTTTGTTGTCTTTAATTTCTTAGTTATATTTCGGTGTTATCTTATCATGCTTAGACTGTGATTGAGTTACACCATATATTATACTTGTCGTCCGTTCGGAGTTGATCATGATGAGTACACTATATACTGCATGAGTTGATGGTTAGTTAGAGACGTAGAACAGCGTTCTACCGCCGACACTGCGGCGTAGGCTGGGCGCTGTTACGTACTCGTACCCTCACAGTGGGTGCGGGTCCTGACACGTTTTTTAGTGGTGGTCCATACAGGTCGAGAGTCGCATTAGTACAATATCGTGGTAGTACGGCGACTTAGTTGTACTGCTGCGAGCCTGCAATAGGACTGAGAGATAGGCTTTACCGGAGAGGCACTCAATCACAGTTAGGGAAAAAATTCTGCTTTAAATCATGCCATCTACATATCGTACTGATTTGCCTTCTTTGAAATAACTGTCCTCCTTTGATATATCGATTCCTGCTCAGTATTGACTTCCTTGTTCGATCTGTCTTCAGGATGGTGGAGACACGATCACATCGCTCTGGTGCAGCAGTTGTTGTAGAGGGGACTGCCACCTCTCAGCCAGATCAGCAGGGTCAGGAGGCTGCAGCTCTTGCCACCTCTACTCATATTGGGACTTCAGCAGCAGCATCAGGGGGTATGCCTCCATCAGCTCGGAGACAGGACCCAGTCATCCCAGAGATGTAGTTCCAGCAGCCGCCGCCTAAAGGACACGTGGATGCGGCACAGATGTTCGCCTACTTCCAGCAGTTTATGGACCGGCAGCAGGCTCGACAGGACAGGGGCATGGAGTTGGCCCTTACGGCAGTCGCAGCTTGACTAGGGATCCAGCAGCCGAGGATACCAGGGATAGAGCAGTTCCAGAAGATCAGCCCCAGAGACTTCCTGGGGACAGAGGGGATTTTATATGATGATGAGTTGATCGAGCATATTGAGGAAATCTTTCGCCTGGCCCGGATACCGGCAGATCTCCAGATAGAGGCAGCAGCTAGCCGGATGCGAGATCTTGCTCGCACCTGGTATCAGTCAGACCCCAGGGTGGGGGTAGCTGGACAGACTTGGGAGGAGTTCAAGGGCTTCTTCAAGAAGAAGTTCTTTCCAGATTCAGCGCTCAGAGCCTTGGAGTCACAGTTCGAGAGCTTAGTTCAGGAGAGCCGGTCAGTGGAAGAGTACGCTGGGGAGTTCGACCGCCTCAGCAGATTCATAGAGGGCTTGAGCGAGGCGGCGAAGGCCCAGAGGTTCCGGAAGGGTCTGGTCAAGGAAGTCAAGTCCTTGACCAAGGGCAACAGGGATGCCACTTTCGAGGAGATTTTGACGGGAGCTTTACTGGCTGAGGATGATCTTGAGATGAGGCTCAAGAGGAGACGGGACGCTCACGGTACCAGCAGTAGCGGAGGCCAGGCCAAGAGGCCACACGTGCAGTTTCAGCAGACATAGGCACCAGTGGGAGTTCAGCAGGTACAGCATCAGTATAGGGGTCAGGACCCGAAGGCGATCAGTTGTTCCTACTGCAAGAAGCCGGGACACATCTGGAAGCAGTACAGGAAGAGGTTGAAGGTTTGCTATTTCTGTGGGTCAGCTGCCCACCAGAAGATAGATTGTGTTGACACAAAGTCACAGTCAACCAAATATTGACTACATTGACTAAATAATATCTGTATAAATTCAATACGACACACGACGTCTGCATTCAGTTCAGGACAGACAACAGCTCAGTTTCCGACTCTCAGTGTATTTTCGAGTCTGTACTTTTACATTTTATTGAGTCTAGAAGTATGTACTCTGAGTTATGCTGAGCTCTTGGAACTTAGTCTATAAGCCTACCCAAAATCCCAAAGCTCCACCAAAACAAAAATTGCCCACAAGTCCCACTTAGAACCACTCTGTGCTCTAGAGACAGAGTTCGGGCCGAACTCTGCCTCCACACAGAGTTCGGGCCAAACTCTGTCCCCTAGAAATCAGGAACCCTAATTTTAGGGTTAGCTGGTTGCTAGCTGTCCAACGGCCAAATTTTTGAATTTTCCTACCCGAATTCTGGCCGAATTCTGCCTCTAAAAATACTATAAATAGGGCATGAATTCTCTCATTTCAATTCACTCAATCTTCTCTTCTCTTCTCTCCTACAAGCTCAATAAGCCATATCCTTCCTATCTACTAGCCACAAGCCTCCTAAGTCTCGAGTGCTCAGCATCTCTCAGTTAGGATTCTTGTGCAAGAGTGAAGAAGTCGCTTGGACAATTCCAAGCAAATCGCCACTGCGATCCTCTGTTAGAAGTTGACGTGCTCTTCTGAAGAAAAGGCACGGGTTGTAAGCTACTATTTCACAAATAGTGGATTTAATCCTGAGCTAGAGTTTTCAGGCCTGGACTAGTCCTCCACGAGGGAAACCAGGTTAAAATCGCTGTGTTTGCGTATGCTCTTCTGCTCTTCATTTATTTTCCGCACTTTACTCTGATTATTTATTGTTGGTGAAAGAGTTATTTTTAATTGGCTATTTTTCTATATAAACTCTATTCACCCCCCTCTAGAGTTGCCAAACTGTTCTTCAATTGGCATCAGAGCTCTGTTCTCTTTACAAGGACTAACATCCTAAGAGCTGATCCATGGCAACCACACAATCCTTGATTTCCAATCATGGTGAAGGTCAGTCCACTCATAGGCCTCCCCTATTTGATAGAACTAACTACACATATTGGAAAATAAGGATGAGCTTCTATCTTAAGTCTCTAGACTTTGACCTGTGGACTGTCGTCACTGACGGTTACAAAAAGCCCGCCAGGATAGTTGTCGATGGTGACCTCATTGAGAAACCACACGACAAATATTTTATCGAGGAGAAGAAACAGGCAAGTCTAGATGCTAGGGCTATTAATGCTTTATTCTGTGCTATAGACAGGAATGAGTTCAACAGGGTCTCTACATGCACCACTGCTCATGAAGTATGGAGACTTCTAGAAGTGACGCATGAAGGAACCACACAGGTCAAGGAATCTAAAATAAGCCGTCTCACTCAAGAATACGAAGCCTTCAAGATGAAGCCAAGTGAGACGATCACTCAAATGATCACAAGATTCCTCGACATCATCAATCCTCTATCTTCGCTTGGAAAGCAGTACTCAAACCACGAGAAGATTCGTAAGCTGCTCAGAGGGCTACCAAAGATTTGGAACCCTAAGGTGACAGCCATCATAGAAGGAAACGATCTCACAACAATGTCAATGGAGACCTTGATGGGTAAGCTTATGACTCACGAGCTTGACCTCAAGGACTTCGAAGAGCCTGCTCCGAAGACCAGGGAGATCGCACTCAAAGCTCATCAACGAAGAGCTAATCATGATGAGACCGAAGAAGATAACTCGGATGATGAAGACCAAGCTCTCATGGTTCGCAACTTCAGGAAATTCCTTCGCTTCAATCGAAGGAAGAAGGAATCTCAAGAAGACGATGAAGAGGAACCAACTTGTTATGGTTGCAAGAAAACTGGACATGTCCGAAAAGACTGCCCATTCCTGAAGAAGAGCAACCGCTATGAGAAGCCATACAAAAGGAACTCATCAAAGAAATATGCCAACACAGGCATCTGGCATAAAAGTGAAGCGAGTGACTCTGAGGAAGAAAATGACTCTCCTCAAGATACAGCAAATGTGTGCCTGATGGCAACTTCCAACAAGGTATCTAACGAAACTCTGGATGACTTCTCTTTTGATGAACTTGGCGATGCTTTCACTGATTTACTCGATGATCATAAAAAGGTCATCGGTAAATATAAACATGCCAAGGACAAAATCAAAAGTCTAGAAGATGAGATACAAAGAATTTCTTTACTTCTTGATAATGTTAGAAACACATCACCCACTAATGACACTGATGAAGTATCCAAGCTTAAATTAAGCTTACATGATGCTGAAGCACGTATTGAGCAACAAACTCAAGAAATTACTACTCTCAACACGTTGCTTACTGAAGAAAAGAGTAGACACAAGATTTCCATGACTAAGATTTATGGCTTAAATATTAAGGTTGATGAACTGCAAGCTGTTTCTAAAAGATTAGAAACCAAATTGGGTAAACAGGTTGTCCAACCTCAAACCCAATCACATGGGCACAACACCACTCCTGCTAGTCAACCACGTCATTCTCATGCAGCACATAACCATGCATTTATATACACAAACTTTCACAAACCACATGCACGTAAGAACAATTCTCACTCAGTACACACTCATCATGCACAAAGACACAATCAACATCACTCCACACATAAAAATCATCATGCCATGCCATATAGACAAAATCATCATACAATGCCATATAGACAAGGTCTTCATATACCATATAGATAAAATCATCATGCCATGCCATCTAGACAATATCAGCAAGTCATACATCATAGACAATACCATCATTCTATGCCTCATAGACACCATCACCATGCCACTTATTCCATGCATAATCATCTTCACCATGCTAACTCTTCACATCATGTCCATCCTCATCCTGTTGATTATAGATATTATTCTCATGCTCCTAGTATAAATAAGAATGCTATCTGTACTTATTGTGGATTACATGGACACATCTCACCACAGTGCAGAGTTAGAAGACTTGTAGATAAAAGGATATATGCTTGGTTCCCAAAGACTAACTTTTCAGGACCCTCAAGAACTCGGGTACCAAAGGTCACATCTACTCTTGATGTAGGTGGACCTTCCCTCCTCAACTGAAAGTAAGTGGATTCTCGATAGTGGATGCTCGCGACATATGACGGGAGACGCAAATCTTTTTGCATCACTATCGATGAAGAGAGAAGGATACGTATCCTTCGGTAACAATCTCAAAGGGCACATTATAGGTAATGGTATCATTGGTCATCCTCCTTCTCCTGTAATAAAAGATGTCTGCCTAGTGACCGAGTTAAAGCATAACCTGCTCAGCATTAGTCATCTTGCTGATCATGGATATGATATTAACTTTGGACAAAACAGTTGCTACATCTATGATAGGTCAACAGGAGACATTGCTTTTGAAGGGAAAAGAGAGGACAACATCTACATTTTCTATCTTTCTATAAATACTAACAATGCAGGTAGATGTCTATATGCCCTCAAAGACGAACGACTACTTTGGCACCAGCGTCTTGGTCATACCAACATGGATGCTATATCCAGGCTTTCCACCAAGAAGCTAGTGAGAGGATTGCCTGACATCACGTTCAAAAAGGACACGGTATGTGCCGAATGTGAACTAAACAAGGCAACTAAATCCTCATTTCATTCTATCAACTCTGTAAGTACTACTAGACCCTTGCAACTACTTCATATGAATTTATTTGGTCCTAGTAGAATAGCTAGCCTTGGAGGCAAACTTTATGCATTTGTTATTGTTGATGATTTTTCGAGATTTACATGGGTTTTCTTTCTCGCTAATAAAAGCGATGCTATTTCTGCTTTCAAAATTTTTGTAAAAAAAGTTCAAAACGAAAAAGGCTACATGATTACTCGAATCCGAAGTGATCATGGAGGTGAATTCGTAAATTATGATTTTGAAAGTTTTTGTAATGCAAATGGTTTTGATCATGAATTTTCTTGTCCTAGAACTCCTCAACAAAATGGTGTTGTGGAGCGGAAGAATAGGACTCTTGGCGATATGGCTAGAGTCATGTTGAATAAATTTTCTCTTCCGAAATATTTTTGGGCAGAGGCTGTAAGTACAGCATGCCACATTTTGAATAGGGTGCTTATTCGTCCCATTACGAAGAAAACACCCTATGAGCTTTGGTTTGGGAGAACCCCCAATGTTTCATATTTTAAAGTTTTTGGTTGTAGATATTTTATCCTTAACACCAAAGACAACTTAGGCAAATTTGATGCCAAAGCTGACGATGGTATCTTTCTTGGTTATGCCGCCAAGAGTAAGGGATATAGAGTTTTCAACAAACGCTCACTTATTGTGGAGGAGTCAACTAATGTGACTTTTGATGAAGATAACAGTGCAGTAAGCGCTCTTGATGATGATGTTGAGCCATCAATTTCTACTCCAATGAACACTTCAACTGAAACTAATTCTCTGGAGGGTTTGCCTAAGAAATTCTCTTTCAAACCTTCTCATCCAGAAAATTTAGTTATAGGAGAAGTTTCACGTGGAGTAACTACTAGATCATCACTAAGAGACTCCGTTGCTAGCACTGCCTTCATTTCACAAGTAGAGCCTAAAAACATTTCTGAAGCTTTTAATGATGAATTTTGGATTTCTGCTATGCAAGAAGAACTCAACCAATTTGAGAGGAGCCAAATATGGGAACTAGTTCCTAGACCGGCTAATCACTCAATAATTGGTACCAAATGGGTGTTTAGAAACAAAGTAAATAAAGATGGTTCAGTCACTCGTAACAAAGCCCGTTTAGTAGCTCAAGGATACAATCAAGAGGAAGGTATCAACTACGATGAGACATATGCTCCTGTTGCTAGACTAGAATCCATTCGGATGCTTTGTGCTTTTGCCAATCATCAGAACTTTAAATTATTTCAAATGGATGTTAAAAGTGCTTTCTTGAATAGCTTTATTAAGGAGGAAGTTTATGTCAAACAACCCCCTGGCTTTGAAAATCATAAATTTCTCGACCACGTGTTCAAGCTGAAGAAAGCACTTTATGGCCTTAAACAAGCCCCCAGAGCTTGGTATGAAAGGTTAAGCAGTTTCTTGCTTGAGAAAGGTTTTTCAAAAGGGAAAATTGATACTACACTGTTTATCAAATCTTTCAAAGACACCATTCTATTAATTCAGATTTATGTTGATGATATTATTTTTGGGTCTACTGATGAAACTTTTTATCAAAAATTTGCCAAGTGTATGCAGACGGAATTTGAGATGAGCTTGATGGGAGAGCTCAACTATTTTCTTGGTCTGCAAGTAAAACAACTGGCTAATGGAAATTTCATCTGCCAATCAAAGTACACCAAGGACATGCTGAAGAAGTTCGATCTTGACAACATCAATCCAATCAGCACGCCAATGGCTACTTCAACCAAACTCGAACCAAATGAGAGTGGCAAACCTGTTGATCAACGTAAGTATCGAGGTATGATAGACAGCTTACTTTATTTAACTGCTAGTCGTCCCGATATCATGTTCAGTGTTTGCCTATGTGCTAGATATCAAGCTAATCCTAAGGAATCACACATGACCGCGGTTAAGCGTATCTTTAGATACCTTAAGGGTACGGTTACAGTGGGCCTATGGTATCCCAAGTCAACATCATTTGATATTATTGGTTACTCCGATGCTGACTTTGCTGGATGCAAGGTCGACCGTAAAAGTACGAGCGGCACGTGTCATTTATTAGGAAAAGCTTTAGTCTCCTGGTTTAGCAAGAAGCAGAACTCTGTTGCACTATCCACAACAGAAGCTGAATACATAGCAGCTGGGCGT
Organism: Iris pallida; assembly: GCA_029216955.1. NCBI lineage: Eukaryota > Viridiplantae > Streptophyta > Magnoliopsida > Asparagales > Iridaceae > Iris > Iris pallida. The sequence goes on from JANAVB010013398.1 coordinate 5,515,796, forward strand.
TGTTGTGCACAAATTCTGTAGATGAAGCAAACCCTTGAAGACTATAAGTTATCTTTCATGCATATTCCTATATTCTGTGACAATACTAGTGCAATCAATTTGACTAAGAACCCTGTCTGCCACTCACGCACTAAACACATTGAAATCAGACACCACTTTTTGCGTGATCATCAGCAAAATGGCACGATTAACTTAGAATTTATTGACACTGATCATCAGCTGGCAGATTTCTTTACTAAGCCACTATCCGAAGAGCGCTTCAATTTTCTTTGTCGTGAACTTGGAATTTTAGATGAAGCAGTTATAAATTGAAACTCACCTGCGTAAATATCGAGTATATTGTGATTCTTTTACGAAGAATTTGGTATGGGTACAAGCCGAAAGGGTCCTTCTGACAACAAGGCGTAAAAGCCTAAGCGACACGGTGCACTAGTCCTCAGGACTACCGCTAGCTGGGATCCGGCCCCTGCAGCTAACCGATGGCAAATTTGGACTATTGAACCACAGTATATGTCCTTATTTATTATATGGCTCGTTTTCGATTTAATATTGCCTAATTGATATTTTCTAAAGTTCATTCTGTTTTCTGAGTACCTCTCTATCTATTGTTTTTAATTCAACACTCTTTGTTGTCCTCAACTATCTTTTGTTTAACTCTTAAACATTTTCTTCATGTTCTTTGCTTGTTTTCAGTTCTGGACCATTGATCCAGAACTCGGGCCGAACTCTGCCCCTATCAGAGTTCGGGCCGAGTTCGGTTCTTAGGTTCCAGAGTCGGGATCTGGCTCTGCCGTTGGATCAATTCTAATCCAATGGTCAATATTTCATCCGACCAAAGACAAAGCCCTACTTTATTTCGGGATTCCCTCTCTTTCCTCCCATATTTCCTTCTTCTCCACCTCTTCCATCTTCTTCCTTCCAAATCCTAACCCTAGTTCTTGATATAGTGGGCTCTATTTCTTCTCAAAATCAAGGGAAAGGGGTTTTTCAACATTCTCTTCAACTATTTGATATTCTTTTCAGGTATCTCTCTCTTTTTCTATCATTTCCAAGTTCTCCTCTTTTATTTCAAATGGCATCTCGCTTGTCCAAACGAGGGAGAAGGACTCGACATGAGGGTGCTTCCTCTTCGGTTCCTCCTCCTCCGATTGAACAAGTAGTTGAACAACACCCCATTCATCCGTTGTTCAATCCGCCGCGTCCCGATGAACCTAACACTTACGACGACCGTTTATTTGTATCGCTAGAAGCCTCTAATGAATGGTTTAGCGATTTTAGAACTCGTCCGGTGTTTGGGGGCCATCCCATAAATTTCACTATATTTTCACATTATGAGTCATTATTCCGTGATCTTTGTTTGGATGAACTTGTTGCTTCAAATTCTGTCATCTACCATAGTGCAATTCAAATGTTCTACTGTAATCTGACTCACGATGCAACCCACATCTATTCCCGGGTTGCTGGCATTAACATTGCCTTTAATGATTCTGAGTTGGGAGACTTTCTTGCTCTCCCGAATCTGGATGTGTGGGACAAGCTTGTGGAAGCACGTCAACTTCAATTTGTTGGCAACACTTCCCTTGAAGGATTCAAGGAGGATTTATGTGCTCCTAACGTAAGTCCTCGCAAGCTAAAGGCCAAGCATCTCACCCCCTACTTTTATGAACTTCATCGCATCGTGTTCAATACTATCTTGCCCAAGGCTGGCTCAACAGATGAAGTCACTTATCTTGAGATCTCCGCCTTATATCATCTCCACTTTCGTATTCCATTCAACTTTCCACGGACTATGATGGATTGGATGATCAACTATCGGAAGAAACCAAGAGCTTTGGTTTATCCTCTCTATCTTCCTTTAGTTTTTCGTGCTTTCATCATTCCTATCCATGATTGTCCGTTCATGCCTGCACCTGCCTTTCTATCCAAAGCACGATGCCTTCAGCCTGTCGCTGCTTCTGAGTCATCTGAGCATTCTGCTGATGAGGAGCCTGACGCCCCTCCTTTTGGTCAGGATGCACCTCCTCCTCCTGCCACTCTTGAGTCTCTTCAGACTATGCTTCGCGATCGCTTTGCTATTGAGGATGATCGCTGGACGCAGCAGGATTACCGTACCACCTTGCAGATCAGTGCCCTTGGGAACTCTCTGCATGATATGCGGTATTCACTTGCTCGTCATCCTGATCTGCATGTGCCTATTGAGCGGGATCCAGATCGCGCGGGTCATCGTATAGACGATCCGTGGGTCATGAGGTATATGGATCCTGATGATGCTTTTGTGGACCCTCGTCGCTCATTCCCTGGTCCTTCAGATGTTCCAGGACCTTCTCGTGCTCCATGATGGAGATTGGTTTGATATGCTGCTGCCACTGCTGATGGTCTTAGTTGCCTTTTGATTTTAGTTATTTCAGTTTGTTATGGATTTATGTACTGGATTTATGTCTTCAAACCCTGATGATGTGCTGGTTGGTGGATAACATTTTATGCTATTTTTCGTAGTTTTACTTTATGTCAGTGACTTGTTTTATTAGTATTATACTGTTTCTTCTCTGCTTGGTGTGGTTGGATTACTTTTTATTGTCTATACTGCTATTTCCATGCTTTTCCTTATGCAGTGATCTTTTATATTGCTAACTGCCAAAAGGGGGAGAAATATGTATATTTCAAATGTATATCTGTCTGTGCTTGTGTTTGCTTTTGGGGAAATATTTTTATCAGGCCATAGGTTCTATGCATTATTTACGGGGGAGAGCTATTGATTCTAGCTCGGCACCGTTCACTGATTACGGGGGAGCTATCTTATTCTAGCTCGGCATTATTTATGGGGGAGCTGTGTTTTAACCAACTGTGTCCAGGTATGAATATTGAAATATACATTTATTATTTTGTCAATTATCAATATGGGGGAGATTGTTGACACAAAGTCACAGTCAACCAAATATTGACTACATTGACTAAATAATATCTGTATAAATTCAATACGACACACGACGTCTGCATTCAGTTCAGGACAGACAACAGCTCAGTTTCCGACTCTCAGTATATTTTCGAGTCTGTACTTTTACATTTTATTGAGTCTAGAAGTATGTACTCTGAGTTATGCTGAGCTCTTGGAACTTAGTCTATAAGCCTACCCAAAATCCCAAAGCTCCACCAAAACAAAAATTGCCCACAAGTCCCACTTAGAACCACTATGTGCTCTGGAGACAGAGTTCGGGCCGAACTCTGCCTCCACACAGAGTTTGGGCCTAACTCTGTCCCCTAGAAATCAGGAACCCTAATTTTAGGGTTAGCTGGTTGCTAGCTGTCCAACGGCCAAATTTTTGAATTTTCCTACCCGAATTCTGGCCGAATTCTGCCTCTAAAAACACTATAAATAGGGCATGAATTCTCTCATTTCAATTCACTCAATCTTCTCTTCTCTTCTCTCCTACAAGCTCAATAAGCCATACCCTTCCTATCTACTAGCCACAAGCCTCCTAAGTCTCGAGTGCTTAGCATCTCTCAGTTAGGATTCTTGTGCAAGAGTGAAGAAGTCGCTTGGACAATTCCAAGCAAATCGCCACTGCGATCCTCTGTTAGAAGTTGACGTGCTCTTCTGAAGAAAAGGCACGGGTTGTAAGCTACTATTTCACAAATAGTGGATTTAATCCTGAGCTAGAGTTCTCAGGCCTGGACTAGTCCTCCACGAGGGAAACCAGGTTAAAATTACTGTGTTTGCGTATGCTCTTCTGCTCTTCATTTATTTTCCGCACTTTACTCTGATTATTTATTGTTGGTGAAAGAGTTATTTTTAATTGGCTATTTTTTTATATAAACTCTATTCACCCCCCTCTAGAGTTGCCAAACTGTTCTTCAGATTGTCCCATTGCACCTCCTTTTAAGGGGGCTAGGCCACATGTAGCTCAGCACCATAGGGGTGGAGCTTTTGCGATGACAGCCGAGGAGACTGACATCGCAGGTGATGGATTAGCAAGTTTGACCTTCTTGTTCTTCCTCCCCACTTCCATGTGTGATTTCCTTTAGTACCTGCCAGGATATTGCTTGTGATTGCTAGATAGTGTAGCTATCCTACTCGAGATTGTGGAATCACGACCAGTAGGATTGTGTTACTTCGACTTTGATTGATTGGGGATTAACCTAGGAAGGGTGCGATCATCTTAATTTCGAGGACAAAATTTTTATAAGGTGGGAAGGATTGTAACACCCAGTTTTTCAGATGAGGGTATTTTTGAAATTTTGTATTTATAAATATTAATTATTGATATTTATTTCACATTATGATTTTTGGTAATTTTTTAATAATTTTTAAAATATTTAAAAACTGCTTTAAGTCATGACTTGTGATTTTGGTGTGCAGCTAGTAAAACCCTAGAGACTGCATGACCTAGAGCCTAACCATGTCAATAGGATAATTTAATTATCATTTTTAGCCTAGGGATAATTTGGTCATTTTGACTTATTTGAATTATTTGATGATTTATTGAATTGGTGAATTCTAGGTTGACTTGACGTGTTGAGACCTAGTGAACTAGTCTAGAAGCTAACCCTAGCCATGGTGACCCTAGTCTAACTTAGATTAACCTATTTTTAGTCATTAGAAACTAATTTTAGAATGAGGGGATTTGGTTTAGTGAATTTAAGTCATGGCTTATGATTTCATGAAATGACTTATGACTTCATGACTTGATTAATCATAACTTAAGCCCATGGGCCAATTTAGGAAACCCTAACCCTAATTTTTACAACTTATGACCAGCCACTAGGGCTCCCCCTTCCTTATAAATATTCTCCTCCATGTTCTTGCCTTTTTTATTAAATTTTTACAAGTTTGAAGAAAGAGGTAAGAGCCTTCTTCCCCAATCCATAACTTCCTCATTTCAATTCCTTTTTGGCTCAAATCTTTTGCATTGGGTTCTAATTGATCCCTACTTTATGTTCATGGAGAGAAATCTCAGGTTTGAATCAATTTGGAGATATTGGCTAGCAAGGAGGAATCCCCCATTCGAAGCTCTTCTATGCAATTTGCACCTATAGGTAAAATCCTTTAAATTGATTTAAATTTCGGTTTTCTTTGCATGTAGGGCTAGATCTAGGAGTCCCCTAGGTGTCCCTGAAATTTGGGTGAATTTCGTGTTCGTTTGGTGTCCGTATCGGACACGTGTCGTAGTGTTGTGTAGGTGTTTGTTGAAATGCCTCTATGGATTGAATGTTATTATTTTTCAAAACAAATTATATATTTGGGTAGCTCTTCATATGTAGATTAATAAAGTATATTACTGAGCACGTTTCTGTGGGAGATTCGTGTCCAAAACGGACACGCATCGCCATACGATACTACGCACTGGCCCCGTACGGCTGTCCTGCTGCTCGAGTGCCATTGCGGACACGACACGGCGACTCAGGCCACAAAAGTTTGTGGACACATCCCCCTAGTGATTGACATGACACCTATAAAGTTTCGTAGGTTCTCGTTGTGTGTGCACGAAGGAAATCGACCCGCACTGTTTTCCTCACTGTTGCACACACGCACAGACATTCGACTGACACGGGCTCGTAACTTGGACACGACACGTCGTGGACCTATTGCAGGCTGTGGGACACGTTCCCCTAACCTAGACGCACCCCCTTGCACGAGCACGAGATCTAATTCGTGTTGTGTCGTGTCCTAGACTCTCTGGAACACGTGCACGACACTGTGTTGTTTTGTGTCGGTGTGTGTTTACTGATTCGAGTTTTCTCGATTTGGACACGTCTGTGTCGTGTGTGGTGGACACGAATTGGACCCTAAGACATGTGCACATGTGTTTGATGTTTACCAACCATTTAATTAGTGTTTTAACATGTTTTTTATTTCGAAATTCATTTTTCCTATGTTCGACTGATACATGCATTCAGTTTTTGAATTCTGAGATTGATTTCCCTGTTAAACTGATTTCTTGATATTAATTTACATGTTTAAATTCATCTACATGTGTATTAGTTCCTGCTAGGTTGGATTTGCAAGTTAAGATTTGGTTTTACACTAGGTAATAGATTTTGAATATGGGATTGGGCTGTGCAAATGTGTTTGACTGATACACAATTCTTGAGATGGAAATTCTAATTTTTAATTCATGTTCTTAACTGATTGATGATTTAATTGCCATGTTTAAATTCCTACATGTTTATTAGACTATTGTAATGTAGATTGTTGGCTAGTGTTAAGTTTTAGATTTCGAATTTAGTTTTGGGATGTAGAATGATATTACTCACTGTCAACTGATAGTTTAGTATGTGAACTGTCATTTGATTTCCTTTCTAAACTGAATTGATGCTTAAATTTTCATGTTTAAATTCATGTGCATGAGTTTTAGTTTACTGCTAGGATGTTTACATGTTGGATTGGGTTTCCGAAATTAGGCTTGGAATGGTTTATGAAACTGTCATTGGTAAATTTCCTGAAAACTAATAACTGACAGTTTTAATCTGAAATTTGATGTTAAATTAGCCATGTTAATCCATTCATTGTGTTAGCTAACTTCCATTGCCATGTTCCTATACTGATTTGCAAATTCCTGTAGACACACAACCTCTGTCATTTCCTGAGATTCACCCTACACATACACAAAACTGTCACTTCATTAAAAACCTGAGAACAGATCTTTTACACTGTGTTTTTTATACACACACGAACACACATGTCACTAAGTAGGAACTAAACCCTGTGACACATTGAAATAACTAAAATGATGAACCTGTGACCTGAGTTCTAACTGAGATTGATATTGGAGTTGAGGTTTTGGGATGCAGTGCTCAGTCTTGGGATATGCTTCACATGTTCAGTCCTCATTCATGCACTGTTTCTCGATTTTTACACCATTGAATTCAGATTTCTAGTTTTTACACACAAATTCCTGGGAACACACCCTGTTTTCCTGGGTTAGCACACTTAAATCCACATTGACACCCCACTGTTCTGATTCCTGAAAACACTGATGTATGCACACTGTCACTTGAAATTGTTTTTCCTGAGATTTTGTACACAAGCTTCCTATTTACTATTAGCTAACACCTACAGTTTTCACCCTACTGTTTTTCCTATTACACTCTCTTTTAACACAACTACACACTGTCACATTGAACTCACAATGCCTGAATTTCCTGAAAACTATCCACTGCTTCCAGTTTCATATTACACATTAATTCCTGTCACACTAACCTACCTTGCCTAAAACTGATACACTATATCATTTCCCACTTGACACATTACACTACACCCTCACATTATACACATCATTGTTCACTAATTTCTATATGTGTATCACACACACATGTACACATAGACACATATACACATGTGCCTCCCCCTACCTCTATATATATATATATATATATATATATATTTATATATATATATATATATATATATATATATATATATATATATATATATATATAACTCTAGATTTATAGATAATTTTTTTTAGAGCAACACCTTCAAGCTAAACTTTTAGCTTTCCCACGTCTACAAATTCAGTCCAACGTTCAATTAGACAAAATAATTAATGTGTGAATGTGTGTAGTAGACCACATGGCCTATGGTTCCTAATATGGGTATATGCCTATAGTGAATATATACATGTTTACATAGGAATTGTGTGTAGTTGGCTTGTATAGCCTAGTTTTGATGTGTGCTTGCTAAAATAGGCTGGTTAGGCTTAGTGAGACTTGTTTGGGTTAGGCTTGACCTAGTTTGACTAGTGTAGTTTACTTGAGTTGACCAATATTGACTTGTTGACTTGGTTAAATAGGTAGTTGACCATAGATAGATGACTTGACTCTTAGTTGACCAAGATAGTCTTGTTGTTGGCCTAGTTTGACCTAGACAGTTGACCAGGTTTGACTTAGAGTTGACCTTGACCTAGATTGGCCTAGAAATTATGTAGATTGCATCATAAACATCATTTGTCTTATTTTAAGCACATTATAACCTGTACTGCTCTATTTAGGACATTGTGACTCCGGTGCAGACATCTGACATTACACTACTCTTTTTAGAGTATCAGGCGAGTACATTCTCTGATAGTTCTCTTATTTACTTGTCAATTACTGTACTTCAGTTCTAGTTAGTTGTATGCGATTCTCTGTTACAACACGTATGGATATTTCTGGATTCATGTATACGACACACATTTATTTTCTGGCCTCTATTACTGGTATCATCATTCCTGGCTTCTATTACTGGAATCCCCTATTGGAATTATTTACGGGAATCATTTACTGGTATCATTATATTTTGGCTGGACTTATATTGAATCATTGTGTCGAAATTCTGGATTCACTTGTTGGGAGGAGAAATACTAGAGTAAGACATGTAGACATACCCCATTTCTGGAATCACCCTTTGCTGGAATCAAACTGGAATGATAGCCATCTCACACCCGGCCAGGTGTGTGATGTGCCGGATTACCCATAGCCGTTTACATGTCGATCTCGGTATTTTAAAACACACTGCTAGAGTATAGGCTGGACTCACCCTGTAATCATTGATCACTATAACTGGAATCGTCCCTTACTGGATTCATCTTGTATTAGATTCATCATGTACTGGACTTACATTAGAGTTACACTTGTCTAAATTGATGTCTGGACTTTATATCATATTACCTTGGTTCAACTAGTTCTACTTTTACAGTCTTCATTGCTATGATTCTTCTCTTGTTTAGTTATTTACTTTTCTTGCACTTATCTGTCTTTCTTACCATCATCTGATTATAAACTGCCATTTTCATCAATACAACTGTCTATAACTGCTTTATAGTTCTCTGTCATTTATTTGAGTTTTCTAGATGAGATGTGCCCGTTCCTGTCCTGACTGGACCTGTTGTAAATTTTACAGATGATTGCCCTGAGGACACATGTCCTACATGTTACAGACCAGGAGATGGTTTAGCTACCTTTGGCCCTGACACTCAGGAGTGATCGGGAGTTTAGCTAGTTTGTCTTGTTTTAGTTTCATGTTTAGAACTGGAAGTTGTATATATAGAATTGAGACTTGAGTTGTATTTGAGATTGTTTGAGTTTGTTGTTATTATATCAGTAGTTTTGTTGTCTTCAATTTCTTAGTTATATTTCGGTGTTATCTTATCGTGCTTAGACTGTGATTGAGTTACACCATATATTATACTTGTCCTCCGTTCGGAGTTGTTCATGATGAGTACACTATATACTGCATGAGTTGATGGTTAGTTAGAGACTTAGAACAGCGTTCTACCGCCGACACTGTGGCGTAGGCTGGACGCTGTTACGTACTCGTACCCTCACAGTGGGTGCGGGTCCTGACACTTATATAGGCTTCGACATTTTGCGCCTGATACTTCAATAAAGAGTTCTTTCTTTGTCAATATATATATATATATATATATATATATATATATATATATATATATATATATATATATATATGGTAATTAGTTTTCGGAATAACTCCCACTGGGATTCGAACTCCTGACCATTCGGGCCACATGTCTCACGACTACCACTAGGCTTCGGGTTATTGGCACACACACACACACACACACACACACATATATATATCTACGGTAATACTATGGAACCACCCCGTGTTGTATGGGTCGGATTGAAATTGAGTGGATGAGATTAAAAGGTTGTGGGGTCTACACCTTAGACTGCAGTCAAGTAGATACTACTATAGATCTCCATGGCATTTCTAGTTGGACACTTTTCTTTGGAACTGATGAGCTAAAGTTGGACTGACATTGATATAGCTGGGACGTGGATACCAGAAGATCGACTTCAGGCTACATGATGATTTTTGTAGGAGGCGCAATATTGTGGCAGTTATTATAAAAAAATCAACCTAGGATTTGAACTCAAGCAACCGAGAAAAATACCTCCTACCTTAACCACTTGAGTAAAACTAATTAGTTTTATATATTTTTTTTACCTAGGATTAAAACTAATTAGTTTTATATATATATATATATATATATATATATATATATATATATATATATATATATATATATATATATATATATATATATATATATTTTTATATATATATATATATATATATATATATATATATATATGGTAATGCTATGGAACCACCCCGTGTTGCATGGGTCGGATTGAAATTGAGTGGATGAGATTAAAAGGTTGTGGGGTCTACACCTTTTAATCTCAACCACCAAATCCAAATCCAACCCATATAACATAGGGTGGTTCTATAATATAAAACCACCCGGGTGGTTTTAGAGCATTTATATATATATATATATATATATATATATATATATATATATATATATATATTTTTTTTAGAGCATTTATATATATATATATATATATATATATAATTTTATTTTATTTTATTTTTTTAATAAAACCGTTACCTTTATTAATAAAGAGGGTAATGAGTACATCCGACCTCATGGTAACAAGAACAAAGAAAGAAAAAGAGCTAAAAGCACTACTCTAAAGCCCAATGTGGAATAGACAGAAGATGACGACAACTCGAAAGCGACTTCCGAAACTGTCGCTTCACCTCCCGAACCAAGAAGTCCGATCCAGCACCACGTCCTTCATATCGATGCTTGTTCCTGTTCTTCCAAAGCACCCAAATGATCGCACCAGCCAATGATCTCCGATGATGACTTTTTGGACCCCGCCACCACTGTTGAAGAAAGATCAGAAAGTCACTATGCATCCGTGCCTTGAAAAAACCCTGGAAAGCAGACCAAACCATCATAGCAAGATCCCTGTGGAAAAATATATGCTGAAGGTTCTCCCCATGCCCAACCTGACAGCAATGACACCTGGAGGCCATATGGAAGTCAATCTTCTGAAGAATGTCATCAGTAGGAAGCCGGTTGTGACAAACCCTCCACATCAGAATGCTCCACTTCGCCGGAATACATTTGCCCCAAATATTAGAAAAGAGTGAAGATGTAGGGTAAGAAATCCGACAACATCTCCAAGCCGCAGCCAGTGTGAAAGAACCTTTCCGCTCACCCCAAACCAGAGAATCAGGAGCCAAAGTACATGTCAGATTCGCCTCTCTGAGCCGTCCCGCCGCCTCTACTCCAAACTGATCCAAGAACAAAGACAGATCCCAACCAGTGGCTGTCCAAAATGATCGAATAGCCGGACCACCATTATCAGAATTCCTCGCCCTCGAATCTCTGATCTTTCTTCCCCTTTCCGAAAGAGCCCGAAAAATCATCGTACGCGGAGGAAGAACCACCCTTCTCCCGGCCAATCTGGCAGACCTCCGAAGCTCCCCAGTGGCCAAGCGCTGTGAAGATGTCGAATCAGTACCCTTCTCCCAACTCGGTCCCCCATACTGGCCCCAAGATGACCCGTCCGGCCGACATTAGCAGACTCCCTCACCTGTGTTCGACTCCGCCCCCGAGTCCGTCTTTCCGTTCCACGCCTGGTCCCAGAAGTCACACCCTCAGCCGGTGGAATAGCAATACTATCCAACCGAGGCCCCCCCGGAATCCAATCCTCACACCTCGCTGAACCCTCACCACGCCCAAGTCTAAACGAGATAAACGGTTCCGCCAATTTCCTCCCCCGTAAAATCCGTCGCCAAATATGGGACCACTTGGAAGTCATAAACGCATCACAAGGATGTCGCTTACAAAAATATTTTGATTTAAGAAACTCCACCCAAAGATCCTTTCCATGCCTCAACTTCCACCACAGCTTCATAGAAAAGGCATCCATAATATCATTCAGGCACTTAATCCCGAGGCCTCCTTCTGACTTAGTCCGAGTAACGAACCGCCATGCCAGCCAACTCCTCTTAGCCACCCCATCCTTGCTACCCCAGAAAAAAGCCGCAAACATCCTCTCAATCGTCCTGAGAACGGCCCGGGAAGGACAACATGCAGCCAATGTGTACATAGGGATAGATGAAAGTACATTCTTGATAAGGACCAACTTACCTCCAGGAGAAAGAATCTTGTTCTGCCAATCCGTCAACTTCGAACGGATTTTATCCAGCAAATAACTAAACATCCTCGCATTCCTTCTCCTACAAGATAACGGGCAACCCAGATAGGAGAATGGCAAGGTACCGGTACTAAATCCGAAGAGAGTGGAAACAGTCCGAGCACGATCCACACCCAATGGTGTCGCAGTATAGAATACAGATTTAGAATAATTGATCTTCTGTCCAAAAACAGCCTCATACCTATGCAGTACTTGCTGGAGAGCACGTAATCCAGAAATATTCCCCGAAGTAAATATAAGGACATCATCCGCATAAGCCAAGTGCGAGATAAGCGGTCCCCCAATCGGAGTGTGAAATGAAGATCTCCTATTGGAATCTTAAAGAAGCTTGAGGTTCCGAGAGAGTACCTCCGCAGCAATAATGAAGAGAGCCGGGGATAGAGGATCCCCCTGCCGGATCCCTCTAGTCGTCGAGAAAAAATCTGTAGGAGCGCCATTGAGTAGAACCGCATACCGGATATCCGCCAGGAGACGATAAATAAGATCGCAGAAGACCTCATTAAACCCAAATCGCCGAAGAACCCTCAGGAGGAAATGCCAGTTGACTCTGTCATAGGCCTTTGCATGTCCAGCTTAATAGCAACATTTCCACCATGGTTGGGTTCCCTCATAGAAGCCACCATATCCTAAGCAATAATGATGTTGTCCACAATCTCTCTCCCCTGAACCAAAACACTTTGCTCCGGAGAAATAATTTTGGGAAGGTATTCCCGCAACCTACAGGCAATAATCTTGGAGATAATCTTGTTACAGAAATTGCAAAGGCTAATAGGGCGGAAATCAGAAAGGTTCCTCGGGTGCTCGACTTTGGGGATAAGAAATAAGAAGGTATCCGAAACGAAAACCGGAAGACGTGCACCCAAGAAAAACGAACCAACGGCTTCCTCCACGTCAGCAGCAATAATGTTCCAACAAACTGAGAAGAATCTCCCAGAAAAGCCATCCGGCCCGGCGCCACTAGCCGGGTCCATCCCCCGAACTATCTCCAACAGCTTCGCTCTGTCAGGACAGCGTACAAGGTCAGAATTATCCTCCAAAAAAATATTGCTAGGGATGACATCGAGGAAGGCATCCTCATCAGAAATAGGCTCAGCTCTAAACAGCTTCGAGAAGAATAAAGTCGCCTCCGTCACAACCTCCTCGGTAGACCCAGTTTCTGATCCATCAGCCCGAATAATCTTCTGAATACCCGCCTTTCTTTGCATGTTCCTGGTGCACTCATGGAAAAAATGAGTATTCTTATCTCCTTCCAGATCCCATCTCAATCTGGCTTTTTGTTTCCAGAAAGACTCCTCAACCTGGACCTTTTGCTTTAATCTGGCAACGACCTCCATCCAGGAAGCCCTCCCCCTCTCCGAAGGATGAAGCTTATAATTCTGCTCCGCCGCCAAGCCAGCGTCCTCGGCCCGACGGACCTCCTGAAAGACGTCTCCAAAAGTAGCTCTGCTCCATCCAGCCAGAACATGCCACGTCGTCCTCAAGCGCATGCCCAACCGCTCAAGCGCATCATAATGCCAACATGAATTCCACGCACGAGCCACAATCGAAAGAAAATCTGGATGTGAAGTCCAGAAGTCAAGAAAACGGAAGCCTCTACGGAGAGCGGGAGAAGCTGGCTGACAGGATATCAAAAGAGGAGAATGATCAGATTCTGCCCGATTAAGATGTTCGCAAGAAACGTGGACACTATCCAGCCAACTACCCGTCACGAGTAGCCTATCAAGACGGGAACCCTGTCGATCCAGCCCTGTCTGCCCGTTCACCCAAGTATAGATGCTACCTCTGAAACCAACATCAGATAGCCCGGCAGCCAACTGGAAGTCGAGGAAGTCCGCAATGGCCCTCGTGTCAGGAGGTCAGCCTCCAAATTTCTCATCCGAAAAAGCAATGACAATGAAGTCCCCGCCCACCGCCCAGGGCATGGCAATGTCCCTGGCTTGGGCTTCCAGAAGATGCCTCCACATAGTCCTCCTCCCCTGTCATGTCCCTGCACCATGGACTATCGACAACCGCACCGGAAGCGAAAAACAACTCAAAGAAAGCTGCACCGTGATAGCCTGATCACAGGAGTCAATACAATTGATCCCAAGACCCGACTTACAGAAGATCCAAATATTGCCCTTATCATTGCAATAGCTATCATCAAACCCAACCTCAGTTGATAAGAAAGAAGCTTAGAGGATATCACATTGGGTTCAATAATGGAAAGAACCTGAATAGGGTTGATCCGACGCAAGGACCTGAGACGGGATAAAGTAGCTCTGTTTGCCGTCCCCCGAACATTCCAGATAAGGAATTTAACCATGGACCCTCTGAGGGCCCCGCCTGACTCGGGAAGCATGTGAGCGAAGAAGTCGATCCGACTGAGGAGCCATCGACTTCCTTCGCCTACCAGTCGCCTTCTTATAAGGAACCATCTGCATGTCCTCTTTACGACCCTCCGAGATAGAGGTAGAAGGTCTAACCTCGGGCAGGAAAACCATATCATCACTCGGAGCTGAGTTATAACCCCAGACGGATAAAGGACCGTGACCGGCCTCCTCCCACACCACCAAGCTACGATCTTCGGTGTCAGAATCAGCCGCTATAACACCCTGTCCCAGCTGGCTATGGATAATAATAGGAAGAGATGATAAATTAATAGGCCCAATGCCCCTCTCAGGGCCCAACTGCCCATCCAAGCTAGAGCTTAGAGCGCTGCGTCCCTCCATCATGGGCCGCCCGTCATCCGACCATAAAGCCAGCTGGCCCGAGGAAGACTCTCCCACGTGCCAGGAAGGCGGAACGGAATTCGTGCGGGTATCAATACTCCCGTACAATCCGTGCTGCGTGATCCCCGTGCTATCATCACGCCCCCGACGTACCTCCATATCTGCCGTGTCCCCTTCCCTTTCTCGCGCCTTGAACGTCTCCTCCGACGACCCCTGCTAATCCCACGGCCACCCACCGGACCGTCCTCCTCACACACAACGCCTGGAGCAAGGCCGTCGGGGATGAGCGGTGTAGCAGCTACTCCCACGGAAGAAGGCTCAACATGGGGTCGCCCACAAACACTCTCAACGTGACCAAGGTGGCCACATGAAACACAGTATAGGGGCCTCCGCTCATAGACGACTGGCTGCGAGCGAACACCATCAGGCAGTTGGAAGAACACCTCCTGTTGAAGTGGTTTGCTGACGTCCACTTCAACCAGAACTATGGCCACCCCCGGTCTAGAAAATGATGCCGTAGCCCGATCAGAACTGAGCGGTGTGCCGAGACCAGATGCGATGGAAAGAACCGCATTAGAATCAAACAAATAGTGTGGGATCCTGGGGAAGGCCACCCAGATTGGGACCCGAGGGTCCTCTCTCAGCGACGAAAAGTCCACCGACGACCGGAATATCACCATCGGAACCCGACCAACGAACCAACAGTCCTTAGACCGCAGCCGGAGAAAGTCACTCTCGATGTGGGGCCGTATAAGGACGTGTCGATCATCGATCGCCTTCACCTCAATCAACCCCCTGAAACCCCGCGAATCGAATGCCTTTCGAATAGTCTCAACCGGGAGTCTCCGCCGAGCAAACTTGCCAATAAGGTCTAGCCCACACGGCGCCGTAAAGGCCTCCATATCCGACTGAGAAAAAACAACCACCTTTCGGCCATCAGAAATAAGGGCTGGTCTAAAATCGACCCTCGGCAAGCCACTCGTCGACTTCGTCGCGGATCCGCCCACCACCGCAGAGAAGGTCCGCGCCGTGCCACCCACCGTCGTCGTAGCCGCCGCTGTAGTCATAGGTTCCAACCTCAATGCCGCCTTGTCACGAGCCACCTGAACAATGCCCGAGGGACCAGAGCCCTCCACCGACGGCCGTTCCTGGTCTCTCCCAAGGGCGTCGACCGCCATACCCGACGCAGAGCCGACCGGTGAGGCGGATCCCCCCGCCGAGGCCATTGGAGCTCCAACTACCCTCTCCACTGTCGGGTCGCCCCCAGGTACAGCGACGACCGCCGTGCGTCGGCCAAGATGGCCGGAAGGTCCCGCAATCCAAGTGTTTGGAAGCCCCACCCCCGCAGCCTCGGGGACGCATCCCCCCGCCGAAGGAGCATCCAATCCTCCCCGCCCATCAAAGCTGCTGTCGCACACAGCAGAGCCACCGCCCGCCGACCCTCTGTGGCCAAAAGAAACGGAGCCTCCCGTCGACGGATCCGCCGGAGAGCCGCTGTCCCGCGCGACAGCCGGCGTCGCCTGGTCGCTAACGGCTGCGCCGCCCGAACCGCGTGAGTCAGCCGGGCTAGTAAAACGGTAATTAGTTTTCGAAATCGCTCCCATTGGGATTCGAACACCTAACCACTAGGGCCGTATGCCTCACCACTACCACTAGGCTAGGGGTCATATATATAAATATATATATATATATATATATATATATATATATATATATATATATATATATAGTGAAACGGTAATTAGTTATATATATATATATATATATATATATATATATATATATATATATATATATAATATATAGTGAAACGGTAATTAGTTTTCGAAATCGCTCCCATTGGGGTTCGAACTCCTGACCAATAGGGCCGTATGCCTGACCTACCACTAGGCTAGGGGTCATATATATATATATATATATATATATATATATATATATATACATATATATATATATATATATATATATATATACCGGAGGCGTTGCTCGCAATCTACGCCCAAATTCTGGGAGACCCTAGATTAGTCTCTGTCTTCTTGTTTCTGTTTCTATTTCTGTTTTGTCGGCTTGTCTAGCCGTTTCTTTTCTTTTGCCAGCGGTTGGCGCTCTTCTTGTATAGGCTTTTCCATTTTGCGCCTGATACATCAATAAAATTCCCCCTTCTAGAATATATATATATATATATATATATATATATATATATATATATATATATATATATATATATATTTATATATATATATATATATATATATATATATATATATAAAAAAATATATATATATATATATATATATATATATATATATATATATATATATATATATTATAATAATAATAATAATAATAATGAATATATATATTATTTAGATTAGTATATATATGAATATATGTGGGTATTTATTTATTTAAATATAAACTTATATAAATGTATATATAGAAGAGGCAAAAGAGCTTCCGAGTTTGGGCGATTTTAGGGCGATCAGCAGGAGATCTGCTTTCTGCCCCTCCGGCGACCCACCTTCGGGCCACCTTCTACGGCGGAGTCTGTCTTGGGCTGCGCCCTCCTTCCCTTGGCTTCCCAGAGGTGTGAGGTCTTCAGGTTAGCTTCGCTCGTTCGACTGGCGATCAGCTACTGCTGGTCTTCTTCTCCGGTCTCCTCCTCCTCCGTCGTCAATTTTTCCTCGCGATGAAGCTTAATCATGGCTGGGAGCCTGTAATGCCTGTGGTTCGTATTACGTATTTTAGAAATACGTGTACGTATTTTGGAAATACGTGTACGTATTTTCTTGTATTTTTCCTTGTTTAGTTTTCTTGGCTTGGTTTAACTCTCGGTTTGGGTTGGTTTGGTTTGGTCGGCTGGTTGCTTGGTCCATTATGGACCAAGGTGAACCCCCTACCTACCACCAACCCATGATATTTATTTCCCCACCAACCTTCTCTCTCCTCCATAACTTTCATTTATTTCTTCTTCTTCCTTCCTCTCCACAACTTCCCCAACCCTTAGGCAAGTGCAACTTGCTTCCACAAGAGAACTTATTTTTATGGTTCCATTAGCTTCTTCTCATGATTCTAAGACACATTAGAACTTGTCATTTTCCGTTTTGAGGCTTTGATTCTTGTAGATCTACCATTTAGTATTTTCGGATTTTGGTGGTTTTGATCTATCAAACTCCTTTGTTTTCAAGTTTTTATGGTTTCATGTTGTAGACAATTTTATTCTACCCAATTTTGACCTTTGGGAGGTTGGATTCGGGCTTGTTTTGACCAAGTTATGAGCATTTGGAGTTTTGGGTTCCATCCTTGGAGTTCTTGCAGTTCTTGCTGTTCTTGCCCTATTGAGAAGACTGTGAACAGTGAGCTAGCTTTTTAGCTTATGCCGCTGAGTCATACGCTGCTCTTTAGCGAGCGTACGCTAGCCTTCGTATGCTGCTCTTTAGCGAGTGTACGCTAGCCTTCGTACGCTGCTCTTTAGCGAGCGTACGCTAGCCTTCGTACGCTGCTCTTTAGTGAGCGTACGCTCACCTTGATACGCTGCCTGTTGGTAGCATGTCCTGAGCGTACGCTAGCTTGAGCGTACGCGTGCCTTGGTACGCTAGCTTGAGCGAGCAAGGCGTACGCTGGCTTTGAGCGTACGCTGGCTTGAGCGTACGCTTGCCTATCTTGTCACCCTGGTTCAACCCGAGAGCCTTGTGACCCCCATACGCTGCCTTTTACGCTGCCCTTTGGGAGCGTATGCTTACCTGAACGTATGCCTACCTGAACGTATGGCCTTTGGCAGACTTGATCTTATATTAGCATGTCAGTTTGGTTTTATTTTCCTTATCCTGGATTTATAGCCCTGTATATTGATATTTTATTAGATATTTTACGCCCATTTTACATCCTTACGCCTTTTGACCTGAACTTGATAATCATGAAATTACTTGATATGTTTGGAATTGATAATTGAGCCTGACACGACAGTGACCCGTAGTGGTGCACTCCTGACATGACTAACATGACCTGATAGTGGCCCGCCGTGGCGCACTCCTGACAAAGTATACTTGACATGATAAACCTGACATATTATATCTTGATAAGCTGTTGCGACGGCTACCTGACATGACATGACTTGACAAGAATGAACATCCTGGACACCGTGGGTGATTGTGCTTGTACAAATAAACCAGTCCTGTCTTGCATCATGTCTAGGAGGGGACTCCTGAGTACCACGATCAGGAGTACCTACTAAAATGGACTAAGGTTAACAACTAGATCAATACATTAGTCATGAAGAGATTTTCCAGCTACAGGCAATCCCGTTACCTGGGCGCGCTTGGGATCTGTAGCCTGCCGTCGAGTAGGGCACATTTCCAGCACACTGTCATATGTTGCACCCTTCAAGCTACTTAAGGGTACATGCGTTTCCTGGACGATGTACCCACCTGAATTCAACCCTAATCTTTCGACCTGGGTGACCTGGATGGTCTGCAGGGCTTGTGGCTGTGGAATAATCTCATTGCATCTTGTTAGTAATTAGGTTTGTGATAACCCTAGTTAGTTAAAGTATCAAGCCGTAGATCTTGCTTGGCCGTGAAATGATTGGATGGAGTCTAACCAGTCTAGTCTTGCCTGGATCTTGTTCCAGACTGTTACATGACCAGCATGCTTGTATTTATTTTCTCGATAAATGGTGAGAAATCAAGCTCCGTTCAGACGAAGGGTTACAACCCCTGTCCTTGTTTGGTTTACGGGTTGTAACCTAGCTATCTGAATAGTTCCATGGTTATCTCGTCATATATCATCCTGGCATGTTTTTTTTATTTCCAGTTTTATCATTTATTTATATGCCTGTCTTTACTATATTATTTATATTCCTGTGCTGATTGCTGGTTTTAGTTCTTAAGTGAAGCTCCTTTGTGGCGCTTGCTCTTTCTGGGGTCTGACCCAGCTGGTTTTGTGTGGCCAGATTTTGGAGCAGCTCCAGAGGATCTACCGATCTTCCAGCCAGATGGTGGCCACTAGACGGAACCCTGGCAACGAGTGGGTTATCCTTGGCTCTCCCGCTCTATTGTGAAAATATTCTTTTGAGGCGTTTAGCCGACGAGCACCTGTTTAGCTCGATTGTACTTTTACTTACTGTCTGCCTACGGGCTGTAACATGATTAACAGATCCTAGGGTTGATCATGTATGACTAAACTCTTGTTAGTCCTGACATTTTGTAACGACTAGCTTCATGATCAGCTGAATATGTAATATTTGGGACGCCTTATTATTGTATATTTAATGATCATACATCTTGTAACATCTACTTACTTGCTTGTGATTGAGACAATAGGTTTGTTCATGACCTTAAGAGACTGCTGGCTTGTAGATAAACCCTCATGTATCCTAGACAGCCGTGACCGTATAGCGAGGTAGGTTGCACTTCAATATACGTAGCTGGCTATGTCTGCCCCCGCTCTCCAGTATTCTGGTTCTGGGGCGTGACATGGTTTAAGTGGTGGCCCATGCAGGTCTTGTAAATCAAGATATGTGAGGGTTTATCGAATAGATGTCTCAATCAGTATTCGTCCTTGATCTCTGCTCATATCTTCTGAATCCCTGGATTCTTGTCCTGATCATATGCTTGTATCGTTGATCTGTCCTGGTCCTTCCTTATTGTCCCCTATGTCGTCTTCTTCAGCGGCATTGTTCGTGGTCCTACCGACCAGCAAGGCGGAGCACCTCCCGCGGACCAGCAGCAACCTGGAGATCAAGCCCAGCATTCCGGAGTAGCCTCCAGAGTCGTGCCTTCTGACGGAGAACCACCAGTCCAGCCAGTTCAGCCTGTCGAGCCTGATGATGGCACTTTGGTAGGACTCGTCAGGACCTTGATAGCTTCCCAAGATCGTCGTGGAGATGCATTGCAACAGGTAGTGGCGGATGCCTTGACAAGAGGTGGTCATCCAGGGAACAGCACGGCCAACAGCTTTAAGCGCTTGAACCCTCCATTCTTCGACGGTAGTGAAGATGCTATCACGGCGGATGCATGGCTTCAGGACACAGAAGTGATTCTAGAAGCAGCCAGGACTCCAGAGAACGAGAAGGTAGCCGTGGTGCGCCTGCAGTTGTTAGATCTTGCCCGCAGTTGGTGGACAGCGCAGGCCGTTGGATTAGCAGCCCCCATTGCTTGGGCAGTATTCCGGGAGAGATTTCAGACCAAGTATTTCGATGCTGTAGCTCGGTACGATCTACAGACGAGGTTCACAAATCTGAAGCAAGGAGGCAGGACGGTCGATGGATATGCCGAGTTTTCGAGACTCAGTCGGTTTGCTCCCACCTTGGTGGCAACCGAGTATGATAGAGCCCAGCGGTTCCAGCAGGGACTTTACCTGGAGATCTTGTTAGCAGTTGAGCAGTTTGAGCATCAGACTTTTGATGCAGTCTTGAGAGCAGCTCGGAGGCATGAATATACCTCCCAGAGGATCGTGGACAGGACCGGAGGTCGGAAGAGATCTCACGGCCAGATGAATCAGTCTTCAGCCCCAGCCCCGGCAGCCAGGGCCTTGACTATTGGAGCTCCGAGGCGAGCGGCCTCAGTAACGTCGGTTCAGTATTCTATTCCGACGCACCCTCAGCAGCAGCAGAAGCAGAAGCAATCTTTCGCAGTGGGTTGTTCTCATTGTGGGAAGTCAGGCCATGTGGTGGCAGAATGTCGCAGGGCACAGGGATTGTGTCTGGTTTGTGGAGCAGCAGACCATAGGGTTGGATCCTGCCCGAACAGGGGTGGTTCATCCTCGTCCAACCTTTCTAGTTCTTCGGTGAGAGGACCAGCACCAGTCCAGCAGCAGCAGCAGTATCTATTGCCGAGGCCCTTGTCGCCTCAGTCCCATGTATTCCAGCAGCAACAACCCCAGCAGTATACTCAAGCCCAGGCCTTGAGTCAGAATAGGCAGCGAGGGTTTCAGCAGAGGGGACCAGCACCCCGAGGGCATGGTCAGGCCATGGTGATGACCGTGGAGGAAGAGTTGGCACCAGGTGAGGTAGTGGCAGGTACTATTCTCGTCAACTCCTTTCCAGCTTCAGCTTTATTTGATTCTGGTGCATCGCATTCTTTTATGTCTGCACGATTCACGACACGGGTAGGATTGGAGCCCGAGTCATTATCCGTAAGGCTTAATATACTTACTGGTAACGGACTTGTGGGAGTAGATAGAGTGTTTTCCTCGTGTCGGATCGTAGTTAGCGGTAGAGAATTCCCCGCTAGATTGATAGAATTCCCGATGGCCGATTATGATGTAGTCTTAGGGATGGATTAGTTGAGGAACCAGTATGCTAGGATAGACTGCCATATTGGTAGGGTTGTTTTTAGCATTCCAGGCGAGCCGGAGTTTTCCTTTTCCAGAGGAGCAGTTGAACCTTCTCCTCCGGTATTGCGGGTGGCAGTAGCAGCAATTCAGTTGCCCAGAACAGTGGATGAGTTCCCAGATGTTTTCCCAGAAGAACTTCCAAGTATGCCTCCAGAGCGGGAGATCGAGTTCACTATAAACTTGATTCCCGGGACAGCCCCAGTGTCAGAGAGAGTCTACAGGATGGCGCCGTCAGAGTTGGAGATATTGTACAAGATGATTGAAGAACTCAGAACCAAGGGATTCATTCGTGCTAGTGGATCGCCTTGGGGAGCCCCGATGCTTCTTGTGAAAAAGAAGGATGGTACGTCCAGGTTATGTGTTGATTATTGTACCTTGAACTCAGTGACAATCAAGAATAGATACCCTCTTCCGAGGATAGATGACTTGTTTGATCAACTCAAGGGGGCATCAGTATTCTCGAAGATTGACTTGCGCTCAGGATATCACCAGATCAGAGTCAGAGGGCAGGACATCCCGAAGACAGCTTTTAGATCGAGATATGGGCATTGGAAGTTCCTTGTTATGCCTTTTGGAGCAACCAATGCGCCGGCCGTATTCATGGACCTCATGAATCGCATCTTCATGCCTTACTTGGATCAGTTTGTGATCGTGTTCTTGGATGACATCCTGGTCTACAGCAAGAGTGAGGCGGAGCATGAGCAGCATCTCCGTATAGTTCTTCAGATCCTCAGAGAGCACCAGTTATATGCCAAGTTCAGTAAATGCGAGTTCTGGCTCGATCGTATTTCGTACTTGGGTCATATCATCACTCGAGGAGGAGTAGAAGTGGATCCCCAGAAGATTTTGGCTATTGAGTCATGGCCAGTACCCAACACCGTTACAGAAGTTCGCAGTTTCCTTGGATTGGCCGGCTACTACCGGCGGTTTATTTCAGATTTTGCTCGGATTTCAGCGCCATTGACGCAGTTGACCCGCAAGGATGCACAGTTTGCTTGGACAGCAGAGTGTCAGAGTTCTTTTGAGCAGTTGAAGCGAGAATTGATAACAGCTCCTATTCTCACGCTTCCAGATGGAACCGGGGGATTTTCAGTGTATTGTGATGCTTCAGACAGAGGTTTAGGATGTGTTCTGATACAGCATGGAAAGGTAATAGCTTATGTGTCACGACAACTTCGTGATCATGAGAGGAATTACCCAACCCATGACTTGGAGCTGGCAGCAGTGGTGTTTGCACTTAAGTTGTGGAGACACTATTTGTATGGAGATAGGGTGGAGATTTTCACCGACCACAAGAGCCTGAAGTATGTTTTCACCCAGAAGGATCTTAACATGCGTCAGAGGAGGTGGCTGGAGCTTCTTATGGATTATGATGTCAACCTGCAGTATCATCCTGGGAAGGCCAATGTTGTTGCAGATGCATTGAGCAGGAGAGCCAGAGCTTATTTTCTAACAGCGCAACCAGAGCTGTTAGCAGATCTTCAGAAGATGGGTATTGAAGTTGTTCTCCCTTCCAGTATGGCATTGATGGCCAGCATGCAAGTACAATCCACTATAGTCGAGAGGATCCGGATGGCGCAGTCAGCAGATTCTAAGCTTCAGCGACTCAGAGCAGAGTGTGAGGCAGGACGAAGACCAGAGTTATATATTCATGAGGATGGTACACTCAGGCATGGTAAGCGTCTTTGTGTACCCAGTGGAGATATCAGACAGGAGATCATGTCAGAGGCGCACAGTTCTCAGTATTCCATCCATCTTGGCAGTACGAAGATGTACCGTGATATCCGTCAGCACTTCTGGTGGAACGGCATGAAGCGGGAGATAGCTTGGTTTGTCTCTCGGTGTTTGGTTTGCCAACAAGTTAAAGCCGAACATCAGAGACCGGCTGGACTTCTTCAGCCCTTACCGATTCCAGAATGGAAGTGGGAGCATGTGACCATGGATTTTGTGACTGGATTACCTAGATCCCCAGCTGGTAGAGATGCTATCTGGGTTATAGTTGATCGGCTCACGAAAGTGGCTCACTTTCTCCCGTTTAGAGTTGGTCAGTCGACGGCTCAGCTAGCGGAGATGTACCTCAGGCAGATTGTCAGATTGCACGGTGTGCCAGTCAGTATCACCTCGGACCGAGATTCAAGATTTACGTCGCACTTTTTGCGTAGCCTGCAGGAGAGTTTGGGAACTCGCCTCCAGTTGAGTTCAGCATATCACCCGCAGACGGATGGCCAGTCGGAGCGCACGATCCAGACTCTTGAAGACATATTGCGGTCTTGCACACTTGACTTCGGTGGTTCATGGGAAGATCACTTGCACCTGGTGGAATTCTCATACAACAACAGTTTCCAGGCCAGTATCCAGATGGCACCGTTCGAGGCACTGTATGGCAGGAAATGCAGATCCCCGTTAGCCTGGGATGATGTTGGAGAGAGGCAGATGCTTGGTCCAGAAATGATTGCTCAGACCGTTGAAGTGATCAGGCGAGTCAGAAATCACCTTCGAGTTGCCCAAGATCGTCAGCGCCATTGGGCCGATTCTTATCGGCGTCCTCTCGAGTTCTCGGTCAGCGATCATGTATTCCTGAGGATTTCGCCTAACCGTGGCGTCATTCGTTTCGGCGTACGGGGCAAGCTTAGTCCTAGGTATATAGGACCGTTTGACATTCTGGAGCGAGTAGGAGATGTATCCTATCGTCTTGCTCTTCCGCCGTCGCTAAGTGAGGTGCATGACGTGTTTCATGTATCCCAATTACGACGGTATATCCCAGACCCGAGCCACATCCTGGATCATTCGGAATTGGTTGTTGGTACCAACCTTTCGTATGAGGAGAGGCCCGTGTTTATATTGGATCGAAGAGAGAAGATCCTCAAGAACAAGACTATCAAGTTAGTCCGAGTTGCTTGGGATCATCACTCTTTAGGGGAGTCAACGTGGGAGCGTGAGGATGATATTCGATCACGATATCCCGATTTGTTTGACTCGTGAGGTATAATGTCTTTCTTATGCCTCATGCCATCAATTCCTTGCTTGCATGATTGATTGATTGCCTAGTATAATTGTCTGTGAATAGTGTAGCTTGTTCTTGTCCCTCTAGTCTCTTAATTAAATTCCGAGGACAGAATTCTTTTAAGGTGGGTAGAGTTGTAATGCCTGTGGTTCGTATTACGTATTTTGGAAATACGTGTACGTATTTTCTTGTATTTTTCCTTGTTTAGTTTTCTTGGCTTGGTTTAACTCTCGGTTTGGGTTGGTTTGGTTTGGCCGGCTGGTTGCTTGGTCCATTATGGACCAAGGTGAACCCCCTACCTACCACCAACCCATGATATTTATTTCCCCACCAACCTTCTCTCTCCTCCATAACTTTCATTTATTTCTTCTTCTTCCTTCCTCTCCACAACTCCCCAACCCTTAGGCAAGTGCAACTTGCTTCCACAAGAGAACTCAATTTTATGGTTCTATTAGCTTCTTCTCATGATTCTAAGACACATTAGAACTTGTCATTTTCCGTTTTGAGGCTTTGATTCTTGTAGATCTACCATTTAGTATTTTCGGATTTTGGTGGTTTTGATCTATCAAACTCCTTTGTTTTCAAGTTTTTATGGTTCCATGTTGTAAACAATTTTATTCTACCCAATTTTGACCTTTGGGAGGTTGGATTCGGGCTTGTTTTGACCAAGTTATGAGCATTTGGAGTTTTGGGTTCCATCCTTGGAGTTCTTGCAGTTCTTGCTGTTCTTGCCCTCTGGAGAAGACTGTGAACAGTGAGCTAGCTTTTTAGCTTATGCCGCTGAGTCGTACGCTGCTCTTTAGCGAGCGTACGCTAGCCTTCGTACGCTGCTCTTTAGCGAGCGTACGCTAGCCTTCGTACGCTGCTCTTTAGTGAGCATACGCTCACCTTGATACGCTGCCTGTTGGTAGCATGTCCTGAGCGTACGCTAGCTTGAGCGTACGCGTGCCTTGGTACGCTAGCTTGAGCGAGCAAGGCGTACGCTGGCTTTGAGCGTACGCTGGCTTGAGCGTACGCTTGCCTATCTTGTCACCCTGGTTCAACCCGAGAGCCTTGTGACCCACATACGCTGCCTTTTACGCTGCCCTTTGGGAGCGTATGCTTACCTGAGCGTATGCCTACCTGAACGTATGGCCTTTGGCAGACTTGATCTTATATTAGCATGTCAGTTTGGTTTTATTTTCCTTATCCTGGATTTATAGCCCTGTATATTGATATTTTATTAGATATTTTATGCCCATTTTACATCCTTACGCCTTTTGACCTGAACTTGATAATCATGAAATTACTTGATATGTTTGGAATTGATAATTGAGCCTGACACGACAGCGACCCGTAGTGGTGCACTCCTGACATGACTAATATGACCTGATAGTGGCCCGCCGTGGCGCACTCCTGACAAAGTATACTTGACATGATAAACCTGACATGTTATATCTTGATAAGCTGTTGCGACGGCTACCTGACATAACATGACTTGACAAGAATGAACATCCTGGACACCGTGGGTGATTGTGCTTGTACAAATAAACCAGTCCTGTCTTGCATCATGTCTAGGAGGGGACTCCTGAGTACCACGGTCAGGAGTACCTACTAAAATGGACTAAGGTTAACAACTAGATCAATACATTAGTCATGAAGAGATTTTCCAGCTACAGGTAATCCCGTTACCTGGGCGCGCTTGGGATCTGTAGCCTGCCGTCGAGTAGGGCACATTTCCAGCACACTGTCATGTGTTGCACCCTTCAAGCTACTTAAGGGTACATGCGTTTCCTGGATGATGTACCCACCTGAATTCAACCCTAATCTTTCGACCTGGGTGACCTGGATGGTCTGCAGGGCTTGTGGCTGTGGAATAATCTCATTGCATCTTGTTAGTAATTAGGTTTGTGATAACCCTAGTTAGTTAAAGTATCAAGCCGTAGATCTTGCTTGGCCGTGAAATGATTGGATGGAGTCTAACCAGTCTAGTCTTGTCCGGATCTTGTTCCAGACTGTTACATGACCAGCATGCTTGTATTTATTTTCTCGATAAATGGTGAGAAATCAAGCTCCGTTCAGACGAAGGGTTACAACCCCTGTCCTTGTTTGGTTTACGGGTTGTAACCTAGCTATCTGAATAGTTCCATGGTTATCTCGTCATATATCATCCTGGCATGTTTTTCTTATTTCCAGTTTTACCATTTATTTATATGCCTGTCTTTACTATATTATTTATATTCCTGTGCTGATTGCTGGTTTTAGTTCTTAAGTGAAGCTCCTTTGTGGCGCTTGCTCTTTCTGGGGTCTGACCCAGCTGGTTTTGTGTGGCCAGATTTCGGAGCAGCTCCAGAGGATCTACCGATCTTCCAGCCAGATGGTGGCCACTAGACGGAACCCTGGCAACGAGTGGGTTATCCTTGGCTCTCCCGCTCTATTGTGAAAATATTCTTTTGAGGCGTTTAGCCGACGAGCACCTGTTTAGCTCGATTGTACTTTTACTTACTGTCTGCCTACGGGCTGTAACATGATTAACAGATCCTAGGGTTGATCATGTATGACTAAACTCTTGTTAGTCCTGACATTTTGTAACGACTAGCTTCATGATCAGCTGAATATGTAATATTTGGGATGCCTTATTATTGTATATTTAATGATCATACATCTTGTAACATCTACTTACTTGCTTGTGATTGAGACAATAGGTTTGTTCATGACCTTAAGAGACTGCTGGCTTGTAGATAAACCCTCATGTATCCTAGACAGCCGTGACCGTATAGCGAGGTAGGTTGCACTTCAATATACGTAGCTGGCTATGTCTGCCCCCGCTCTCCAGTATTCTGGTTCTGGGGCGTGACAGAGCCCCTAGTGCCGTGGTCGCATGCCCACCTAGCTCTGGTTTGTTTGGCGCCTCCGGCGGCCGCGACTCCCCTGCGCTGGCCTCCTGCGAGTGCTGCCCCCCTCCCCGCTCCTCTTCACCGGCGGAGCTTGTTTGGCTATCAACGCCCCCCCCTCTTCGTCGTCGTCTTCTGGCGGTCCCTCCTCCCCCCGTCCACTGAGGCGTCCGAGGCCCTCCCCTCGGGTCTTTCGCTCTCGAGCCCCCGCTCCGGCTTTCGAATTTCAAATTCAAATTCGAATCCGGGACTGGCGCACCTCGATTTTGGCCTAGGTGGCACGAGCGCTCATGTGCTTCCTGGGCCCGTGTCATCTGTTGATGAGCGCTCAGCGGTCCCCTTGGTGGCTCCTCCCCCTCCCCTGTCCGGCTTGGCGATTGGCACTGCGGCACTATCTATCCTGGCAACCTCCCTGGGTGGCGCCACTGCAGGTCCCCAGGCGCCATCCTGTGACCCCTCTCTCGTGCCATCCAGAGGCGTTGTCCCCCACCCCCCCACCCCGCGTGCAGCTCTGGCCAGTCTGCTGCGGGTCTCCCCGTCCTTTCCCCCCTCCAGTATGGCACCTCCTCCTCCTCTAGCTTGGGTGCCACGCCTAGCGCGCCTCTTCCCACACCATCCAGTGGTATAGTGTTCCTCTCTGCGCCCACAGCTGCCCAGCTTTCCTTAGCGCATCTGCACCAGAATCCCCCGCCCCTGTCTTACGCAGATAAGCTCAAGCTTGATCGCTCAGTGAAGCTCTTCCCGACAATATCAGAAGTTGAGCTGCCAGACTTCGATTACTCCTATTATTCAGATAGTAGCGAGATCATAGTGTATTTTTTCCCTAGAAGAAATTTCTTCCTTTTCAACTTCTTTCCCTCATACTTTTGTAATCAAATTCTCCAGTGGTTGCCCGAAGCTGTCTCGGGTCCAGGAAGTGATCGCCAGCTGGGGCCTCACTTTGGGGTACAGAGTAGCCCCAATGGACCCCAAACACATATTCCTCCACCTCTCCTCGGAAAGAGATCACAAGAGCACCTCGTCTAGAGGCACCGGTCGGATAGACTCCCACGTCATGAATATAGTTAAATGGACACCAGATTTCAACACCAAAGAAGACTCTGCGATCGTCTCCGCGTGGGTCACCCTCCCAAACCTCCCCCTAATATGTTTTGCCCCTGCAGCTATGAAGAGGATCGCAAACTCTTTCGGGATATTTGTGGCTATGGCGGAAGAAACCCGAAACCTCTCCAAGAAAAATTATACCAAAATCTGCATGGAGCTAGACCTACCGAAGGACCTCCCCAATCACATTCAAATCTTGCTTGGTCAGAAGATCTACATCCAACAAATTATTTACGAAAACAACACGATATTCTCTAAACACTGTCATATGCGAGAACACTCCACCGAGCATTGTTTTCGCGCGCATCCATAACTAAAGAAAAAATGACTCGAAAGGCCCCCTACTAAAACGACCAAGAAATCCCAGTAATCCCTAATCCTTCCTCTACCTAACTCTCACATATGGTTTACTGCCAGCGCTGAGAACCCCCCACACTCAGGACCCAATCCCTCCGGGCAGAGCTATCGTGCCCTTTTAACCCCCAGCCCTCAATCTTAACAACAAATTCGACATTCTCGCTTCAACCCTATCAGACGCCTCACAGGAGACTATCATCTCGGAAGAAGAATCAGGGGCCCACTGTACGGATGAGGTCTCAGAGAACATCGGAGACAATGGTAGGGAGGCATATATAGTAGCAGAGCACAAGATCACGGAGAACCTTTCGGGATCGACGGGTAAAGAGAACCCCCTATATTCAGTAACAATTGCCACCCCTATAACCCACAACGTGACTGACATCCAAGCGAACTCTCTGGCCATCATTAGGCAAGCGTCAGTAGCTAGAATACAACAAGCCACTGCCCGCTGGCTTTGCCATCTCGAACAGATACTTCGAAGCCTTGGCTGAAATAGTAGAAGAGGTATACATGCACCCGACAGAGGAGACTTCCGAGCAAGCCAAAGATAGAATCACCAAGAAGGACGAAAAGCCGGTGGCCACCAACAAAAAAATCCAAAAAAAGAAGCGAAAAAGAGACCATGGCCATGACCACTAGGTCAGCCGCGAAACTCACCAAATCCCCACTCCTCAGCAACATTAATGCTTAACATCCTATCTTGGAATGTTAGGGGCCTTGCGAACAAACCCACCTTGAGAATATTAAACAGTCTTAAGAAAATCTACAAAATTGACATATTAGTAATAATAGAACCAAAAATTCCTAAAAAGAAGCTCAAGTCCATTCAGCTGCAGTTAGGCTTCCCCTCTGCCATCGCTGGCTGCCACGATATCTGGATCCTCTTCGCGGCCGACGTGAAGCACGGCATCATCCATGACTCGAGGCAGGCGCTCTCATGTTGGGTGGAACATCCCATGCTTCGTTCTCGCTCCCTACTTTTTGCCGTCTACGGCAGCTGCGATATCTCCGAACGCATTCAACTATGGGATGTCCTGACTGACACTTACCATAACCACTCCAACCTCCCTTGGCTCTGTGTAGTAGACTTCAACGTTATTACCTGCAGAGAGGAGAAGTCGGGTGGTCGTCCTCCTTCTTTGAAGGCCATGCAAGATTTTAACAACTTCATTTTCAGTTCCCACATGTCTCCCCTACAGTTCTCCGGCAGTGCCTTCACACGGTGCAATATGCAAGAAGGTACTCGACGGCAATACTCCCGCCTTGATCGAGCCCTCATCAATGCACAGTTGTCTGATATAGAGATTATCACTAGTCGCTCGCACCTTAATACCACTGAATCGGATCACTCTCCTCTTCTCATCGAAATCAATAGCAAGTCGAACCAGATCAAGAAAAGCTTCTGCTTCCTTGACTTCTGGAGCCATCATCCCCAGTTCAGGGATACTGTGGCTGCTGCCTGGAGCACCTCTGAAGACCCTGACCCCTTAGTCCGTGTGGCGGCTAACCTTAAAGCCACCAGGAAAGCCCTTTCAGTCTGGAGTAAGAAAGTTTTTGGCGACATTTTTCAGGCTATCCGCACTGCGGAGGATGACGTTATCCGCACGGAGATTCTATTCGCTAGCGACAGATCCCCCGCGGCTCGGGCCGCTCTGAACCTCACCAGAGCACTGCTGAAATTTCGGCTGAAAGTCGAGGCAAAATTTTGGAAACAGAAAGCTAGGCTGACCTAGGACAACGAGGGCGACAAGAACTCTAGCTACTTCCACTCCTATGTCAAGGGGCGCAGACAACAACTTAAACTTCACCAGATTACTGACGAGAGCGGACACATTCTCAAGGATCAACGGGGTATCCAATTGCCGTGGCGGACTACTACTCCCAGCTGTTCTCAAAAGTCATCATCAAACAAGGACGAGGAGGTTGGCCTCCCAGCTCCTGTTAGTTCCAGTGTTTCCTTTTGCGCGGAGATTGGCCTCCCAGCTCCTGTTAGTTCTAGTTTTTCCTTTTGCGCTTACTTGTAAAGGCTTCGGCATTTTGCGCCTTCTCATGAATAAAGTTCAGGGGTTCATATATATATATATATATATATATATATATATATATATATATATATATATATATATATATATATATATATATATATATATATATATATATATATATATATATATATATATATATATACTCTATTTAACCTAATAATATTAATAAAAAGTGATAAAATATTTCGTAAAAATTAGGGGGTTTATAGTGTTGACAGGGTTTGTAGCATCCGGCGTCAACGACAGGGGTGGTGGACTTGGAGATGCAGAGGAGGTAGGAGGGAGAGGGTCAGCGTCTACCGTAAAACGACATTGAAAGTAGTTGTGGTGGACTTGGAGATGTAGAGTAGGTGGGCTAGGGAGAGGGTCGAGGTTACAGAGGTCGGTGTCGACAACAACGATGCAGAGACCGGGGCAGGTGAGGGTGAGGGAGAGGTTGGCTGCGGTGGTGGTCTTGCCGACGTCGCCCTTGTCGGAGGTGATGACGAGGTGGTTTGGTGGGGGGAAGGAGTGAGGAAGAAGCCATGGATGCGATCTCGCTAATGTCTGAACCCACCAACAGGATGAAGCCATAGATGGAAAAACTATTTTTTAATACAACTACAAATACTTTATAAAAATTTATTTAAAAAAATATTTCACCAAACATATATTTTAGGTTTTGTTTCTTAAAACTATTTTTTCAGATGAAAATAACCAAACGTAAATTCAAAATCTGTATACCCATAAAACAATTTATAACACATTCTCTGTGAACCGTTTTCAGAACAAAATTTCAAAAACATATCCAAACGAACCATAATGTTTCTTGGAGGATTTGGACCATATTATCTAGTAAAATATTATACCGTCTCCAATCATATGGACTACCACGGTGTATAAGTCAATAAAAGAAGATTCTGAAATATACACTTGAAAATTTTCATATGGATGATGTGAGACCACTTTCTAGAGAAGACTTCCAAATAAAGGTTTTTTTTAGGGGCACACCCATTTTTACTAGGGGGCAGCCCTTACTTAGGGGACAGCCCATTGGGTGGAACTTTTACTAGGGGGCAGCCCAAATTTTACTAGGGGGCAGCCCAACCCCCCAAAGTCTTTTTTTCATTTCATTTCATCATTCACTCTCTCTCTCCTCCAA
Organism: Iris pallida; assembly: GCA_029216955.1. Classification (NCBI taxonomy): domain Eukaryota; kingdom Viridiplantae; phylum Streptophyta; class Magnoliopsida; order Asparagales; family Iridaceae; genus Iris; species Iris pallida. The sequence goes on from JANAVB010013398.1 coordinate 5,548,390, forward strand.
AAGAAAAGAGCTCTCTTCTCCCTAAATCCTTAAAATTTCTCCTCCATCATTCTCATCCTAATTCCTCCACCCATTTTCTTTCACGAACTCTCCCACGTTCGACGAGATGACACGCAAGTCCAAGACATCCGATGCTAGGTACGTTTTTCGCTAATTTCGTTCTATAATTTGATAAATTTTTTTTGAAACCCTAGAATAGTTTGAAATATCGAAATTTTTTTGATAATTTAGGTTTATAATGTCTTTAGGGTTTATAAATGGGATTTTCGAACACAACAAACCCACAATATCTCTTCAAATCCTAACCCTAGAAAACGACAAACTAGCGAGTCGTTTCTGTTGGCCGAGTACAGTAGGACTGCCAAGATTGTGGCAGTCCTCATATACACAAGGACTGCCACAGTCCTGGCAGTCCTCTATTAACAGAGGACTGCCAGGACTGTGGCAGTCCTTGTGTATATGAGGACTGCCATAATCTTGGCAGTCCTACTGTACTCAGTTCTGGGGGTAAGAATAGGGGGTAACAGTCGCACAATCTATTAGGGGATAATAGATCTATTTTAGTCTGCATTAGTTATTAATTGTACGATCGCACAATCTATTGCTCTATAGGGGTGACAGTCCTCCCGAGGCACCAAAAAGAATACGTCCCACCGCATCAAAGCGGAAGGAACGTGCCGAACGTCCTCTTGAGCGCCCGATAACAATTTCCCAACCCGAGGGCCAAGGTCGGGCTGGGACACGGAGACCCCCCCCGGTTGCACAAGCTCGGTCGAAGCAACGAGCTCGTACTCCTTCTCCTTCCAGTGATGACGACGACGTGCCACTTAGCCAATTCCTACCACCACGTCAAGAGGAGGTCGGTCCTTCTGAAGAGGCCGGTCCTTCTGAGCCGCCTGTCCGGCCTCCAGGTTGCTCAATGTTGGCTTCTTTTGAGAACCATATTGCATATGCAATATGGAAGGACCCGGTATGTGCATTACTTTTGTAAGCTAGTAGTTCAGTATATGATATCTATATGTATTTCATGTTTTTTATGTTTTTATATGTTGTTTGATATACAGAGGACATATCGTATGCTCAGGGCTGTGAGTCACGGGAAGAAAATCATGTCTTGGCCGTTTTGCAGCTTGCCGGAGGCCGTCCAGGAGAAAATCGTACTGAGCGGTTTGCACAATCTGGCAGATTATGCCTACAGGACAATGGATAGTGCCCTGATATCCGCTTTTGTGGAGAGATGGCACCCGGAGACCAACACGTTTCATCTCCCATGCGGGGAGATAACCATTACACTGGACGACGTCTACCAGCTACTGGAGCTGCCAGTGACCGGGCGCGTAATGACCAAAGAGCATTACACGAATGAAAAATCTGTGAAATGGTACGAGAAGATCGTCAGGTTTGTCTCAAGTAACCTTGGACTTGAGGAAACTAGTTTCACAACTCTCCCCGGCTTCAAGAAATCATACGGAATTCCGTTGTCATTTTTGGTGGAGCACTTCACGGATCTGGAATTGGATGAGGATGATGATGTGTTGATCGACGCGGTGGCCCGTGCTTACATGCTGTTCGTCCTAGGAACGGTGGGCATTTCGGACAAGTCCGGAACCTCGATACACGCGAGGTACATGCTCAACTTATTGTCCGTGGATGACTTCATAGATATATCGTGGGGTAGCGGTATTCTCGCCTATCTTTACCGCGAGCTAGGCATCGCATCCCGCGTTGGGACTAAGACAATTGCCGGATGCCAGACTCTGCTACATGTAAGAAAACTTCCAACAACTTAGTCTCGTATACTTCATTTTGTTGTTTATATTTTGTGATGTAAGAAAACTTCACCAAATTCGTCCATGCTAAGACGAAGTGTTCTTTGTGCGGGTCAAGCCATGTATCTTTGATGTATGTAATGCATGCCGGCTCCCTCGCCTCCCACTTATCCTTGAACATATACCATGCGGCGTCGTAACTGTCAATTGTAGAGGCTCGCCACACACAATTCCAGTCATTGGAGAATTCTTGAAATTTTTGCATGTCAATTTTACCTTCCTCCTTATGAAACTTCAACTTACATTGGGCTTCAATATTACGATTGACATGCCAAGTGCATAGCAATGTATCCGCTTGAGGAAAAACAATGTGAATTGCATTTATTAGGGCATACTCTCTATCGGTCACAAGAACTGACGGCTCTGTATGACCGCTGTAAAGTGTTTTCAGCTTCTCCAATGCCCAAGTGTAGTCTTCAAGTTTTTCACTCTTCATGAAGCAAAATGCCACCGGGAATGTTTTCCGAGTAGAGGTGAATCCGACGATATGAAGGAGAGGCATCTTGAACTTGTTGGTCTTGTACGTGCAATCAAGGACTAACACGTCGCCAAAAGACCGGGCCAGATTTGTGCAATCTGGATGAGCCCAAAAGATTGAAATTACTTCCTTACTCTTGGGATGGGTTCTATGGAACTCAACGTAGTGATTATCGGCAAGCAACTTCAGCACTTCTTGCATCGCCATTCTTGATTTGTTCCGGAAAGCGTTCGAAGAAGATAGGGCGTTGTATATAGACCTCATCGTAGACGTGTTCTTCTCATCTTCATGCCGTATGACTGAATATATTTGTCTAGGTGCAACACCGGAAATAGACAAGTCTTCGGCTATCTTCTTCTCCGTAGGGTTCAACCGTCCGACATACGGATGACCCAATAGTGTCTCGGCAATCTCATGATTGTGGGTTCCATTCTTCACTTGTACTGACCACTTCCCTTCTTCTTCTTTTCTAATCTGGATCGTGAATGGACAACCACATTTCCTCGTTCCGGCTTTCTTTCTTACTACGTTATCTTGGATAACTGTGTCTTTCTTGTGCGATCGGAACACACCACCTCTTTCACAGCCAACCATAACACTTTGTCGTCCCGGGCGATTTCGGGCCGATCTGGATATCACTAGAACCAACTTGTTTTCCCTTCCAACTTCTCGACACCATTGTACCGCATCGTCGCTTGATGGAAACGAAAGATCGGTCGAAAATAAATGCCCTACATCAATTGCAATTGGAGCATGTACCGCAACCTCGGAAGATCGAAAGTCCTACAATAGAAGTTAAAAGTCAAAACTAAACAACTAAATAAAGCGTATTATTATTTATAGAGGAGTCTGTATTATTATTTATATAGAAGTTTGTTCTTGGTCACAAGTTGAGACACTTCAGAGTAACATTGTCCATTTGGATCAATGTTCATATTTGGGTTATATATATATAAATCTGGATTAACTAGTTAGATAGTACTAAAAGAAAAATCACATATTGGTGTGATATACAAATAACACACATTCCTACAGAGGACTGCCAGAGATTGGGCAGTCCCTCACATTCACTGGACTGCCACAAATGTGGCAGTCCCTCACTTAGTGTAGGACTGCCCAGGTTGTGGCAGTCCTATATATGTGAGGGACTGCCACACTTATGGCAGTCCTCTGTGTCGAAATACAATTTTCCACTCCACGTAAAGTTCAAATGTAGTTACCACGATTATTTCCGATGCGTCAAAGTGTTCTTCGGAAGTGTTGGGAGGATAATATCCAGCATTTGATGGTCCGGGTTGATCCATTATCTATTTCTTTCTACATTAAACAAAAATTTCCACTTTTATATGTAAAATTTAGGTTAAAACTTAAAATATAACACGAAAATAAATTCGACGACTTACAAATAAATGAGAGAAGTGATTGACACTGTATTCTACCAAAAAACTTCAACGATTTTTGTTTGGGGGACAATTTCACCTAGGTTAGGTTAGATATAGGTTTATATGAGTAGAAGAAAAAAAAGAAGTGGAGGAAGAGAAGTAGGAAAAGAAGAAAGAGAGAGATGAAATAAAATGGAGTTGGGTTTTATACTTTTTTTTGGGCTGCCCCCCTAGTAAAAAAACACAATGGCAAACTTGTAAATTTTTCAAAAAAATTTTGGGTTGTCCCCTAGTAGAAAATGAGGTGCCCCTAAAAAAAACCCAAATAAACCCCAACAAATTTTATGTGAGTGAGGTGCCTGCCTCCGATTTATAGGAGATACCCATCATTTCAAAAGTTTATAGACGAGACCATAGGCATGAATTCTGAGGTTGTGACTGTCTAGTAGACCTGTCAAATGGGCCGGGCACCCGGAGCCATGAACTGTAGCGAGCCGGGCCGGGTTCAGGCTCGCGCAACGGGGTCGAGCTTTGGGCCGGGCCGGGCTTGGGCTTCGGACCGGGCCTATATTATGGGCCAATATACGTGGCCCGGCACAACCCGGGGCCGGGCCCATGATTAATCGGGCCGGGCCGGCACATAGGCCAATTTTTCAGGCTGGGCTGGACTGGGCCGGCCCGGCCCAATTGACAGGTCTACTGTCTACATGCCACAAATAGGACAAGTCCGCTTATTTGTGTTGTTTTTTGTTGGGGGCTTCGGCTTCTCTCTTTAAATGGAGACCGACAGCACTCGTGAAATTTTAGTAGGCTACGTTGCATTTACCTTCATACGTCACACTTTTGCTGGTTGCTCTCAAATAATGTTCTTATTGTTTTCTGCTACGTTGCATTTACCTTCATACGTCACACTTTTGCTAGTTATTACCACCAACTTATTGTTTTCTGCAGTCGTGACCCATTGCCTGTTAATTATTCATCTCAGCTAAAGAGCGATCAGCCCTTTGCCTAACCATGAGCTAGTCATTTTATGTTATTGACCCAAATATTAGTCGAACGTTTCATCATTGGAGATGGCAGGGAACTATATATTACTCAGATTTCTAATCATTTGAGGGAGTTGTATGAAAGTAACAAGATTTGGGAAATTTATTTCAAGGTGTACAAATGGCCAATAAATATTTCAAGGTGGTAAGAGGTGAAGAATTCTTTAGGCTAATTTGCAGCCATTTATCCTAAAAATTTATTTATTAGCGACTAAATATTCTGAATTTTTGAACATAACACCCTCTTGTGCCTGCACCTCCACCAACCCTATCACCACCCTCTCACCCATCGTGGCCCTATAGCCTGCTTCCCCACAACCACCGAGGCAAAATTGTCTTTTTACCATCTCAAATTGGCAATTAAGATATAATTCAGAGTATTAAGTTGCAAAACATAAATTTCCGTGGTATCTAATTGCTAATAAAAAGTTCAGGATATTAAAATGGTGCAAGGTGATATTCAGGAAATTTTAGTTGCAAATTAGCCAATTCTTCAAAATAAATAAAAGCTATGGAAGGACAGCCATTTCAATTGGTATCACCTGTAGTTGATAAATACACTGAAATTCATTCCTTGTGACTATAGTTTTTCTTACAAAGATTATGGAGCCTAAGAAACTGCTTGACATTATTCAAGGAAAAGGGCAGGGGTAAATAAAAAAGAACGAAAGAAATGCAACAAAACTTGCAAAAAGGAAAAATATAATATACCTCTTCTCTCTCTTTCTTTATATACTCGGCAAAAGAATAAAAGAACATTTACATAAATCGCGAAAAAGATAATCTTATAACGCATGATGAAAGAAGACTGATTCACTTGGGATAAAAATGAAAAGGAACAGCTGAACTAGAATGGTGCGGATCTAGTACGACCAAGTTGGTATCTTGGCTCCGGAACAGGGCTGGAATGTGATAGTATCTCTTCTCCCTGTCATGGGAAATCAGTGAAAAAGGCATTAATGAATTTAATTAGCCAAGAGTTCCTACAAGTTACAAATTTTTCTTATGCAAATTGCAGCCATAAAAGGAGTTCATCACTGAACAAAGAAAAGGACATCATATAAAAGCAAGGATCAGTTAGTGTGGTTCTATTTTTGAACCTACATCTCATGTTCCAACATATAGTTCCAGTGCATCACTGAACTGATTTGCACTTTAGAACTGACACTACTCTACAGTATGCATCAAGAATTTTATACAACATATTCGACAAAACTAATTAAGATGAAATAGATCATTTCATGTTTGAACTCTTCTTCATCAATTATCTGACCAAAGACGACACAGAAGATTAACTTTATGTAAGACAAACATGAAAGCCTTGACCATCTTCAATCTCATCTTCTTTAGTTCATCTAAAGTAAAATCTTCAAGCTTGCAATTCTTAGTATGGTGTTTGGAATTAAGATAATTATTGTTGATGTTTTTGCCTTTAGACTAGGAAAGATACTCCCACATTGGCTACACCAAATTGTGAGTATCTCAATATAATGCATTACTTATGTTGAGGCGTGCACATGAGGTGTGGTGGGACACAAGTGTGTGTCATGTGGGAGTATTTTCCTTGAAGGAAAAATGATTAATTCCAACAATGATGCAAATTGATTTTTGTTGTTCGGACTCGGACTCGGACACGAACTCCAGGATGTCTCGTGCATGCACGGAAGTGTTCGGGGTGTAGGCGTGGACTGGCACACGACTATGCTGATTGTGGGATGATCTAAAGTATCAAACTCTATTTTTTAGTATTGGTATTTTAGTCCCACGTCGGATAGGAGAAAAGGTGAAGTCTCACTCCACTCTATATAAATACAGCCCCTTGGCCTCCTTTGAAAGATGCACCAAAGAAGAGAGTTAAGGGAGTCCATAAAGTTCAGGAAGCCTGTTCAAGTCTCAAAATTGACTGACGAGCGTTCCATAAGTTCTCTAAGAACTTGCTGGTTCCTGAAAGCGGATATTATATAGACGAATCTTACTTTGAGCAACGGTGATATGATCACCCCAGCAAAGCTGCTTTCTCTTTCTTCTTTCCTTCTCTTCTTCTCTGATCTAATCAGAAATCACTTGTGGGCTTTCTTCGCTGCTGTTAGCAATTCGATTTGTACCTTATTTTTAGAACCATTACATTCGTTTGCTGCTGTGACGAAATCTTTTTAGATTTTCGTTACTGAGAATCCTCCAAAGATCTCTGTCGTGCACCTTCCTTGAAGTGTTGCTACGAAATGTTGTTTTTACAATCGTTTCATTTCTCAGTTTTCCATCAAAAATCACACCCTGGGAATAACAATCTCAAAGCAAGATTTAGATTCGATGGAGAACAACTGTGCAAACCTTCTCGACACAAGTTTTACAAACTTGAGAAATTTGACGGGGAGCATTACAGCGTCTGGAGGAGAAATGTCAGCCTTAATCTTCAACTCGTGAGCGTTGACTACGTGTTGACAGATCTTGAGCCTTTAATTCCAAAAGATGAAAATGCTCGAAGGGTCGCTGAGGCCACTGCTCTGCAATCCAAGTGGATGAGAGATAACAACCTTTGCAAGTTGCTTAAACTCTATGGAGGACTCTCTGGCCGAGTCATACAGCAGGACGGTCCATACCAAGCACGTCTGGAAATTTGTAGAGAATCTCTACAAGGCAGATGAAAACAGAAATAAGATCCACGGAGGATGCGATTTGAGGATGCCAAGACCATGTTGTATCAAGTCAAGGAGTTCCTCAAGTTACATCAGAAGCTGGCGTATGCCCTTGGTCGATTCATTTGTCGTCGGGGGCATTGTCGACAAGCTCCCATCTGGGTGGAGCAATTTCATCGCGGATATGTATCGCAAGAAGATGGAAGTAGATCTTGAACGCCTCTTGTACTGGATTCATGTTGAAGACGAGCTAAGGACTCTCACCAGCTGAAGGTGAAGTCGGTTCTATTCAAGCCAAAGCCTAAGGGTCATGAGGCTTGCTTCAACTGTGGCAAGAAGGACCAAGCCCAAACCAAAATAACAGGTATGGCTAAACTTGGTTATTTTGATTACTTAACTTGGTTGCTATTGTTGCACAGGTTGAGTTATCTAGCGTGGTAGCTGTCTACTGGTCGGACACTAGTGTATCTGACCACGTGTGCTCTCGAAGGAGCTGTTCACCAAAGACGAGCCTTGTTATGACGAAGGTCTCGATGGCGAACATATATCTAGCAGAAGATCTGAAGATCGAGACGGCGGTTATGAACCACCGGCAAGGACACTCGAATGCGTGTTGCACGTACCAGAGATTTTCGAAGATTTGATCTCAGAAAGTCTGTTGTCTAATATAGACTTGAAAGATGGACATACTAGCCATATGGTAATTTCTTGGCGAGGAACATGTTTCGAAAAGATGTTCGGTACTGAAGGAATGTTCGAACTTCTGCTGAGTGCGATGAAGCTGCTTCATTGAATGGACAGAGAGTTGGTCTATGATAGAAGCAGACTCAAGATGTCCTATCTGGGCCTTATCTCCAGAATGTGGGGGTAAGGCGGTGGAGGACTTTAAAATATGTGCAGAGACAAGACTGTCAGGAAGCTGCTCAGACAGTTGAACTAAAGTACGTATCTTCTGGAGTTAGTACACTCAGATATCTGTGACTATTATCAATTCTCCACGGAGGCCGGTTCGAAGTGTCTCTCGAAATGCAAATTTGAATGTCTTCTCAAGTCAAAGGATGAAGCATTCGAGAAGTTCAGGGACTTCAGGCTGAAGCTGAACATTAAACTGGTCTACAACTACTCAGAAGGGATCATGACGGAGAGTGTCGTTTCTTTTTTTTGTTGGATTCGTATCGTTCTGTTATGAACATCGAATTGGCTATGAAACGACTGCCCTGCATATACACTCAGGATTGATCAAGATGGAGAGTATCGTTTTTTGGATTCGCATCGTTCTGTTATGAACATGGAATTGGCTATGAAACGACTGCTCCGTAGTATATATAATCCATGGAGTGTCAAAAAGGAAGATCAGGATGCTGTCAAAGATGATGATATATATACTGCAGATCTATATGCTTCTGGGGATAGATTGTGTGTATGGCTACTTTATTGCTGAATAAAGTACCGTTCGTATATCTGACTATGATTCTCATCAACACTGGTTCAAGGTTAGACCTAACTTGAATATCATTCAAGTGTGGGGGTGTCTGGTGTACGTAAAGCTTCCGGATATCAAGATTCATAAGTCAGGGACGAAGACCAAGAAGACAGTATTTTTGGAATTAGCTGTTGTAAGCTATGCTCGGAGATCACTTGATATTGTATCAATCATATCATTGAGTCTCGCGAGGCAGAATTCTTTGAAGACAAAATTGCTAGGGACAAGAACATTATTCTCGCGAATGTTCCGGAGAATATTGTTGGTACCGAAGGAGCAAGTACTTTCAAAGATGTAGTAGTCCTGAAGGTGGTTATCATTGATGACAACACTTAAACCAGTATTCGCTAAGCAGTAAGCAAAGCGAGTGAGAAGGAAGAAAGATTTCGGAGATAAACTTTATCATCCATCACGTGGAGGCTGATGAAGTAATGAAGTCCAGAGATACGATCTTCTGGAGGAAAGAGTCAATGAAGAGGTTGACTCTGTAACATCCAAGTAAAAGTGGATGTTAGTTAATCTGCCTGAAGGAGCTAAACCAATTGAATCTTCGAGAAGAAAAAGACGAAAGCCGAAGGAACTAAAGATGAGTTCAAGGCTAATTAAGATGTCAACTATCAAGATGACGATGGACGTAGTTGCTATTCATAAGTTGTTCTATCATCAGATGGATGTCTAGGCAGTAGTTTTGGATAAAGAAATGACAGAAGAGATTCACATACAACAGTCAGATAGATTTGTCGTTCAGGGTATTGAAGACAAGGTCTGCAAGTTGGTGAATTCTATGTACAATTTGAAGTACACTCCCAAGCTGTGGCTCGAGAAGTGACCAGGTTATTAGGTCAAAAGGCTACAGTATCAGCGAGACTGTTAAAGTATATTTACACGAAGTTCGCTGAAGAGAGAGGAGTCATCGTTTGTCTCTGTGTGGACGACATAATGATGTGTCACTAGAACAAAGATGTTCCTCACGTCCAGATTCAGTATAAAGGACATGGGAGATGCGGATGTCATCCTGGGGGTTTAAATAATCCAAACGGAAGTTGAGCTTGGCCTGTCACAAGCTTACTACATGAAAAGTTGCTCACATACTATGGATATCAAGATCTTCCAGGGATCGATACTCCTTACAGGTGTGATCAAAGGTTGAAGCCAAATCTTGGAGAAGCGTCAGACAGTTGGTGTACTCGAACATCATATAAAGTTTGATGTAGGCTACAAGTCCACCTGGCCTTGTAGTACCCCGTCCCGCTCAGTCAATCAGAGGAATCGAAACGCCGACGGCGTTCGGCCTTACCCTTGCAACGGCTGCTCGAAGACTCGTTCGATCGAGGCGACTCCTCGCTCAGGTGGGGTAGTTTCGATGAACTTGCCTCATCTTTGCCTTCACATAATAAATCGCATGTTTTCAACTTGCACAAGTTAGGCTTGATAATAAAAGAGACGCATCCACATAGCTAAGGGAATAATCCCGACGGGTCGGAATGTGTTAGAATATGAAAAATGGTCCCACAGTCTGCTTAGAAGTCTGCTCAGTATGCTTTTAAAATGACACTCGATCCTTCGTCCCGTGGCTTGGGAGAAGGATGTTGGCCTAAGTTGCTAAGTTGCCACAACACTCGAAATAGCCTAAGTCATAGGCGTCGCCCTCGTAAATACTTGATAAGCAAGCACGGTCCCGTCGTCCAAGGCTTGGCATAGCCTTCGCATGTCCCGTGGGTTAAGTCGTATTGCACGGCTTGTGGCTTAAGTCTAGGCACCGAAGAGTTTGGCTGTTCAAGTCGACCCCGTGCATAGCACGTTCCCTCGATGCGAAGCTTGGCGTAGCCTTTGCTCGTCAAGTCGTTGCCCGAATATGTTAGAAAAGAGTTGTGTTGGGCTATCGAAGTCATAGCAAGCACTATTCCCTGTTTCCTGCGGTTGCTAAGTCATATAGTCCCACGAGAACAAGGCTCGTCATATAAAGTATGTGACTTGAGCGATAGCGTCGCCTAGAGAACAAGGTCTATCTAAGGCACGAGCCACGGTCGGTTTAGTGAAAAGCATGCCACGGACAAAGGAAGTCCACGCGACTGGTTGTCGTCGAGATCGGTCCCGCTACTTGGGAGTCTCGAGAAGTCTCGCACACGAGTTCGGTCCCGCTACTTGGGAGTCTCACTAAGTCTCGTTCACGAGATCGGTCCCGCTACTTGGGAGTCTCGCTAAGTCTCGATAAGCAAGCACACGAGATCGGTCCCGCTACTTGGGAGTCTCGATAAGTCTCGTTCACGAGATCGGTCCCGCTACTTGGGAGTCTCAATAAGGAATCACGTGATATCGGTCCCGCTACCTGGGAGTCTCGATAGAAAGATGGAAAGCATGGTCATGAATAAGGAAGGACTTGGTAGATAAAGTTGAGTCTTGCATGGTCATTGGACAACTTGCGCGCAAGGGCAAAATTCCTCGAGCGATCCCGGGGCGCCGGGTTTGTGTTGGCCTAGGAGGAATTGCAGATATTGTACGGTCTTCATCGACAGTACGACTCGTTGAAGTGAACCGCTACAATATAGGCTGCGGGTCATTCGGTGGGAGCTCGTACCTCGCCACGCGAATGGTCACCGTATGCAAAAAGATCCAGGATAGCTTAACATTGCTAGTGACCACTCATATAGATGTGTCGGCAAGAGCGGTTATCTGCGTGTATGCCTTTGGATTGCATCGAGTACTAGCAAGTTATGAGTTTGGGTTATCAAGTTACGCTTACAGCAAGTGCTAACCTTGACTCAGGCACGGGTTAGGGTGTGCACGGTCGCAACACCATTCTGGAGTCTAAGATTTGGTTATAGCAAGGACACGTGCTTCGACATAAATGTGGCGTCATTGTCTCGAGTTAAGTCTGGAAGGGCCGTAAGGCAAGTTTGCTTAAGTCTTGTTGATATGCGAGGCACGGCCTCGATCTTAAGGCACGTTCAAGTTTATCGACACGACCGGCACGAGTCATCCCCTTGACGTCGTTGGCACGGGAATAGTCTAGAGGCACATGAGTAAGTGAAAGTCTTGGCACGGTCGAGTTGCGTAGGTTCTGCTCGGCGAGGCACTGCCTCGAATACATTGAAGTCACGAATAGAGAATAGCACGACCCTGTCATTGCGTCGCCAAGTATAGGCCAAGGCGTTGTTATCTTGAAATTGATCCTAAGGCAAGACTAGCAAGACAGTCGAAAGGGATTTAAGCTGCACAAAGTAAATCAACGTGTCGGTTTTGTATTGGTGGGCGAGGAGCTCACTCCACCAATACAGTTGAGTACTGACATCCACACAGTTTTCTTGTGCAGGCACAAGTAGAAGCTCGTGGCGCGGAGCTCGCTTGGATGCGTCGAGATACGAGTTCCTTGGCGATTCAAAGCTTGCGGCCGCGTGAAGTCAAGACTTATATGGGACATAATGTATGGACATTACCTTCCGAAGTTTCCGCTGGCTCAAGCATTGTATCGAGAGATGAGAGAGAGCAGAGTGACTTGTAACTTGAAGGAAAAGTGAGCTTGAGAGACTTGTAATCAGGGCCTTGCACCCCATTGTAATCTTATTATTCAATATCAATAAAGAGCACTTTTGAATAACTTGTGTGATGCTTCTAAATTTTCGCTGCATGTTTCAATGTTCTGCTTGGGACTTCTGTTCGACAACCCCGTCGCAGCCGCTGTAATCGGCCGTTATGAAACTGTCTTGCACGAGCGCAATCTAGGCTCGTGCGACATCACGTCTTAGCGAGTACGATCGCTCCTACGGAAGCGGGAAGTGACAGGCCTGACATAGCTTTTGTTGTAGGCATGACGAGTCGATTCACGAGCAAGCCATGTGTTGATATTTGGAAAGCTGTAAAGAGAGTAATTGGATATCTCTCAGGGATTCAGAAAGATTTACTACATCAGTTATCCTGCAGGGGTAGAAGACTTCAGTGATGCAAGTCAGTGCTCAGAAGGAGAGAAAGAAGAGGCTATATCTTCTACATGGATACGGCTGCTATATCAAGAAAGTCGAAAAAGTAGATCCATGGATAATGGTGCTATATCGAAGAAGTCGAAGAAGCAGCCATTTCCCTCACTATGGGATCTGAGTTCCGTTAGCTGTAGTAGATGAAGCGAAATTGCTTCAGGAGCTCAGGAATGATCATTCTGTGGTTGGTACGCAAATTCGGGTGATGCCGAGTATTGCGACAACTTGACACGATCTTCCTGTGGGTGGTGCTCATATTCAGGCAGTGCCGATTTATTGCGACAACCAGGCTACTGCAGCGGTGACATCAAATGACCTCTTCAATGGCAAGAAGAGGGTTGTGCGATTAAGGAACAGGTCGGTGAATGATCTCATTAAGAAGATAAGTCATTGTCGTAGGGGATGTTCGGAGCTAGGAGAATCTGGCGGATCCGTTCACCAAAGATCTCAAGCGCCAGCTGGTTGCGAACTCAGCAAGAAAAATGGGCTTGAAGACGTTCTGATATTGTGTCTCTGCAATCCTACCATAAAGTTGTATGCTATTAGTTCAAAGAGAAATATACTAGGCATCTAGCTTTTGGTTCAAGGGAGGACCATTGACTGGAAGAATATCAGGTGCAGTGGACAATCCTTTGGTATACTGCGGGGTCACGGACCTAGAACCACAGTTAGTAGGCAGTCCTCTGGATATTACGGGGTCACGTACCTAGAACCACTGTTAGTGGGCAATACCTTGGAATATGGCGAGGTGTCAGACCCAGAACTACTGTAAGTAGGCAATCCCTAGGAACTCTGTGGGGTTATGAACCCAAAACCACTGTTGTCTACTGTTTGTTCTTTGTATAGAACAAAGTCCTGTGAGAGGATGGCTTGGAAGCCTTAATAAGTTCTCGGGCATTTGGGATGTCCGTCGTGCTTTACAGGAAGCACGGGTAGCACAACACTACAAAAGAGCATAGTACTTCATGCTATAGTGGGGTGACACCACCACATAAGGTACCTACTGAGGGTAAAGCCTCGGCTTCGGGCCAAGTCACAGCGGCGTAGCACCGCACATAGGCAAGTGGACCTAATGGTGTAGAATGAAGAGTGGTAGGCAGTACTAGAAAGAGGTTGTGCCTCATGTTATAGTGGTGTGACACCACATGAGACAGTGCCTCGGCTTTGCAAGCCATGTCATGGCGGCGTAACACCGCAAGGAAGCGAAAGGCTTCATGCTGGGTAGTTTGGCACTACAAAGAGGCTGGGCCTCGTGCTACAGTGGTATGGCACCACATGAGGCATTGCCTCGACTTCGGGCCATGTCATAGTGACGTAGCACCGCAAGGAAGCGAAAGGCTTCATGTCAAGACTCTTTAAAAGAACCCACCTAGAGTATATGGATAGAGATGTAGGCCGTCTCTTGAGGAAAACTTTGTAGACACCTAATATACATACACCGAAACCAGGCTAGCACAAGGCCTTTAATGTGCAGCCAGAAGCATAGTTTATGTCATTATGTGAGTGAGAAAAATTGCAGTTATGGTGCAGAATTCAAGGCATAGTCCATTCTTGTATCATGCAGTTATTTAATCCATGCAGAAAGATTCAAGTCGTAGCGACATCTCTCCTAATGCATGATGGACAGTCACTGTGGGGAACACTCAACCTATATATTGAGATATGTAGGAGATTGTTGGTGTTTTTGCCTTTAGACTAGGAAAGATAGTCCCACATCGACTACACCAAATGGTGAGTATCTCAATATAATGCATTACTTGTGTTGAGGCGTGCACATGAGGTGTGGTGGGGCACAAGTGTGTGCCATGTGGGAGTATTTTCCTAGAAGAAAAAAGGATTAATTCCAACAAGGATGTAAGTTGATTTTTGTTGTTCGGACTCGGACACGGACTCCAGGATGTCTCGTACATGTATGGGAGTGTTCGGGGGTAGACGTGGACTGGCACACGACTATGCTGATTGTGGGATGATCTAAAATATCAAACTCTATTTTGAGTATTGGTAATTTAGTCCCACATCGGATATGAGTAAAGGTGAAGTCTCACTCCACTCTATAAATAGAGCCCCTTGGCCTCCTTTGAAAGATGCACCAAAGAAGAGAGTTAAGGGAGTCCGTAAAGTTCAGGAAGCCCGTTCAAGTCTCAAAATTGACTAACGAGCGTTTCAGAAGTTCTCTAAGAACTTGCTGGTTCCTGGAAGCGGATCGTATGTAGGCGAATATTGCTTTGAGCAACAGTGATCTGATCACCCCAGCAAAGCTGCTTTCTCTTTCTTCTTTCCTTCTCTTCTTCTCGGATCTAATCAAAAACCACTTGTGGGCTTTCGTCGCTGCTGCTGCTAGCAATTCGATTTGTACATTCTTTTTAGAAATATTACATTCGTTTGCTGCTGTAATGAAATCTTTTTAGATTTTCGTTCTCCAGAATCCTCCAAGGATCTCTGTCGTGCACCTTTCTTGAAGCGTTGCTACGAAACGTTGTTTTTACAATCGTTTCATTTCTCAGTTTTCCATCGAAAATCATGTCCCGGGAATAAAAATTATAGAAACTCCTTAAGTTTGATAAAAGAATTAAGAACGATATTATGCCATAATACTATGCATTAACTGTTTGTTCAGTTTTATAAGGGTATGACTATTTGTTGGTATATTTAGTATAAGAATATGTTATATTTAGTATGAAAATATGTTATATTTAGTATGAAAATATCCTGAGGACATATTTGGGATGCCAGAATATACCACAGGATATTCCATTGGATATTTCATTATGTAAAGGCTATATAAAGCCTATGAGACTATCAATGAAATTATCTAATCAATCAATTACAATATGGTATCAGAGCCACCTTTCCATAAACCCTAACCCTAGCCGCCACCAAACCCTAACCTACCCACTCTTCTTCCTCTCTCTCCGCCACCAAACCCTAACCCGCGCACAACAGCCCCCCCTTCCCGTGCCTGTGGCTGCTGCTGCTGCTGCCCGCTGTAGTATGCGCGCCGGCTGCCCCTCCCACGTGCACACCGCCCCCTCCTACCGCACGTAATGGCGCCTTTGTTGTCGTTGTTCGGATCATTCTGAAAGAGGACACCGATGCCTAGATCTAATAAAAATAGACATGTTCGGATCTAGGAGCGGACGACAAGGATGAGCGTGAGTCGTGGAACGGATGTGGCGTGATCAGAGAGGAGAAACATCGATGAAGGAGATCATCAAGAAGCTGGATCCTGCAGAGGTTGCGACGTTGATGAAGTTAATGAAGATGTCGGTTGGTGAGAGCAAAACACGAACGTCGCCGAAGTTGGAGCTTCCCTCCATCGATCTGAAGTTTGATGGACCGACTACCTACCTGAGATGGCCACGACGGGAAAGGAGAACCCTCGCAGAGAAGACAGAGCCGAATAAAGGCTCGACAGGACGAAGAGCACCGTCGGGACCTAAGGGAGAGTCCCGGCAGTGCTATAACTGCGGGGAGGTGGGTCATCTGAGGTATGCTTGTACCAAACCACCCAAGAGAGATTCAGGCAGTAAACGTGGACAGTTTGGAGGATGTGACCGTGGTTGTAGGGGTGAACGGGATGGTCGAGGAGGTTGTCGAGCGAACCTGCTGGTAGCAGAAGGCGAATAGACAGCTGACGGTGCCTATACTGAGGAGGATCAGGCACTGCAGGACATGTTGGAAGTACTCAGGAGGAGGCAGAGAGCGTCGAGCGATGGAGACAGGAGGAGTGGGACCGGGGAGGTGTCCACCTCATTCTTCGCCAGAGGCAATGCTACCATGTATGCCCATCCGTCGGCAGAAGGCACTGACGACTCGCTCGCTCTTGCATCTATGTCTTCCCTCATATCGTCGGATTGGATTATCGATTCAGGTGCGTCTCGACACATGACAGGGAATGCTAGTAAATTTTCTTCCTACACTCACCTAGCATCGACGGACAGCATTCAAACAACTGATGGTACTTTCCAGCTAGTGGTCGGTAAGGGTACTGTCGATTGTACAGGTTCAGTAAAATTATCCAATGTTTTGCATGCTCCTTCTTTTCCAGTCAGTCTTTTGTCCATTAGTTCTATAATCCTCCAATTAAAATACACTGTCTGCTTTGATATTCCTAAGGTGATCTTCCAGGAGAAGGAGACGGGACGAAGACTTGAGACTGGCACTTGGTATGATGGACTGTGGTACCTGGATCGGGAAGGGCTGGATTTGGCATTGGTGTCTGTGGCAGAGAAGGCAGGAATGGAAGGACCAAAGATGAGTGCCGTGGATACACTGATACTCTACCACAGGAGGATGGGGCACTCCCCTTTTGGTGTTTTGAGTTGGCTGTATCCATCTATTTATGAGAAAGCAAATCAGGAGAAACTGGTATGTGATGCATGTGATTTAGGCAAACTTATTAGGAGCTCATATGTTAGTACAGGACATAGGAGCTCTTCTATGTTTGATATTATACATTCTGATGTTTGGGAGCCGTTCGCCACAACTACTATGAATGGTCACAAGTATTTTGTTTCTTTTATTGATTGTTCCTCTCGTGTCACCTGGCTGTATTTAATGAAAAATAAGAGTGATATCTTTGCCTATTTCCGGAACTTTCATAAACATGTCCAGATTCAGTACAGAGCGGTGGTGAAGGTACTAAGGTCTGACAATGGGACAGTATACCAACAGAGCACTTGCGGAATACTTGTCAGCCCAAGGGATACAACATCAGACCACCTGTGCGTACACACCGGCACAAAATGGAGTAGCAGAAAGAAAGAACAGACACCTTCTGGAGGTAGCAAGAAACATGATGATCGACATGAATGTCCCACAGAGTCTGTGGGGGCATGCAGTGTTGACAACAGCTCAACTAATCAACAGAATGCCTTCAAAGGTACTAGGGTGGAAGTCTCCATGTGAAACATTGCAAGAAAATAATAGTGGGATACTCCCACTGAAGGTATTTGGCTGCGTGTGTTTTGTGAAAGACAACAGACCATCAGTTGGGAAGCTTGACCCTAGAGCAGTCAAGTGCATCTTCGTGGGCTACTCTGTAACTCAGAAGGGATACATGTGCTGGAGTCCAGTAGAGAAGAAGAAGTTTACGAGTATGGATGTTCACTTCAGGGAGCATGAATCATACTACCGTCAGGAGGGAACCCCAAACAACTTACCTAATACTGCGAGTATAAGGCGAGAGGGGGAGATTGGGGAGAGCCTGATGACCGATTTAGAAGTTTGGCATGGAGGAATGATTGAGGAGGGAGCAGGAAGAGAAAGAGGAACAGGGGGAGGAGATGAGAGGTGTTAGGCCCATAGCTGAGGGAGAGTTACTTACCTACAGCAGGAAAGGAAAGGAAACTGCAGGACTACTACCTACCTAGAGTCCCAGTGCCAAGTCCCTTGCCTGCGTCCGTCTCGACTCCTGGGACACCTACACCACCACCACCAAATTCCTCTTCAGGTGATATCATTCTCCCTACTCCTCCCACACCATTATCAGTAGGAGGACCACTCGCAGCAATGCGGAAAATCCTCCTGATAGATATGGTTGGGATCTTGCTCAGTTTGTTTCATATGATCATATCTCTTCTTCTCATGGAGCATTCATTGCATCTTTGGATAGTGTTACTGTACCTAACAATTAGCAGGTTGCCAAGAATGATCCAAAGTGGAAAGCGGCGATGCATGAGGAGTTAGGGACCCTAGAGAAGAACCACACTTGGGAGCTGGTGAAACTGCCATAGGGAAAGAAAGCAGTCGGATGCAAGTGGGTCTTCACTGTGAAACAGAATCCAGATGGATAGGCTGAGTACTACAAAGCTCGACTGGTGGAAAAAGGATACAATCAGACGTACGGTATCGACTATGACGAGACCTTTGTACCAGTGGTCAAGATGAGTACTGTCAGGACCCTGATTTCTCTGGCAGCGAATTGCGGATGGAAGCTACACCAACTGGATGTAAAGAATGCATTTCTTCATGGAGATCTAGTGGAGGAGATGTACATGGAGATACCACCAGGATTCGGCACCAATCAGATAGTGGACAAGGTCTGCAGGTTGAAGAAGTCCCTCTATGGACTGAAGCAGTCTCCTCGAGCGTGGTTTGACAGATTCAGGAGGATGATGATAGGGATGGGATATCAGCAGATCAATGCTAATCATACTGTGTTCTTCCAACGGAGTGGAGGCCATATCACCATGCTTGCGGTGTATGTGGACGATATGATTATCACAGGAGATGATGAGCAGGAGATTGTCTAACTCAAGGGGAAGCTTGGCAAGGAATTCGAGGTGAAAGACCTTGGTCTTCTTCGGTACTTTCTTGTGATTGAGATTGCTCGAGAAGCAGATGAGATTGTTCTTTCTCAGAGGAAGTATGCATTAGACCTTCTTACAGTGACAGGGATGCTGGGATGCAAACCTGCAGCGACGCCGATAGATCAGAGGTTCAAATTGGATGCTGAGACTGGAGAACCAGTTGACCGGGACAGATACCAGAGACTGGTGGACAAGCTGATCTATTTGAGCCACACACGTCCAGATATATGCTTTGCAGTTAGTGTGGTGAGCCGCTACATGCATGACCCACGGAAGGGTCATATGAACACAGTATACCAGATTCTGAGATACTTGAAGGGTGCCCCCGGAAAGGGACTAATGTTCAGAAAGAATAATCACACGAACATCGAGGGCTACTGTGATTCTGACTGGGCTAGTTGTGCTGATGACAGGAGGTCTACCTCGGGATACTGCATGTTTTAGGAGGCAACTTAGTCTCTTGGAGGAGTAAGAAGCAGTCAGTGGTAGCTAGATCGACAGCTGAAGCGGAGTACAAAGCTATGGCCTTGGGAGTTGCAGAGCTGCTTTGGTTGAAGAATATGATGGTGGAGCTGAAGCTGGATCAAGGAGCCAAGTTGAAGCTGTGGTGTGATAACCAGTCAGCTATTAGTATTGCCAACAATCCAGTACAGTATGACAGGACCAAACACATCGAGATCGATAGGTTCTTCATCAAAGAGAAGTTTGTTAGTGGATTACTGGAGCTAGGCCACGTTCCAACCAAGTATCAGGTAGCAGACGGACTGACCAAGGGACTTAGCTTTGTGAATATGATTAGAGGATGTGACAAGATGGGCCTAGTGAATATCTTTCGCCCATTTTGAGGGGGAGTGTTGGTATATTTAGTATAGGAATATGTTATATTTAGTATGGGAATATGTTATATTTAGTATGGGAATATCCTGAGAACATATTTGGGATGCCAGAATATGCCACAGGATATTCCATTGGATATTCCATTATGTAAAGGCTATATAAAGCCTATGAGACTATCAATGAAATTATCTAATCAATCAACTACAACACTATTCGAGGATTTGACTAAATAGGAAATAGATAACTTGAGGGAACAAAGATGTTACTATGTAGTGACTCCTTATTCCTTATGCCGAACTCACAATTTATATTTGGGAGCCATTTAGCTAAGGGGCTAAAAAGAAGAAAAATGGAAAAGGTACAGGATAAGGAAGAAAAATGTTCTAGAACATACATCGACTGATAAAATAAAAGAAACATCGACCGATCAAATAAAAGAAACACGTAATTTCAGTAAGCTTGTGTTTTAAGTTCCGGCAAAGAGCCTATTCAAACATATCAAGCTTGGGAATCTTGCTAGTTCTAAAATTTTCTTCATTAATAGTTCTTTTGATTGGTAAATCTTCTCTTGGACGTTTCAAGGTGTGCCTATTCTAGAATATAAGCAAAGTGGGAAAATTTAAGACATGAGCCAATTAAGTTAAGGCTGAACCTGTGAACGTGAACTACTTTGATTCTAATGAACCACATAAGTATATTAATTATACATTTAAGAAAAGAAAGAAATGTTTCTGATACTAATGAAGGAATATTAGAAACTAAGAAATTACCCTATTTTGATCATGTTGATATGAAAAGCAAATGTGAAGCTTAAATATATTATTAGACATCATAGTATTCAGATTTTAGATTTCATTTCATGGACATGGTCTCAATTTTGGAAAGTGTTCTAAGATAATAATGAAGACTGAAAAATCTTGAACTTCATTTGGTTAAGGAATTACAAATTAATTGTGTGGTTCTCTCATAATGTGCTAATATTTAGATAGGCCTATGTGCACTCTTAAGTGCTAGATAAATGTAGATTCTATATTAGGACTGGAAATGTTGCCCAGAGTCACCAGAATTGGGTGAGTTCATTGGGATGAGTAACAACAAATTAAGAAATTAAGGCACTTAGTTAGAACTAGACATTAAATTATGAGTACTCCTAGTTGGGTACAGAAGATACTAGCTGGATAATTAATTTTTGTTAACTTTTCACAGCTAGTTAAAACTTTATCTGGAGTGAAGGTGACATTGATAAACCAAAACCATGATATTTTGCTAAAAAAACATGGTTAAGTATTGACTGAAAGTGATATCAAAACCGAAAAAACTATAGAAACCGTCTGATTCAAAACAACCAAAATCGTCCAAAACCCCTGGAAATGCTCAAATCCAATACTCATAGGATGCTCTGAAGACGATGCACAAACCGATACTATGAACCTTGACAACCATGAAATGTGTCTACCACCACAACCATAGAATTGAAGAAAATAATATTGCCATAAGATCTAAAGTTATCTTTTCTTTTACCAAAAATGAGGTATGACACCGAATACAGTCGTCAACTTATAACGACAAAGAAGGAAAGAAAATGATTTCATTCTTATTAATAGGAATAAAGGAAGCAAAATAGCTTGATAATTTTACGTGATTACGAGGTTCCATTTTCATAAAGCTAGACCCATTGTGATTGGTAGTAAAAACAAACCAATTTAGGCTATATATGATCTCATCATTAGTGTATTGAATTAACATAATTGCCCAAGCAAGGATCAGATATAGATGAATTTAAAGTAGATGTTTGGAGTTACTTGAGAGGTAACATACATGTGGAACCCAATCCGTCAGTAGAGTAACATCTAGTCTTCTTGTCCAATGGAGCATACACTAACTGGTAAGCACTTCAAAAAGATGAATAAAATTGCCTCCATCCTCAACTAAAGTTGATCTGCTTCTTATATTTAGACCAAATGACATTGGAGTCACTATCTTAATAAGTCTTTGGAAGAAAGACATTATCTAAGATTTAAAGCTTTTCCTAAATTTAAAAATCTAATAATAATACAAAGGAAAATACTAAGGGATAAACACTGAGTTTTATATATATTATAGGTCTGATTTTCTTTATGGTATTTTTCTATATGTTAAATGTATGTATCAGAAAGATTAAAAATGCATATAGTTAAATCATCATCATCCAAGCCTTCTCCCATTGGAGTGGGGTCCGCTATGGAGCATAGGAAAGCTTCATACAAGAATTGATAGTTTTATGACCGGCCGTCGACCTAACATGAACCCGGGCCTCTATGTTGGTGCCAAATTCCTAACCAATGTAACTATGAGCATGAGAAGATCATGCCATAAAATCTAAAAGGGGCAGTTGACAGCTAGACTTACCTTTTGGATTGCAATTTAAACTCATGCAACAAAGGAGCACCCTCCAAATTCTCCTCCACTATAAAAAATTCTAGATGAAGAGGTAAAATTACATGTGGAACCCAATACGTCAGAAGAGTAACATCTAGTCTACTTGTCCAATGGAGCATACATTAATTGGTATGCACTTCAAAAAGATGAATAAAATTGCCTCCATGCTCATCAAAAGTTGATCCGCTTCTTCTATTTAGACCAAATGACATTGGAGGCACACTCTTAATAGGCATAGGTCTTTGGATGACAGACATTATCCAAGATTTAAAGCTTTTCCTAAGGTATTTAAAAATCCAATGATAATACAAAGGAAAATACTAAGTGGAGATATTAAGAATAAACACTGATTTTATATGTTAGTTTTAAATATGTATTTTCTAGGTCTGATTTTCTTTAAGATATTGTTCTATATGTTAAATGTATGTTACAGAAAGACATCACACGAAAAAGCTTATAGTTAAATCATCATCATCAAAGCCTTCTCCCGTCAGAATAGGGTCGGATAAGGAGCATAGGAAAGCTTCATACACGTATTGACAAAAAATTATGACCGACCGCTGATCTGACATCAACCCTCTATGTTGGTGCCAAATTTCTAACTAATGCAGCGATGAGCATGAGAATGTCATATCATAAAATCTAAAGTGGTAGTTGACAGGTAGGTAGACCTATATTTTGGAAATAAAATTTAAACTCATGCAACCAAGATGCATCATCCAAGTTCTCCTAGACTATAAATAGTCTAGACGAGGTAAAATTACATTTTTTTTACACGGAATAACAATGATCTCTATAAAACAGGAATAACAATCCCAAAATGCATATAGCTAAATAGAGTACATATAGGTTGGCTCTGAAAAGTTCACTTGCATTAATCTTATTTAAAAACATACTTCTAGTGAAATTGGAAATATGAATATAGTTTTAACTGAGATTCAATATCATTATTGATCACCACAATTATCTAGGCATAATAAACTTAATTTTATTTTGTAAATGTTGTATTCACTTTTATTTTAGAATTATATTTACCACGTATTTGAAGGATTCTCAAAAGAAACATTATTATTGGTTTTTATACATTTTCTATTAGATTCATAAAATCTTCTTATCCACTTAATATGTAATAAATTCAAAAAAAATTCTTATACTTCTTTGTCATATCCCTTGGCATTTCTATAGTGTATCATTTTGATTAATGGTAAGTCACTTAGTTTCCTCCTTGAGTCTTGAATTCAGGATTTCCCTTACCATACCAAAGATCTTAACCACCGGGTTGCCCAACCACAGGTGTCTTTTGTGTTGGTGATTAAGATTGGTGACCTTGAGTTACACTAGTGTCAGACACTTTTTCTTGTCTAGTTCACAGTTGCATAGTCACGGTTACAAAGAGACACTTTCTTCAAAAGCTAGGGGGGGTATATATGTTCTAAACTATATCAAAATTGTTGAATTTTTTTATGTCTTAGTTTCTAAAACATATGATGGATGAATCTTCATCCAAGTAGTTAGTCACCTTGATTTACAATAAGTTGAATGTTTGAAATCAAACGTATGAGTAAACTGTTGAATAAATATAATTTTAGATAATTATGATTGATCAATGTAAATTTAGTACTATATCATGATACCGATATTCCTTAGCAACAACCAATTAGGAAAGTTCTTTTTGATTGTAACACACATATATCGCTTCGAGTATTAAACATGTTGGTTATCAACAATACAACTCATTTATGAAATTTCATTTATTCTTTCTTATTTTACTTTTATGACTGCTTGTAACATGTTAAAGTCCTTAGAATAAGAGCAATGGGTCTATCATGAGATGACATTGATGAGATCCATAAGCTTCATTTTTTTTAATATTCCAAGGTCCACTAAGAAGGACATTAGCGGATCCGGTTAGACTCATTGGGATTCACAGTAATGTCCTTCTTAGTGGATCTAGGAATACGAATATTCAAAAAATGAAGCTTATTACATCTATGTCATCTCATGATAGTCCAAACCCATTGCTCTTATATCCATTGGGGATTCCTTAGAGTCTTTCAGAGAACTCCATTAGGTTGTTGGTAAGGAATATCACTTTATGCGGACTCATATATATGATCAATGTGACTCATCTCATAAGTCATTGACGTAATCGATACCATAACAAGAGTGTAAGTACTTATTAGTAAAATGAGTTCACTGAAAGACTAGTGAATCCAATGGCGTTGCATGCAACATGGCAATAAAGAGTTCCTTTATTTAGTAATGCAAGTGGTCACTTGACTTGGATCATTATGGTATTTTGTGGACATGAACTTCACATTGATATTGTTCCACTGTGACCCTAACCATGGGTTACCAAAAGGTAGGCATTAGGAATAAGGAAATTTTTCATGGAGATAGTAAATGGTTACAATAAGATTTGTCACTCTAGCATATGCATAAGGAGAGAACTCCATATGTGATCGATATTGTTACAATCACGAAAGTCTTGCGCAAGATAGGATGAGAATAAATAGCTTCCATTTGATATCTAAGAGGTTTAGACCTATGAGAGAAATACCTAGCTACCATGAACATGTGGATTTTATATTAGTTTCATATCCCAATTGTAGTCAAGTCATTATATGACAAAAAAACACTAACTAAACACATGTTATTAGTGGATTCAACTACATCCTTACATCATATGGGGGTCATAACACACTTCAAGGTATAATCTTGACATGTAGAATGATTTCCAAAAGTATTATGGAAATAGGTCATCCGATAGGTAGTTGACCGTTCAGTCAACTGATGGCCCAATTACAAGTTAGACTTGTTGTCATCTTAATGGGTGACACATAATAGAGGAAACTTAACCAGAATAGATTAATGATTTGGTTTTTAATGGGTTTATGTATGACTTGATTTCATGATCAATAGACTAGGTGAACTTTAATTAGGCTTGTTTTAGCACATACGGCTAACTCCTCATTAGAACATATCAATAATAATTAGGTTAGATGATATGAGAACTTACATGATATGAGAAGTCCTATATGTTTTATCTGAATCTAATTTGATTAGATTTCCATATTGTGCAAAGATAATACGAACAATATTGTCATATGAGGTCAAAACTCCTAGAAAAACATATGCCAATACACCTATGTATGCTATCCCTTTACATAAGTTTGCCAATGTGTAATGTATGATAACTACATGACATGTGGCCCTTTTAAACTCTTCAAAGTAGAAGGCAAATGTATGCCTCCACTTAACTTAATTTCTCTGAAGACTTCCCTTCTGTGGTGTGTACATGTCATTTCATGGACGAATAAAAATGGGAAGATAAAATTCATTTGATATGACTAGTGTCTTAGATAATAAGCTATGCCGAGTGATTTTGTTGACGAAGACTTTGGTAGCACTAATGTAAACCGGTGCTTGATAAGTTAAAAAATTGCTGATATAGTTAATGGAGTAAAGGAAGTGCAATTTATCTAAAAAGAAACAATGTCTTTTATGCTTCGCTATGTAATGTTAACCACTAATGGATGCTATCTAATTGACCGAATTCCTCTCAAAGTCAAGACTTCCTTTCTTTGTTGTGTACGTGTCATGATTCTGGGAAAGATTTTGTTACAACTATTATGGTACATTGAGGGAAGTCACTTTTGAATGTATCTTTTGGTAGACTTTGGAGTGGACTTTTACCAATGATGAAATATTTAGTAACACCCCAAGAGTTGAATGCATAAAAGTAGGAACTGTTATTCCCGGGGCTTGACCAAAGATGGAAAAACTGATGCAATCGAGATCTGAGAGTCACACAAAAACTTTGCAGTGATCAAACTCAAGATCTACGATGATACAAAAAGCCAAATAGTCAGATTACAATATGAAGGAGGGAAATAGAGAAGAGAAGATCTCTCGTTCTTCCTTGCAAACGTGTTGCAATTGGGACAGAACGAGTTACAATAATCTAGAAAAAGATGAGATGAAAAGTTGCTGGGGTGTCAAAACACCGTTGCTCAAAGCAAGATTCGTCCCACACGAATTGCTTCCAGGAACCAGCAAGTTGAAGAACTTGTGGAACGCTCGAAGTCACCTCTGTTCTGACTCCTCGGATGGACTTGCAATGGCAGCAGCAGCTCCCTCTCTCTCTCTCTCTCTCTCTCTCTCTCTCTTTTCTGACTTATAAAATTCGTAGTCCTTCACAAATGAGGCTAGAAGAGAGTATATATAGAGAGAGGATGGAAACCCTAGCCACCTCTTCAGTTATGGAAAGATTGAATCAAATCCCACAAAGATAGCAACGAAATTAATTCAAATCCCACAAAGATAGCAACGAAATTAATTCAAATCCCACAAAGATAGCAACGAAATTAATTCAAATCCCACAAAAAGTGGATCTGAATTAATCGCATTGAATCAGTCTTTCCATAACTGACTTGTAGCCTGCACAGTCAGCGGAGCCCTCTATCCGACAGCAGCAGCAGTAGCCTGGCCGCATGAGCCGCATGGCCTCATGGCCGCAAGTGCCGCATGGACCGCATGGACCGCATGTGCCGCATGGACCGCATGAGCCGCATGAGACCGCATGAGATCGCATGTGGCCGCATACGAGCCGCATGCCGCATAAGACCGCATGGTCGCATATGAGCCGTATGACTGCTGACGTGCTAAGTGCAAAGTGCGCCAACAAAACGCCACATTACGCCTCATGAGCCCGAGTCCGAGTCCGAGTCGCTAAGCCCCTTTGGGGCTTAGCTCCAAATGGAATTAATCCAAGAGAATGACAAAAACATTAATGCTTAATCCTTGGAGCCTTATTCTTACCTCCTAGTAAAATTACCCACATGGTTCCCTCCTTAGGGTCACCACCCCATGTGCATCTCTCAACAACACAACCAAGTATATATGTTGAGATAACTCATGGTGCATTTCCGATGTGGGACTAAACTTTTACAAGGCATGTTGAGAGCAAGCTCTCTCCATGTAAAGAAAGTACCAATAATCTTCCACATATCACAACATATATATGTGTCCAGGGTTGAGCGTTCCCCACAGTAACTGTCCATTTTGCATTAGGATAGATGTCGCTGACGACTTGAATCTTCCCGCATGGGTTAAATAACAATGTGATAGAAGAATGGACTACGTCTTGAATTCTGTACCACAATTGTAATTCTTTCCACTCACAAAGTGTAGTTACGTATGCTTCTGGCTGCACATTAAAGGTCCTGTGCCAGCCTGGTTTCAGTGTATAATTTTGGGCGTCTACAAGTTTACCCTCAAGAGACGGCCTGATATCTCTTTCCATACACTATAGGTGAGTTCTTTATTAAAGAGACATGGCATGAAGCCTTGCGCTTCCTTGCGGTGCTACGCCACTATGACATGGCCTGAACTCGAGACATTACCCCTACCTGGGAACCTCATCGTAGTGTCATACTACTGTAGCATGAGGTCTCAGTCTCTTTGTAATGCCAATCTACTCAGCATGAAGCCTAAGACTTCCTTGCGGTGTTACGCCGCAACGACATAGCTTGCAAGGTCGAGGCTTTACCCCTACCTGGGTACCTCATCGTGGTGTCGTGCCACTGTAATATGGGACCATCCTCCCCTTTGTAGTGCTGTCTACAACTCTTTAATTACGTCATACAGCATTAGGCTACCTGCCTATTTGCGGTGCTACGCCGCTATGACTTGGTTTGCAAAGCCGAGACATTACCCCAGACCTGGGAACCTCATGGTGGAGTCACCCCACTGTAGCATAGAGTTTCACTCCTTGTAGGGCTGCTCTACCGTGCTTCCTGTAAAGCACACCAGGCATTCACTCTGACTGAGAACTCATTAAGGCGTTTAAGCTAACCTTCCACAGGATCTATTTTTTCCGCAGAAAATACATAGTAGACAACAGTGGTTATGGGTCTGTATCCCTTCCATGTTCCAGAGAACAAGTACCCACTGTTACCTGATAGTTTTCTAGTCAGTGATCCTCCTTTGAACTAAAAGTTAGATGCCTAGTAGATTTTTCTTTGAACTAATAGCATAAAACTTTATGGTAGGATTACAAAGACACACTATCAGAATGCCTTCAAGCCCATTTTACAAGATGTGTCATCGACCAACTGGCGCTTGAGGCCCTTTGTAAACGGATCTGCCAGATTCTCCTGACTCCGAACATCAATCACTGCAATTACATCTCTTTTGATAAGATCGTGTACTGTCCTGTGCTTCAACCGCACAGTCCTCTTCTTCCCGTTGAACGCCGCAGTCACCTAGTTGTCACAGTATATCGGTATCGCCGGTATCTGAGCCCCAACCACTGGAAGATCATACATGAGCTCCCGAAGCCATTCTGCTTCATCTGCTGCAGTTTCAAGTGCATAGAATTCAGATTCCATGGAGGAACGAGAGAGTATAGTCTGCTTCTTCGACTTCCACGATATAGCAGCTCCACCCAAGGAAAAGACATCCTCCTGTGGATCTCTCGTTTTCCACATCTGAACACCAGCTAGCATCACTGAAGCCTTCCACTACTGTCGGATACCCGTTGTAGTGCAGTACATATGTCTGAGTCTTCTTGAGATATCTCATCATCCGCTTCACAGCTTTCCAGTGCTCAATCCCTGGGTTGCTTGTGAACCGACTCAGCATTCCCACGGTGAAAACTATGTCAGGCCTTGTGGCAGTGGTTGTATGCATCAAACTTCCGATAATGCTAGAATACTCCAGCTGCCTGACGCTTTCTCTCGAGTTTGGCTTCAGCTTCTGATCACCCCTGTATGGTGTATCGATCCCTGGAAGATCCTTATACCTATAGCATGTGAGCATCTTCTCAATGTAGTGAGATTGTGACAGCGCTACTCCAGTGTCTGTCCGGATGATCTTTATGCCCAAGATGACATCTGCATCCCCCAAGTCCTTCATACTGAACTTGGTTGAGAGGAACTTCTTTGTCTCCGTGACACAGCCTATATCCGTCCCTAGGATTAGCATGTCCTCCACGTACAGACAAACGATGACTCATCTTCCATCAGCGAACTTTGTGTAAACACATTTGTCCGTATCGCTGACTCTGTAGCCGTTTGCCCTAATAACTTTGTCAAACTTCTCATGCCACATTTTGGGAGCTTGCTTCAAACCATACAATGATTTTACCAACTTGCAGACTTTGTCTTTAAGACCTTTGACGACAAATCCATCTGGCTGTTGCATGTAAATCTCTTCGGTCAGCTCTCCATTCAGGAATGCTGTCTTTACATCCATCTGATGTATCACCAACTTATGTATAGCTGTTAGAGCGATTAACATTCTGATGGTGGTCATCCGAGCTACTGGAACGTACGTGTCAAAGTAGTCTATCCCCTGTTTCTGAGAAAATCCCTTGGCTACCAGCCTGGCCTTGAACTTGTCAATAGTTTCATCTGCCTTCATCTTCTTCTTGAAGATCCATTTACATCCGATGGGCTTTTCTCCTTCAGGTAGATCTACCAACACCCATGTGTTATTGGAGGTGATAGAGTCAAACTCGTTATTCACTGCCTCCTTCCAGAAGATAGCATCTTTGGTCTTCATCGTCTCATCATAGGTAAGCGGATCTGCTTCCACATGATAGATGACAAAGTCATCTCCGAAGTCTTTAGGTCTTCTTGCTCGCTTTGCTGACGGCTCTGCGAGTTCTGGTACAAGAGTTGTTTCATCAACAATAGCTTCTTCTTGGACTACTGGCCCATATGAGATTTCAGTCTCATTTGTACCTACATCATTTTCCGGAATGTCCGAAAGAACAATATTTTTGTCTTTTGTAAACTTGTCTTCAAAGTATTCAGCATCGCGAGATTCGATGATATGATTTGACTCAATATCAAGAAATCTCCGAGGATCACTCTTCTCGGCATACCCCAAGAAGATCGCCTTCATAGTCCTTGTCTCCAGCTTCTGAATCTTCAGATCTGGGAGCTTCACATACGCCAGACACCCCCACACTCGAATGACACTCAAGTTTGGTCTGAATTTGAACCAGAGTTCATAAGGAGTTACGTCCGAAGTTGCATATGGTGACCGTTAATGCAGCTTCTCCCCAGTAGCATTTTGGAAGACCTGCAGTAAGCAGCATTGAATTCATCATTTCTGTTAATGTTCGGTTCTTCCTCTCTGCTACTCCGTTGGATTGAGGAGAATATGGAGCAGTAGTCTCGCATACGATTCCATGTTCTTTGTAGAACGATGCGAAGTCATGAGACCTGTACTCCCCTTCTCGATCACTTCTCAACCTCTTGAGTTGTTGTCCAGTCTGCCATTCAGCTTCGGCCCTGAACTCTCTGAACTTCTCGAAAGCTTCGTCTTTAGTCTTGAGCAAGTAGACGAACGAGTATTTTGAGAAGTCGTCGATGAAGGTTATGAAAAACTTCATCCCGGCCTTCGTGGAGAAATGTTTGAAGTCACAGATATCGGAGTGTACCAACTCCAGAAGATCTGTGCTTCGATTGACCAGATGAAAGGGTTTCCTTGTGATCTTCGTCTGAGCAAACACTTCACACTTCTCCACCTTACCCCCACATTTAGAGATAAGTCCTAGACTAAACATTTTGTTAATTCTTTTACAATGAACATATCCTAGTCTATTATGCCACAACTCAAGAGAATAATCAGAAAATGCAACTGCATTAATGTCATTAAACTGGTTGACAAGCTGAATTTTAAACATTCCTTCAGTTTGATAAGCCTTTTCGAAGTATGTTCCCTTCTTGACATCACCATCTGACCAGTATTGATGTCCATCCTCAAGCCTGCGTTGCAGAGCAGGCTCCCAGAGATCAGGTTCTTGGCAATCACCGGAACATGCTTCACACCTTGAAGCGTCAGAGTGTTCCCAGAAGTGAGTTTCAGCTCCACAGTCCCGATCTCCAGAACTTCAGCTTGGGCCTGGTTTGCCATGACAACCTTCTCAGATATCGGCTGGTACGTGACGAACCATTTCTTGCCAGAACAGACATGGCAAGTCGTACCAGTGTCTATCCACCAGTCAGAGTCAACCTCCACAGTTGTGACCTGTGCGATCATATCAACAATGTTAGAAACCAATGAAACCTTACTAGGCTCACCTTTCTCTGATTGTTTAGGCTTGGATCTGCATTCACTCTTGTAGTGGCCTTTCTTGCCACAATTGAAACAAGTCACGTGGGACTTGGACTTCTGTTGCTTGAATGAAGGACCCTTCACTTTTAGATTAGTGAAGTCCTTCTTCTTGTGATGAGAAGCCGCCTGCTTCTTCTTGGGATCTCTCGTCTGCACTAGATTGGCCTTAGCCAACTGTTTGGACAGAGTGTCCATCTTTTGTTGGGTACGCATCTCGTCCTCAACATGGATCTCTTGAAGTAGATCTCTCAAGCTAATGTCTAGCTTCTTTCTGAGCATCCTTGCATAGAAGGTACTCCATCCAGCAGGAAGTTTTGAGACGATCCCTCCAACAACAAACTTGTCGGGAAGGGGCATCTCTTCGTCTTCCAATTTCTGACGCAGCTTCAGAAATTCCTTCACCTATGTCATCATGGACTTCTCGTCCTCAAAGAGCAATTTGTGATATTTTTCAACCACAAACATCTTGCTCCTGTTACAGTTTTTCCACAGACTCCCATATGTCTCTAGCAAATTCCTTCTTCGAGTAGGATTCTGCCAGGAAATCCTCCATAGCATTCAGGATGAGAAGCCTGCAGATGCTATTTTTCCTTCTCCATTTAGCCTGGAGTTTGGTAGTCGCATTGATTGCGACAGTAGATCCAGTGTCTGGAACAGAAGGTTCTTCCTCCAACAGTACATGATCAACGTCTTTGAGTTGAAGAGTTAGATAAACCTGTCTCTTCCAGACTTGATAATGCTCTCCATCGAACTTTTCCAACTTACAGTAGTCCGATTGGACGAGCGAAGCATTAATGTTTTCCATCTACAAGGATCTTGCTTTGAGATTGTTATTCCCGGAGCTTGACCAAAGATGGAAAAACTGATGCAATCGAGATCTGAGAGTCACACAAAAACTTTGCAGTGATCAAACTCAAGATCTACGATGATACAAAAAGCCAAATAGCCAGATTACAATATGAAGGAGGGAAATAGAGAAGAGAAGATCTCTCGTTCTTCCTTGCAAACGTGTTGCAATTGGGACAGAACGAGTTACAATATTCTAGAGAAAGATGAGATGAAGAAAAGTTGCTAGGGTGTCAAAACATCGTTGCTCAAAGCAAGATTCGTCCCACACGAATTGCTTCCAGGAACCAGCAAGTTGAAGAACTTGTGGAACGCTCGAAGTCACCTCTGTTCTGACTCCTCGGATGGACTTGCAATGGCGGCAGCAGCTCCCTCTCTCTCTCTCTCTCTCTCTCTCTCTCTTCTCTGACTTATAAAATTCGTAGTCCTTCACAAAGGAGGCCAGAAGAGAGTATATATAGAGAGAGGGTGGAAACCCTAGCCGCCTCTTCAGTTATGGAAAGATTGAATCAAATTCCACAAAGATAGCAACGAAATTAATTCAAATCCCACAAAGATAGCAACGAAATTAATTCAAATCCCACAAAAAGTGGATCTGAATTAATCGCATTGAATCAGTCTTTCCATAACTGACTTGTAGCCTGCACAGTCAGCGGAGCCCTCCATGCGGCAGCAGCAGCAGCAGCCTGGCCGCATGAGCCGCATGGCCTCATGGCCGCAAGTGCCACATGGGCCGCATGAGCCGCATGGCCTCATGGCCGCAAGTGCCGCATGGACCGCATGAGCCGCATGGACCGCATGAGCCGCATGAGACCGCATGTGGCCGAGTGCAAAATGCGCCAACAAAACGCCACATTACGCCTCATGAGCCCGAGCCCGAGTCCGAGTCGCTAAGTCCCTTTGGGGCTAGCTCCAAATGGAATTAATCCAAGAGAATGACAAAAGCATTAATGCTTAATCCTTGGAGCCTTATTCTTACCTCCTAGTAAAATCACCCACATGGTTCCCTCCTTAGGGTCACCACCCCATGTGCATCTCTCAACAACACAACCAAGTATATATGTTGAGATAACTCATGGTACATTTCCAATGTGGGACTAACTTTTACAAGGCATGTTGAGAGCAAGCTCTCTCCATGTAAAGAAAGCACCAACAGGAACTGTGAAATTTCTTGAGTTTAAATTAGGAAAATATAAGCCAAATAATGATCTACAAAACTGGAACTTCAATTGAAGATCAGTCATCCACAAATTCTTCCATGAGAAGGAGTTTGATGCTGGAGCACATTTTGACATTGATAAAGCACTCAAATCTATGACTATTTGCCAACCTAATGCACACATATTCAAGGCAGCTAGTTATGATAAGTATATCCGTATACGTAGTGCATGGAGATAATTATAGACGATATGGGGCTGTGCATTGAAGATAGATTAACATGCTAGTTAGGTTTATAGGACTGCAGTTGAAAGTTCTATTTGAGGTACAAATGAAACTGAACCTACATTGAAGATTTTAAAAAGAAAATGGACTTTCACGAAGTTAACTGATGAGGAGGTCATTTTCAATGATGAAGAGAAACGGAGATTGGATGACAACAAACACAAGTATATAAAATTGGTGTATTTTGACCACAGGCCATAAAAAGTCCCATACTAGCTAGGTAGCCAGATTTGAAGGCAACTAACTGATATAAATTCAAGGTTAGGTAGTAAAATAGTTTGGAGGAAAGTATTTGCTGAGATTGAAAAAAACTGAGTAAAACCTAATATGAAATCAATAAGTTTTCCAGGCTTTTGATCCATAGAACTACATAATTACTAACATTTTCAATCTGTTAATACACTTCTGTTCAAATCTATTTGATGGTTTTGTGAAATGTTGAACTTTATGAGGCTCCAAGGACTTTATCAAGAAAATATGGGAAAAACTTGTTTTTCCAAAATAATGGAGTTTATAAATATTAAACCAAAATTGGAGTAAGGAGGGAGTAGATGACAACAAACACAATTATATAAAATTGATGTATTTTGACAGCAGGCCATAAAAATTCCCATGCTAGCTAGGTAGCCAGATTTGAAGGCAACTAACTGATATAAATTCAAGGTTAGTAATTATTTGTAGTAAAATAGTTTAGAGGAAAGTATTTGCTGAGATGGAAGAAAAACTAAGTAAAACCTACTATGAAATCAGCAAATTTTTAGGCCTTTGATCAATAGAACTAATAATTACTAATATTTTGAGTCCGTTGACACACTATTGTTCAAATCTATTTGATGGTTTTGTGAACTGTTGTACTTTATGTGGCTCTAAGGACTTTTATTAAGAAAATATGGAGAGAAAAAAACTTGTTTTTTTTTTCCAAAATAATGGAGTTTATAAATATTAACCAAAATTGGAGTAAGGAGTGAGTACTTAAGGAGGATATGCATTGTAAAAGGGATGTTAGTCACGAACTCACAAATTCGAACAATTTTGTAAGTGGAAGTACTACTGGCCATAGAGGATATGTTGGTGTTTCAATCAAAAACTCTTTTATAAAGCTTTGTGTGTGTTCACAACCTATGTTCATCCTTGATAGACATACGTCACTGTGTAAAGTGTTGGGCCAGAAGAGATGCTAAAGGCAAATCTCTAGGTGTTTCCGTCGACAAGGATAAAGCAACACTTCTTGAATTTTATTAAGAGAAGTTACTCAGAAGACGGGAGAAAAACTTTACAATGGAAATCATACTTGTAGTATCGGACGATACCGATACGTATTTGGCCGTATTGTATCATTTTTGACATGTTCCGATTTGATACTGGACGATAATGACGGTAGGGGTCATATACCCAGGAGAAAAATTAAATGAAAAAGAGAGAATGTGGAAAAGTAGTGCCAACACTATGTTTCGGTTGTGCCGAAGACCGATAAAGTTATCCATTACCCTTGTCGAAGTTGGATATCCATAAATTGATGACATTTATCCATATTAATATTACTCCAGTTAGAACAATTTATTGTGGTTGTATTACGTGACATGTCTAAAGGCAACTAAATAAACAATACTATCTACATTAGTATCTATTGCGAGTGGACGGAGTGGACGATTCAACTATGTTGAATATCATCCCATTTAAAACCAAGAGAAAGAAGATATAATATATAAAAATATGTCTAAATATATTAAAAAAAAAAATTAATCTTTTTAAAATATTTTTACCATTTTTGGCTATCTAACACGAATAATCAATACTCCGATCCGAAACATCCAAATTTCTGATACCCACGGTACCGATACTCATAGGAAAGGTCAGAAACTGATTCATATACTATGAACCCGAACTTTGATAGAAATATTGTACAGGAAGAAAGTTGGTACTTGTTCCTTCTCTCAGAGTAATTTTAGTCGAAAATTCAGATTTGAAGGAAAACAGAGATTGTAATGTTGTAGAGTAATTTCTTCTCTAGAAAGGGTAAAACTAGTAGAGTTTCTAAAATTTGAAGGTTTAAGAGTTCACCTTTTAAGTTCCCATAGATGAATATTTCATTGAAATATGTGATGCCACAATCTTATGAAAGTTTATGAACAGTCTTGACTGAACCTAATTGAATAACAAGTATCTTATCAACATCTTCTGAATGAATTTATTTCTGACAAAATAATATAGATTTGATCCAGAGCCCAAAATTATCATACAAATTAAAGAAACAAGAATTTGACAGTGTTGAAATGTTTGCATACACATTTTGCCTCTTAAGCCGCTTATTTGTATCAGTCAATTGTCTCACCTGCTCTTCAAGTTGGTTTATATACTCCTACAATCATAGAAACATTAACAATTAATGTTAAATAATGATGTTGGAAGAATTATAGTTCTATCTAACTCATTTCCTTTGTAAAGTCTTACCTGCTTCCTTGCCCTTGAACGAGCCGCTGACTCACGGTTCTTGATCATCCTCTTGTGCCTCCTCTCTAAACTCTTGTCGATGACCTCATCATTTCGGTTATTCTCCACCGGCATCTGTGAGTCCGACGAAGTAGCCCGAGCCATAGCCACTGACACCACTGACATTCCCACGTGTTGGCTCTCAGCAAACCCCGGATTTCCATTGGCATTTCCGAACATCGGTAAGCTCGAGGGCAATAAGTTCATCCCTTGTTGGATCTGTGGCTTTTCTTCGTCTAACTCATACTGAACCCAGTTGGCTTGCTGTTGGAGCACAGGATCGACTGCTAACAAAGACTGAGAACGACCATCATACCCACCATTCATAGCAGAAGCCTGGAAGAAGAAATTCTCTAGTGCCATGTCTCTCGAGGGTCGGTTATTCTCCTCACTGCCGTGCTCTTCTTGCGTCATTATATCCTGCCACACTTCACCCGATGTTTTTCGGCCATTAAGATTGGATGTTGGTGGCAATGGAGGGGCGGTGCTGGACGATGAAGATGAAGAGGAAGAGGAAGATGTAGGGGCTTGCATGTGCTGCATGTTTGTTAGTTCATTGATCTTCATGTCTTTCACTGGCTCGGAGAAGTGACTTTGGAGCTCATCTAAGGTGATATTATAGAATGGGCCAACTTGGTTTGGGAGCGCCAAAGGGAGGTGAGGTGCTTGACCTCCATTAGGAGAGGTCATGCTTCCAAACCCCATCTACAGATGAACCTC
Source organism: Iris pallida (assembly GCA_029216955.1). Taxonomy (NCBI): domain Eukaryota; kingdom Viridiplantae; phylum Streptophyta; class Magnoliopsida; order Asparagales; family Iridaceae; genus Iris; species Iris pallida. The sequence goes on from JANAVB010013398.1 coordinate 5,585,412, forward strand.
TAAAGGAATTATCTGAAACAAAAAAGTTCAAGAATTATTACTATTTTTAGTTTGGTTGAATCCAAATGTTCTTGTAACAACTGATATTTGCATGCTAATGATTCTAATTCAGCAGACAAATAGAGATAAAAGAACATGGAAGAAAAACCTTTTTTTTTTGCAGATATGTAGCAATAATTTTTTTGCAGATATGTAGCATATATAGAGCTTAAAACTAGAAAGAGAAATCTGCAGGTCCAAGTTCTGCTAATAAAAATTCACTTCGCGATGAATGTATCAGAAACAACTTAAAAGTTATGGAACTAAATTTTTTTTGTATACCTTTCATAAGGAAAAAACCAAAATGCTTAGGGCAATACTTGATTTAGTCGTATAATCTAACCCGATCGAGAAAATCACAGTGGAATGGAAGGAGAAAACTGGGGAAGCAACTATGGAAGCAAGTATAACAACTTTGTGATAAACTGAAGGGGGGTGGAGCTCGGAGATCAGAAGAAACATGAGGAGTATGTGGCTCATATGATTATGAGTAAAGCCATCTGAGTTCAACAAGAAACTAGGACTAGTTCTCTCCATCTAATAAGTTTCCACCATAGTCGCCCAAGAAAAATGCAACTAACTAGGACTACTTCTCTCCATCTACCAAGTTACATTTCCATCAGAATTTGACGTGTCTATTTTTTCTTTGACAGTTCCAAATTATTAATCTACTAAGTTGCATTTTTCTAGTATCTTATTTATTTACAAGAAAAAAATAGACACGTCAAATTCTGATGGAAATGCAACTTAGTAGATTAATAATTTGGAACTGTCAAAGAAAAAAATAGACACGTCAAATTCTGATGGAAATGTAACTTTTTGTAAATTGGTCACAGCCGAAAGAAGAAAAAGAAAATTGGTAGTTCTAAAAACGGGATTCCTCAAAAAATAAAGATGTTGCAACTAAGAAAAATACTATACCGCAATGTAAACAAATGCCACAATTAATACTTTTATTGTCAATGAGAACAAATAATATTAATTGTTCCCAGGACTCTGTATCAGAGTTGATAGTACTAGGAACCCCGAACAACTCATAATAGAGCTGCAGGGACCTAAACAAAATTTTCCTAGAGAAAATTAACTCTATATAAACTGACTATAAATCCAGAAAATCTACAAAAGAAAAAAGAACTATAACAAGAAAACTTATATCATAGAAATTAGGTGGGAACATAAATATCTCCAATCCTTTCAACACATAAAATAAAAAAGAAAGAAAAGTCCATTGATTAAAGCTTTAGAAGGCTAGCAAGCTGACCTGAAAGAGAAGCTGAAGAATGAGCTTGTTTTCATTGCAGAGTTAGCACGGATGGGAAGTGGGTTCCACAAGTGAATGCATTTTTTCGTGATTATATGTATAAAATAAATATTTATATATAAAATAAATATATAATAGTATATATTGCAGCGAGAGAGAGAGAGAGAGAGAAATAAGAGGAAGACGTGAAGGCCGTTTCTGCCAGCACAATAACCGGACTTTAGTTGAGATTTTAATGGGAGTTTATTTTCAAACATGTTATAATAAATATAATATAATAATAAATTAAACTGAATATAATATATATATATATATATATATATATATATATTGGCTATCCAATGAGCACATATATTAATTGAGCAAATGAGCAAATCTATTTGTGTTCGTAGGATTTATTTCAAATTAAATCTAACGATTGAGAATATTAGTGTTTACTTAAGAAAGGTTATAATTGATTGACAATCAAAACAATAATATATGTTAAATATCTTATTTAAGGAATGTAATAATCAAAAAATTACTAATACATCAAAATCAAAACCGGTTCTCTCATTCCCACGTTTTTTTTCCTCCTCTCTCGGAACCATGTGTCCCCTTCATCTCTCGGGAACTTTTTTATGATGCTCTTTGGTTAGTTTTTTTTTTAATTAATTATATTACATTATTATATTTTTATCATATTCTATGATATGCTGCCTGCTCGATGGTAGCTCCATACCCATGGTCCCATTCTCTACACGCAGACATCAACGATCAACATTTTTCAAGTATATCTTCACAAGTCAAAAAAGAAAAGAAAAGAAAAACTAGATTATAGATGGACATTTCAATTGTATTGACATACTCTTAACGTCTTCAACATCTCTGATTAAAGCTCGCGGAAGGGTATGTTGGAATTATTCAATAATTATGGGACCACACATGTAGAATTAATTGTGTTTGGGCTATCTAAATAATTAAGCCAAATTAAAGTGGTCTATTTGAAATTGGCTTAAGGGTATAATTGTCATGGAATTAATGTGTAGATACCGGAGATAATTCTAATTTGATGAGGGGCCAAATTAGAAATATCACAACACACATATCTATATATGTGTATTCGTTAGGGTTATGGTCCCCAACTCATACGGCCACCAAAGGAGGGTTTCTCTATTCTCTTCTGTATCCCCATCAACAAAGGAATAAAGATTTAATCTTTATTATTAAGGGCCGTAGCGGGTTGGAAGATCAAATCCCACAATAAAGAAAAACATCTGCTTCAAGATCCGTCAAGCAAAGACAATGGATTCAGGTACGCTTCCGCAATCAATTTAATTTATGTTCTTCATCTCATGAATCGACAGGGTACAATAAATTTCTAACAAGTGGTATCAGAGCCTCCTTGTTTGATTCTTGAGTTTGAAGTTTCAGAATCATTTTTTGTTGTTGTTAAGGAACCCTAGATCGTTCCGAATAATTTAATTTAGGGTTCCAATTGTTCGATCAAAGTTTTTATAGTTCATTGATATTCAGATTAAGATTCTGCAAGTGATATTTATATTGAGGTCTAGTGAATTCTTTGGTAACTTGAAAGTGCCGAGTTTGTGTTCAATTGCCTTCGGCTTTCTAAGTTCCCATACTCAAATCGAACATGTTATTACCAAGGGGATACTAGGCTAGCCCATCCTGCAAATGCCTATACCTGTACTGAGGCCATCTTCAAATGCATAACATGCTCCAGTTTTCATATATGAAATACTTTGGTAAATACTGACTCGTATATAGAACCAGAATCACAAACCTGGAGATCACCAGCTCCGAACACAGAATTTGGATATCATCATATGTTCGAACGTGAGCCAAACCCCCCACATGCATATACTCTCACAGAACAACTCCACAAAACCTCTCTAGTACAACGAAATGCAACTCGGGATAATTCAACAACAATTTCACAGCCTTACTGGAGTCCTCCTCTAGAAGTATGTGCTATCTTGAGCCATTATCTTGGTGAAGAGAACAGTATGGAATGTGATAAAATATTTTATATTAACATGTGATATTATGCATGTGATATTATGCTTAAATATTCACAGTAAGGTTTCTCCTTTATTAAATGAATTCGTATTTTAGTATTTTTAGCATTGGTTTCTCTTGATAGAATTTTTAATTTATGTACAGTAATGATCTCTCAGTTCATGCTTAAATATTAGATATGGACGCATGTGATAATGACCGTAGAAATTTTTCATTATATTAAATATGCATGAATATGCTTATTGCTGGACATGTGATAATATGGAATGTCGGTTAGATTCCAATTACTCATGATGATAGATATTTGGTGTTGCTCAATTTAGAGGTTTTCAATCTAAGTTGATTATTGGAGGACAAATTGGAATCAAATATAGACAATTTTATGTTTGGTATAAATTTATTTCCAATAAATTTATGTTCTAAGTAATTTATTTGAAGCAATCTATTGGTCCATATCTTCAGTAAAATATTACGTGAATTTTATTATGTTGACAATGCTCAGTTAAGTCAAATTAAGAATATTTGTTTGAATCATGTAAAGAGATTCGCATGCTTATGATCATCTTATTTGAGTTGTAATATTTTAATTATGCATGTACATAAAGTTTTGGACATGATTCAGTTTTGTAAAATTCAGTCAATATTCAATTTTTGGTGCCTTTTAAGACTAGCAATAGTTGTCCAATATTCTAAGTAGACTCATTGAAACAAGATGTCGCCAAAGTGACCTCTCTTGCGTAGATAGTCTATGAGGGATGTCGGATGTTTGTGTGTGTATATTCATGCGGGTATTAGCCGGCCCAAAGGAAGGTTAATATTTGGCCGAATTGCACACATACTTGTGGTGATAAATGTGTGACAATTATACGGTTTACATGTGAATAATAACCCGATCCAAAGATAGGCTTATTATTTGACATGACTTATTGTCAACATTTGATCACTACACCAAGAGTACCACTTGCAGTTAATATCACTGTCCAAAGACTTGATATTAATGATGCACTAGGTATCTTGAGATGGGGTTCACCATTGTTTGGATTTGTTTGACTATATTTTACTCTTTGGTTATTAATTAGAGCATGTCCGTTTTTGTTGCTTTGTTCTCTTTACAGTTAATGTTGTTAAAATATCTGCCAATAAGATTTTAATTTTCATGTTTAATGGGATAAACTTTAAGGCAAAAAGAAATGAATACAGTAGCTGCTAAGGGTCCAGATCAAAAGAAACAACAATATAAAACTAAGGGTTGTTCTTTTGTGATAAGACAGGACACATAAGGAAGAAATGTACAAAGTACACGCATGGCGTATAAAGAAAAGTACATTTCTAAATTTGATCTGTTCTGAGGTTAATTTAGATTTAGTACCTAAAAACACATGGTGGTTAGATTCTAGTGCTACTACCCACATTAGTGTTTATAGACAAGGTTGTCTGAGCTACCAAAGGCAATTGATGGTGAAAGATACATCTATGTGGGTGACGGCAAATCGTAGAAGTGAAAGCAATATGACATTTTAGGTTATGTTTAGGAACCGATATTATTTGGATTTGATAGACACTTTTATTGTACCGTCTTTTAGACGAAATTCAGTTTCAGTTTCCTTAATGGACAAATCTGGTTATCATTGTTCATTTGGAAACAATAAGTTTAGTCTATCTTTAAATTTAAATATTATTGGTAACGGTTCCCTTAAGGTTTATGATAACCTATATTCAGTTGAAACTATTGCATCTTATAATGAAACCTTGCAAGTGGAGTCATGTGGTACTAAACACAAAATTAACGATAAATGTTTTTAGTCTCATTATGACATAAGCGATTAGGTCATATCTCTAAAAACAGAGTTGAACGACTTATGTCTGATGAGATTTGGATTTTATTGACTCTATAGACTTTAATGTCTATATAATGTGTAAAGAAAATACAGAACAAATTTAATTGTAAGCAGCTAGTTTATTGGCTATGCTGACAAATCAAGGGGGTAATAATTATACGATCCCACCCAAAAGAAAATTTTGAGACGAGAAGTATAATATTTTTTGAAGATGTTGAGTTTGGGGGAGAAATAAAGTCAGGATCATTGTCTTTGAGAAGGAATCAATTACGATTTCTACTATCACTTTTGACGATGTGCAGGATTCTATACCTGTCATGATCAAGAAGTGAATTCGGAGCCTCAATAAGACAATATCGAATTACCTCTATAAGTCATTGTTGAGATACCTTAACAACGACAATGTAGCGGCACCCCATTCAAGATAAGGTAATTATTCCTAAGGAACAAACTCAACAACCTCAAGAACCGGTAATATTAAGATGGTCCACCAGAGAAAGGAGAAATATAATTTCGAACAATATTGTCATATTTCTCTAGGAATGTGAGGAAAACTATGGAATATTGGAAGGTGATTCAATCATCTTCCGTCGGGCCATGGAAAGTTCCAACTCTTAAAAGTGGATTGAGGAAATAAATAAGGAGTATAAGTCTATGCAAGACAATAAAGTTTAGAACTTGTCACATTACCAAAAGATACGAACTTCATTGGTTGAAAATGGACATTTAAAACCAAGAAAGATTCGAAAGGATAATGTGGAGAGGTATAAAGTACGTCTTGCAGCTAGTGACTTTACTCAAAAGTCAAATTGATTTTAAAGAGACTTTCTCTTTGGTATCTTTGAAAGACTCTTTTAAAAATCACAGCACTTATTGCACATTTAGATCTTGAGTTACATTAAATGGATGTCAAAATTGTGTTTTCAATGGTAACATCGACGAAACAATTTATGGTGTATGCAGAAAACTTTGTGTCGAAAGACCCAAATAATATGGTTTCATATTGACAAAATCTATTCATGGACTCAAGCAGGATTCTCGTCGAAGGTACTTAAAGTTTTACCAAGTGATTATCTCGTTTGGTTTTGAGATAAACACTGTTGAAGATTGTGTGTATCACAAGTTCAGTGGGAGAAGGAATAAATTTCTGGTTTTGTATATTGATTAAAGTATTCAATGTAAACCAGGTTACACCTCTCGTCAAAGAAAAATTCGATCTCAATCAAGTGCCCTAAGGTTAGCCTTAAAATTAAGAAAATACAATAGATTTTTCTTCATGATCAGTTGTAGGGAGTCTAATGTATGCTCAAGTATGTACGCGTCAGGATATTACGTACATATTAGAATGTTAGGCAGATATTTAAGCATATATGGATGGATCATTGGGTAGCAGCCAAACTACTTAAGTAATTAATAGAGAACAAGAAATTATATGCTTTTGTAGGAGATCGGATAATTCTGGAGATCATAAAGTATTCCGATTCCGATTTTATTGGATGCCAACACAGCAGGAGATCCACATCAGGTTATGCTGACTAATGGAGGTATATTTTGAATAAGTGTCAAACATGCACTTATAATTTCTTTCCATGAAAGCAAGATTTATAACATGTTGTGGGGTATCTATTCAGGAATATGGTTGAAATTGTCACAAGGCTGCGCCTACAGTACGGTGTTGAAAGACCACATAAAATTATGGTGTGACAATAAATCAGCAGTACGATATTCCAATAACAACAGAAACTTGTAAGTCAAAGGATATTGACATAAAGTTTCTAGTTGTGAAGGAAAGAATTCAGATGGTTGTAGTGTCCATATAGCATATTAGGACAAACTCTATGTTAGTGGATCCGCTCACAAAAGCATTATCACCCAGGGTCTTTCATGAGCATACTGCTCATATGGGTGTTAATTAAGAATATGGCAATATAGTGGGAGTTTGTATTTTATGAATTTAGGTGCTATTTGGTTTTGGACACATTTATGTATTAAAGTATTTGGATATTTATCTGATCAGATATATGGAATTCAGTTCATTCTGTTTTTATTATGTTAAAGTATTGATCTCATTAAAGTTAAGGAGGACCAGTTGAAAATAGACATGTATTGATCACATTACATGTAATTTCCATGTTACGCATCCATGATTGATCTATGTCGTTTAGCTATATTGGTATATGTGACCATTGATGGTTTAGTTACGCTATATGTGACGAAGGCCGCTTTGATCCTATGTTGATATGGTTAATGGACGAGATTGTCCAGATATACCCTAAGGATTAAGATAGCAATTTATGATCTCACTAAGGTTAACACAATTATAAGGTTACATATGTGGCCCAGTGGGAGATTGTTGGAATTATTCAATAATTATGGGGCCACACATGTAAAATTAATTGTTTGGGCTATCTAAATAATTAAGCCAAATTAAAGTGGTCTATTTGGAAATTGGTTTAAGGGTATAATTGTCATGGAATTAATGTGTAGATACCGGAGATAATTCTAATTTGATGATGGGCCAAATTAGAAATATCACAACACACATATCTATATATGTGTATTCATTAGGGTTATGGTCCCCAACTCATACGGCCACCAAAGGGAGGGTTTCTCTATTCTCTTCTGTATCCCCATCAACAAAGAGAGGAATAAAGATTTAATCTTTATTATTAAGGGCCGTAGCGGGTTGGAAGATCAAATCCCAATAAAGAAAAACGTCTGCTTCAAGATCCGTCAAGCAAAGACAACGGATTCATGTACGCTTCGCAATCAATTTAATTTATGTTCTTCATCTCATGAATCGACAGGGTACAATAAATTTCTAACAGGGTATTATAGAATAAATATATTAAATAATTTTAACTTATTTAATTATTTATGTTGTTTTTGTTTAATATAGAATCATGGATGAAATAAGTTGAAATAATTAAATAAGTTAAAATTATGTCAATTTTATGTTAAACAAAAAACAATGAGCACATATTATAGAAGAAATAAATTGACATAATTTTAACTTATTTAATTATTTATGTTGTTTTTGTTTAATATAGAATCATGGATGAAAGTTTGAGGTTTCTGAGAGATAAAGAGGATGCCTGGGTAAATTGAAGCAGAGATCAGAGTACATGGAAGAAGTGTTTGATATTGAAGAGGAGATAAAGGAACTCCTCTCTCGACATCAGAAGTGACCCTTTTTGGAACCACATTCTGAATAAATATCAGAATCTGCAGCATTAATGGAACAGAGAAATGAGACAAGAATTATGGCAAGGATCAGCTAGCTATATTGGATTACTAATTTATTTCCTAAATGTATTGTATCATATTATATTAAAATTTTGGGTGATTAGATTTTAATAAAATCCCAAATATAGCATTTGGAAAGGTAGAAGTTGATAGTATATATACCCTCATATTGGAGCTTTCCCTTATGGGCAAGAAATTGACGAGATACATGGTGAAGGGAAAGACCATGGTTAGACATGGGTCGCACACCGTCATGGCTAAAGAAAGGCTTGACTGGGCATTGGGAAGGGTGGATCCCCTGACAAACTCCACCGATAACATATGAAGGGGACTACAATAGAGACTTCTCAGACTAAGGTTGGTGGTCTAAGACGTCATTGAGAACTCCTTTTATCGAATTGAAGCTGTACCATAGGTAGGGCAGACTATAGACATGACAAGTCTGGATGAAACTGGCTCTAAGGCAGTGGCCCAGCTGACTTGATCCATCATAGAGGAAACCACTTGTAGTTGCAAGACTTTATAAGAGGAGATGTTATAAAAGTGATGAGTCTGCTCCTCCTTCTCCAAAGCAAGATCGAGAACTTGGGCATCCCTTGCCACCTAATATAGGCGATTCTGTATCAGACATTAATACAAGAAACTGGTACTAGTCAACAGTAGGCATACTACCATTTTCTCCGCTACAGATATTGCATGCTTCATGGCGGAATGGTGTAGGGCCCTCGTCCTATAGTCGTTGGGCCGAGGTCATCCTAACTTATGTTGTTCGTGCTCGTGAAAGACCCGCGGGTAGGGTGGATGTATACTCCCTGGACAGGTTCTTCCTTGTTCGTCTCTCAAGAGATGGATTTGGAGTGTGCCATAGTGTAGGGACCATAGACATTAAATGGTCTACTGGTTGTGACTAAGTGGTAGATTCATAAATCTCTTTAGAGCAGGACTTATTGGTAGCAATACCCATATGGGTGCAATTTCTAAAGTTACCATTGCAGGTGTAGAATGATAGTACGTTGAGGTAGCTAGTGTCATTGGGATTCCAAATAAAATTGGCATTCCTACTACTCTTCACCAACGTATCTTTTACACACGGGTTCTCATCGAAGAAATGCAAAAATCGTCAAAGGAAGTTCATGTCTAAATGCCTCAGGGCCAACGACTTGAGCTCCCAGTAGTTTACGAATGGATTCCACCAATTTTTGTCTCGAGCAAATGTATTGAGCTTGAGGAACTCATTGTCCATATCCTACTGGAGAAGCTTTCACGCTCCAGTCCCAAAACATACAGTTGTACCAATACTTGACTATGCTAGCTGGTACATATTCGAAGGTTACCCAATATATGTATCCCTCGAATTAGTACTTACTTTGTATAAGTATGAACTCCAATTCATAATTCATATCAATAAGTCACATATATCAATATAATTGTCACGACCCGCTCCCAAATAATCGGATACGAGTCAGACACACCCAACCTATGTTGGTAGACTCAACGTAGTAAGCTGTATTAAGTATCTAAAAACTCAAGTAATATCATGAAATCACATTCACATCACAACATCTAATCATGTGCTAAAATAATATCACATACCAATATGTTCTTTAATACAACTTTTACAAAGTATCCAGAGACAAATCCAGCAACTAAACTAAAAAGAGAGTAATAACAACTATCTTATGAAACTATCTAATACATAAGAATAATACTTGCATCTGGTCTTTTAGAATCTTCTAGGAGTTGTCCAATCCAATTCTCATGCCATAGCCTAATATGCCAACGATCCAGTCAAGAAAGGAACAAAGTACAGTCTATAATAATGAAACAAATACAGCATGTGAACAAGTAAAGAGATAATGAACATGAAAAGTAAATACATAATCTAAACAAACATGAAACATGTATCAAAAGATCCTGACATGTGATTTGAAATAGCTACTAGAATATGTGATCGACTAGAGAAAGATCATGAATAAGCACAAGTAATGGTACGACTTAGAATCCCACGTGCACGATGTGAGATCTAAGCTATTAACATGAATCCTAAGTTGGACTTTGGTCACATATATGTAGTATTTTCCCTCCCCCAGATACTAGTAAAGATCATGAACCAGAATATAGACCAAGTCGTGTAACAATGTGTCCAATATGAAAAGAACATGACATGAAATAAATGAGTCAAAACCATAGAAGTACTTGCCTTTGTCCTTGCAAATTAATGTGTCTCAAAGTCTCCACCTAGAGTTGGGCAAGAATACGTTAGATTCTAACAATAGCTAGCTAACTATTTGCTAACCATCCACATATACCAGCTAATTAACTATTAATATATATTCTAACTAGTAATTTAGGATATTACTAACTAATTATTTACTAGCTAAAATATAGATTAAATACTAGAAAGCAAGATAACTTAGCTTAGTAGAAATCTATAGCAAATAATTATAAATATTAGCATAGTATTATAGGAAAAAAATATTAGTTAAATAAGTACTAGTAACGTATTTTAAATTATAGAATCTAATCAACATAGATTGCTTTAAACATTAGCATCAAACTATGAACTCAGTATTAATTTTAATCATATATTTGATAAAACTCCTTTAGGTAAAATATTTGATAATAAGATTAACTAATTTTTTTTTACCAAAATACTATTACTACTATATATTATACATGCATAGATTATAATATTTATACAAAGTTATGAATATAATAATATACATACACCTATATAACTTATTTAATTATTTATTAGGGCCTAAGTCTGGCCCGAACAAAATTAAATCAGAGCAACTTACTGGGCTCTGAGCCCAGCCCTAAGTAAATTAAATAACACATAACTACACTGGGCTTGAAGCCCAAAATTAATTTACAGCATAATTTTATTACTACAATGCTGTCGGGCCTGAAGCCTACAGACCCAACTACGTTAGGGTTTTTTTAAACCCTAACTCCTCTCAGGAGAGAAAGAGAGTCTCACAGCCACCAAGAAAGGAAAGTAAGAAAAATAAGGAGAGAGAAGAGAGAACGAGGGAGAAGAGGAAACAAGAGAGAGAGAGAGCTCGAAGACGAAGGCTCACCTTGTTCGACGGAGCACGACGCTGTGCTGCGCCATGCCGGCACGGGACAACAGGCGTTTGGTGCTCCGGGCGGTCGCTGGCTTGCGGGAATCAACATCGGGAGGGCGCGAAGGAGATTACCGAGATTGGTGGCTCAGTCACTTGAGTGACCCTAGATTTGTCGTCGTGGAGGACAACGACGATGTTGGCAGACGAATCCGGGCTCAGTAAGGCAGATCCTCGTCCTTATTGATGCCATAGATCTGAAGGCGATGAACCAAGGCAGCGTACGACGGGGAGCTGACGGCGACCTCGAGACTCGCGGGAGATCCGGCACGGAGGCGTGCGGATCTGAAGGAGTGGTGGTCGTCGAACACAAATCCGGGAACGTGTGGCTCGACGACGGCTCACCGGGGCCGGGGAGAGGTGGTGCAGTCAAGGTTTCTCGGTGATCACCAGCTTGGATCACCGGCGTTGGCTTGATCTCAGGTGAGTGGTGGTAGTTGTTTATATGTGGTGGTTGTTGTGTATATGATGGAGGAGACGATGATGCTGTGTGTGTGAGGGTTGGGTTTGGGGGTAAAGATGCTTGTGGAGGCGTTGGTGCGTGCGCGTGGGGACAATCGGGGCGGTCAGGTGGCTGTGGGTGGTTATAGTGGCTTTGGCAAACTCTGGTGGTGGAGATGATGACTGGTACGGAAAGGGACCGGGGAGATGGCCTGGTCATGGTGTCTGGCCACTGGCCGGAGGTGGCCAGGAACAATGGGTTCCAGTGTCGTAGTGTGATGGTTAGATGTGGTAGGACTTGCTGGAGTCAGGGACGGTAGAGTGGTGAGGCCGGATGTTGGCCGGGGCTGGATCGGGAATGTGAGTGTGGAAGTTAAGTCCGGACGGTCGGAGTTGCTGGTGAGGCCGTGGGGTGGTAGTACTGGAGAGATCTGAGGTGGCGCTGGCGACATCTACTCGGCGGTGGAGTTCGCCGGACCACGACGATCTGGCGGGCGGGGCAAGGCGACGATCGGTCAGGAGAAAGAATAGAGAGAGATAGTAGCAGGAGAGAGAGTGAGTAGGAATTTTTTATGAATAAAATATCGGGAGTCCAGATATTCTATAGGAAGAGAGTGGAGTGTTCCACAAGTCTAGAGTGGCAAATCATGTAATTTGTAATAGATCTAAGGACAATTAGTGAAGACTACTAACTAACTAACTAACTAACAACTAACTAATCCTGATAATTAGTAGCTAATTAGCAATTAACCAATTAATCAGCTAACTAAATAATTAATCACACTCTAAACAAAAATCGATAGGACCATGATCCACGCCCAAGCTTGGTAGGCAATTAGAGTAGCTAGTCCACAATCCAAGCTCAAAGCTTGTAGGCTCACTAATAATTAAATAATTATGAAATAAAATTAATTAATTAAATAATAGTAAAAATTAGAATTAGAAATGAATTTACAATAAATCTGGAAATGCTTTATACATTTCAAAAATAATGACATTGATATGAAAATAAATTTTAAATTTAGGGAAAAAAAGATTATAACTCAAAAATTTTAAAAGCAAAATTTTTTGAATCGGTAGTTACAAATCTAGCCACCTTACAAAAATTTCGTCCTTGAAATTTCAAATAAAATGATAAGTACGATTAAGAATAACCAAATGTTAAAATTTTGAAAATAATTAAAATCGGTTAGACATAAAATCAAAATTTAAGTACGATTAGTATAATCAAGATGATTTAGAAGTGATCAAGATTTAAAAATTTAGGCATGGTAATAAAATAATTTGTCATGATTAAATTCTAAACATGATCAAAATCAAAATTTAAGCATAGTAAGAAAAATAGTACCAAAATGATATCGTTATGATAAAATCGTGACCTAAGTCCAATAAGAAATGTTTAGGCATAACTAGTAAGGCTAAAAATTCAAATCATTTAACCAAATTGGTAAAATGTGGTAAAAATCATTTAGGTTTAATATAATGACAACCAATAGGATTATAAATGCTAAAATACGATTAATATGGACAAGAATTTCAAAAAATTTGGTTTTACGAGAAATTAAATTTAAGAATGAACAAAATAAAATCCTAGAATTGATTTGAAGCATGATAAAAGAATTAAATCATTTAGACATGATTTTGGTTAAGATCACAATCATTCCGGAATAAAGACCAAATTATATAAGCATAATCAATATCAAATTAGACATGATCAGGATATGATCAAAAATTACTTAGATATGCTCAAGATATAGCTACAACCATATACATATATACATGCATATATCCATAATTGTGCATCATCTATCTAATATACATAGCTATCATAATATATCTATAATATAATATATCTCTAATATATCTATAATATAATATAATATATCTATCTAATATATCTATATATATATATATATATATATATTTTTTATATATATATATATATATATATATATATTATATATATATATATATATATATATATATATATTATATATATATATATATTATATATATATAATATATATATATATATATATATATACACACACACACACACACATAGCTATCAAAATATGGAACATGCATACACTAGAGTCAAACCTTGAAAGTGATTAGGCCAATAGGTGTTGAAAATAGCTTTAATGAATTCTAGAAGAATCAAGAAAAATTATATAGGAAACATATGGTAATAGAAATGATTTTTGAAAATGGAATCAACTGCTAAGATTTCTTATAAGGTCGAAGTTATGCAAATCAAGACAATTCCAGTAAAGTTGTCAATGGCAATAAGAAACCAAACATAATATATTTATGACATGGATATAGTCAATAGTATCCAGAACCTGCATATACCTGAAGCTACTTTCCTTAGAGTTCATGTCCCTAGTATGCATCTGGCTGCAGTGAACATTTGATTCCATGGCTCAAATAATGATAGATTACCAAATATTCTATCAACTTTATCCACTATTGTCGGAATAACTAAAGAGATCAAAATGTTATGTTTTTAGGACATAACCTCAATATTATCCGAGAACCTATGAATACTTGAAATTACTTCAACTTAGAGCCTATGTCTCGCTAGTGTGCAGCTGGCTTCAGTGAACTCGCGATCTCCATAATCTAGATAAATGACTATAGTGCGTATCTGCTACGCCATAGTAGGTCATCGAATATTTTTTCAATTTTATCCATAGAATTCCAAAGGAGTTTATGAAAATTCAAAATGAGTCCTAAAAGTCCTAATCATGATATAAAGTGATGTTACCAGTTCTTTAGAAAATAAAAAATTGGTCCAGTGCAAGTACCTATCATGTAGGTCTTTGAGAATTAAGGGGTCAATTACCAGTAGAGAAAAAATGACTGAAGTTAAGAGGAGTATCTGTTCTCCTACCCTTTTTCAATGAATTTAGGACATAAACTTATGGATTTGATCAAACCTGATTCTGACTAATAGAAATAGTATAACTATTGTTTGCAAAAACAAAAGTGTATGAACTTTATTGATACAAACTTTGTAAAGATTATAAGAATTCTAGGAAAGGTACAACTGTAGGAATCCAATCTAGAAGACGATTATTTATCCCTTGGACGATGTGAACTTTGAAGATGGTAGCCTCGGAAGTTGACTTGAAGGCAAAAACCTTGGAGAATTGAAGGCAAAGCCTCGGAAGATGCAGCAGCACTTGGGCAAGAACTCCTGAATGAATTCTCTAATAATTCTGAACTTTTAATGTCTGATCCCCATGAATGAAGACTTGAAACTCTATTTATAGAGTTCTGGAAATAACTGACTTTTAGTTATTCTGGACTGCGCATGCTGGATTGCGCATGGATTGGATTGCGCAGCTTTGGACTGCGCAGGCAGTTGTTGGATCGTGGTCCAACTGTCTTGGACACATGGCATCTTTTGATTGAAATGCATGATCGTGCATAGACAGTTGTCACGTGAACAATTGATGGCATGAGTGCCACGTGTACTTTATCACTTGTATTGATGGAGTGCGCAACCTAAATTACGCTGGCTTCGGATTGTACAGGCATGGACTGCGCACAGAGTGGTTGGCCGATTGCGCTGCCAGCTGTCCTCGAGCGCCGTGCTGCACGATTAAACAAACAGTCGCCTCGTTCTCGCGCTGTCAGCTGTCAGAAGATTTGATTGTGTCAGGTAATGATGATTATTGCCACGTCAGCCTGCGCGCTTGAGAGTGTGCAGTCTAGTGTGCGCAATCTGTATGATGCAATCTGATGTCTGCGCAGTTCATTTGAAAGATGGATTTCTCGATCTTATGACTTTGTTGATGTGTGCAACTTGATTTTTTAGGACCTATAAGACCCCCTTCAAAGTTTTCGAAAGTTGAATTTATTCAAAATTTCGAAATACTTTAAATTTTGAATTTCAATCAAGTTGCGCATGTACTTGTCTACGCAATCGAATGGATCAGTCCGACTTTTTGGCGCAATCTGAGGCAGCCGTTACTCTTTGAAGAACTATAAATAGTTCTCTTCGATATTCATTTCATTTACTTTGCTTTTGTGATTTAAGAGAGAAGTCTCTATCCTATTCCTTCTTTCTTCTCCATCGAATCTCCATGGCCCCAAGCATTCTTCGCCGCTGCCAAGGGCAAGGCCCCGCCGAGTCTTCGGCTAGGGTTGCGACGTCCTTCTCGCCACGAGACTGCGCATCCCACTTTACAAGGTAAATGACCCAATGAAAAACTCTCTTAGGGTTTTTTTTTCACTGTTCTTCAGAATCCATCTCTTTTTAGAGATGCGATCATACTGCCCCACCCTTTTTAGGGTTTTGGTTGCACGAAACAGTTTATTCTTCATTTTTATGAAGAATAACTTCTTACGCAATCGGTTGAACTGTGCTGGCAAAAGTCAGCGCAATTTGCTGATTTGTGCTAGACTACCAGCGCAATCTGATGCTGGCGCAAACTGTTTGTTGCGCAATCTAATGGTTGTGCAATCTGATGGTTACATCCTTGATTTTTCTTGTGCTGAATTTTTGTTTTCACTGTTTGATGCAGTTGATACCAAGAAGATCCGGGTATGAGAACTTTGTAGGGACTCTTTCAGAATCGGAATTCAAAGAGGACCTGTCCCATGTGCATTTTCCACAGTATGATCTGCCAGCTTCCCGCCAAGCTATCTTGGTAGCCCAAGATAATGAAACCCTGTTATGTCTGATGAATGGGCAACCTTTGGAGTCGGTAGATGCCATCATTCACAAGAAGCCCTATTTCTGTTTGGCGAGGCTTTTGAGAAGAGCTCTCAGCCGAGGCCACGGATGGAAGAACGGATTTTCCAAGAAAGACAAGACAATCTCGATACCAGACGTCTCCCGTTGCCTCCCCTTATCTCGATATGCATGCAAGCTATCCGAGGAAAATGGAATGGAATCTCACACCTTTTCAGGATGCCCATCCAGGAAAGATTTATGTGAAGAAGGGGCCTAACAAGAAAGACATGTTCTACAGTTCTTCGGAACGATACAGTGTCTTGCTCAGAGGTTTAAAGCCGGTTGTATTCCGCCAGAAAATTCTTCTTTGTTATTGTGTGAGAATTCTAATATTCGCAAATGAGTTCGCGAAGGTCGAAGGGAGGTATCCAGATCAAGACCTCAGATTAACTGGACTGGTGAACCCAGACTATAAGAGATGAATTGTATAGCAAACTGGATTTTGACTAAGTTTGAAGACAAACTTCAGCAGATTAACTTGTATCAAGCAGTGCATGCCACTGTTTACGTTTTGCCCCCAATCGCATCTATTTCTAGCTCTAGCAGGGATACAATTACAGGACAAGACTTTTATGACTCCCTGCGGAGGGATCGGGTTTGCCCTTCACGAGATGTAGTACATCTCTTACCTGCCGGGGGGATGCCCCGTATGAGGAATTTGTCCCAACTAATGATGAGTTGGACAAACTTCGAAAGGAGAACGCAGCCATGGTAGAAGTCTTCGAAGAACTGCTGTGTCATTATAAAATCTGCTCTCTGTTTTACCAAAGTGGTACATCTGGTACCTGTTATTCATCCAAATGGTTGCCTTATCTGTTCTTCAACCATATTAAAGAAAAGAAGACCAAGGAACATGATAACTGCTATCTCGACTTCTTTAAACCACTGAGCAGCACTGAAGTGGTGAAGTTGATGGAGGAAAGTGGGGACTTGGATATCAAGATCAAAGACGATCATCAATGTCCTCCTCTAAAGAAAGGAGACATTCTCGAGAGTTATATGAGAGTGGGATATCGATTTATGTCAAAAGAAGCCCAATTAGCAGGATTTCTGAGTACTGGCTCCGTCGATTTGTATTTCCGGAGCAAGTGCCATAGACCGCTTCCATCGCGGTGTTCTTTTTGCGTCGTTCGATTAGTCTTCGGCTACAAGATGGATCTCTTATCGGCGATGACTTGTAGAGTGAACGCCAGTCTCCGCCTGTACGTCGAATTGATGCTGAAAGCTAAGGGCGAGAAAGAGTTTCCTCGGCTAGAATTGCGTATACTTATCTGTTCGGGTGGTTGCTTCTACACCATCCTACTTTGATGGACCCGACATGGGACCAGTCAGTGGCAGCTTTTTGCGGAGATTCTCCCAAGGTAAGTGGAAATACACTTCCTTGAGAGATTGCAGATATGCTTTGAACCTTGGCAAAGGATGGAACTTTATTGCACTCGTCCTCCCGCCGGATATGAACAGATGTCGACCAACATGATTGACTCAAAGATGCAACCTTTGAGCCGTACAGCTTTTGATTGGTTGAAGACAATTCGTCCATCCACTTGGTGTATCAGTTTGAAGAAGAATGCTACTTAGAGCCATATCTTCCCAGCCGGTTTGTTCGGCAGTTTGGATATGACCAATTCACGTAGGTAATGCTATCTCATGCCCACAAGGAAAAGGTTTTTTGATAGATGGAGCCCGAGCTTGGGCTTATTATAACGCTCGAGATACGAAAGCAACGTTCTCGATGCCGGTGAATACTAATCATGGCCCTCGTATGTTGTTCACATATTCGGTGTTTTATACATCATCGAACACTTTTGCCGAGAACTTCAATCTTGCGGATAGCTTCGCGTCTGCAACGAGATTGAAGAAGGGAGGAGTCATCATGTCACTTCCATGTAATGATGAGGTGCACGAGCCAGTGGATGCACCCTTAGAAGTTTCGAGGGACGTTATGTTCCCTGAAGAGATTAACGCGCCACTGCGTGTTTCTTTGAAGGTTGCTAAATCTCCGGCCAAGAAGAGAAGGAGAGGAGCTTTCCGTCCCAGCTGCGAAGAAGAAACTGATCTTGGATCATTCTTCATAAAAGATTACTACCAGATCTCAATCTCGACAGCTGGCCGAGACAATTCAGCAGGAAGAAGCTGCCACACCGACCTCTGTTCAAAACAAGTCGAGGCAATAAACATAGAGAGTCCTGAGAGACCTCTGCATAGAAAGAAAAGGTTGGTCCGCAGAAGAAATTAACAGTCTCTCCTCCCAGACAAGTTTTGTCTTCGATCGTAATAGACGCTGCAACGGGACTCACCATGCCCTCTCCCACTCCTGTTTCCGAGTCTGGGAATAAAACTCCCAGTCCAGAGCAGAGAGAAGAGATTAAGCAGAGGGAAGAGCTGGACCAAAGAAATGAGGCTGAAGAGCCCAGAGATAACATTGTAGAGGAAGAGCATAACGCAGTACGATCTCCTTCACCTGCTGCGGAGACTACTCAACTTCCTCTTACACCTGGGACCCTCCGTACAAAGGAGGATCGTATGATGATTGAAGCTTTAGAGGACTGTGACTTCGGCTCACAGGAGGATTATGTTGATCAAGCCACTGAAACTGCCAGTGGAGAGATACCAGCAGAATATGAGGAGAGCACATCGTCCAAAACTGATGAAGATATGCCAAACCCTAAAGGCAAAGAGGAAGGACATGTATCTCCAATAACAATTGATGACACTTTGGATGCAGATGTGCAGATGTCTCCCGGAGGTGCTGACGACACTTTAAATCCTGAAAAGGATGTTGAAGCGCAATCATCTCGAAAAAGATAATGAATGAAGAAACAGCTCCGGAGGAAACTCCCACCGTTAATCCCCAAGGTATAAAATGAAATTAGCAATCTTCTTTTAAATAGATTGATAGCTGACATTTCTATTTGTACTCCATACAAAATTGAAGTTTCTCCAGTACTTCCAGTGTGTCTGGACATGGTTCTTGCGACGGAGATTGCTGGTAGCAGCCGTCATCTATCTTGTGGTTCTGAAGCAGGTAGTAACTAGGCAGTAGCGTCTGAAGCTACTTCTGCTCAGCTAGAGTCTATTTCTGCAGATGATAGGCTCATTGCTGGATCCAACCATGGTAAGACTGTTTTAACTTTTGATTCTCTTTATCAATAGCCAACGACAGGCAAAGTGACAGTATTTGATTTTGTAGAGGAACAACCAAGGAGCAACCAACTCCACTTTGGTTCCCTTATTCAAAGAGCCTGCTGTTCAGATACGAGAAATTGAACATCCTGTTGCCTCATCAACAGGAGTAGCTGCAACTCTGGTGCTCTGGCGATTAATCAGCTTGTTATCCAATCATTCACCAAATGCTTCTTCGAGTCCTTGGGGCCTCTGATCAATAGAATGATGGACAAAGAAGACGCTGATTTTAATATGGTTAGAGGTCCGACCTCTTTTTTGGTAAAGGCTATCCGGGAGCAAGGTGACGAGGCTCAGGCCACTTTCCTTGACCATATATTGAATGAGCTGGAAACTTCCATAAAGAACTATAAAGAGCTCAACAAGGGGGAAGTAGAACCCTTAGTTCATGCAGAATTTGAACAGATGGCTCAGGCAGCTGCAATTGAAAGAGTGAATCTCCAGAACCTCTTGGAGGCCTACTCTACAAAATCTGCTGAATATAAATCCAAGTTGGAATCAGTGACCTCGACTGCTGAGAGAAAAGAGAAAAGAATTGCTAAGCTGAGAGTAGAGATTGCTCGTCTCCAAGAGGAGCTACAAAATGAGGTTACTGAGCATCAGATTACAATCCAACAATTCAGTGCTCTAACTCAGGAAAGAGACGAGTATGTAGCAACTCATGATGCGAAAATCACTCGCCGAATGGTGACCATGCCCACTTTTAATGAAGAATCCGGGACGGAAGAGGCCAGGAGGAGAGTAATGGCTTCTCGCGAAGAACGGCTGCAGATTCTGAAGCAGCAGATTGCTAATTTGATAATGCCTCCATCTCAATAGAAAGAACATCTTGTATCTTTTTGTCCTTCTTTATGCTATGTATGTTTTTGTGATGTCTCAAATTTGGATCAATAAAAGACATTTTGTTGTGGCTCTATGATTTATTGTATATCTTATTCAGATATAAATAATGATAAAAAATAAATTCAGAGGTGCAGGACATGATATATTTTTTGATGATTTTGTAGAAAATAATTAATTCATTATATCTGCTCAGAGGTAATAGGACGTGGCAGAATATAATTTGTCGAATATTATTATTTTAATTGACAACTTAATCAAGAACGACAAGTTGCTGATGTGGATGAACGAAAATGAATCGTCAAAAAAAATGTGAACAAAATGAATCGTCATAATGAATAGATGAACGGATAAACTGTCGGATGATAATACGGATGAATCGTCAGGTGATAATGAATGAACGGGCGAACCGTCGAATGAACTGAACCGTCGGATAAATGTGAATGAACGGCGAACCGTCGAATAAATGGTAATGAACGAACGAACCGTCAAATGAATGAACGGGCGAATCGTCAGATAAATTGAATGAACATGAACCGTCAGACGAATGAAATGAAAGGGTGAACCGTCGGATGAATTGAATGAACGGATGAACCGTCAGATGGATGGTAATGAACGGGCGAACCGTCGGATGAATGAATTGAATGAACGGATGAACCGTCAGATGAATTGAATAAACGGATGAACCGTCGGACGAATTGAATGAATGGATGAACCGTCGGACGATGTGTCACTTCGTTGTTTGGAGAATCCCTGCCTATAAATAGAACAAAATCTGACAGAATGAGTACTTCCTTTTCAACATAAAAATGTTGTCTGGAGATGCATCCAAGAAGGCTGAACTTGCCTCGAAAGTTGAAGCGGGCGTTGAAGAACATCCGACCGAACTGGTCCAGCCAAAGCACGCAGAGGCAGGCGAAGGTTCGTCTGCACCCAAGCCACCACGAGATATCCTGGACTTCCTGCTTGAACCAGGAAAGACTGAAGAAGAAGAGGCCATGAGGATGGCTGCCTGCAAGTTCCTCGTGGGTTCCAGCAAAGATGTTCTCGACTCTTTTGCTGATTATGTCTTTGATAAGGACGGCAGTGGTCCCCGTCCCAATGTCGAGAAGGATGACAGTGACCTTCCTTAATATAATGTAATCATCATTTATGATGAAATAAAATTGAATTTTATTCATGAACTCGAACTTGTCTGATGATTTACAAATATTTACATTTATACATAATATTTCTTAAGGAATTTGTCGTTGATAGGCATCATAGCAACTCGACCGTCTAACTCTGAGAGTTGATAAGCTCCGTTTGAAAAGACTTTACTGATAATGTAAGGTCCTTCCCACTTTGCATCGAACTTGTTGCTCGAATGAGTCATAGTCATAGGACGTCTGACCGTTAGAACAAGTTCTCCTTGCTGAAAGACTCTGACTTTAACTTTGCGATTAAAGGTCTTCGAGATACGAGCTTGATACAACTCAATATGCTATTGAGCCAATAGCCGCTTCTCGTCAAGTGCTTCTAATTCTTGAAGTCGAAGAAGATCGTTGTTCTCTGTAGTGAGCTCGTTAGCAATGGCAATCCTTAAAGAAGGAATTTGGAGTTCCAGGGGAAGAACTGCTTCACAACCATACACCAGAGAGAAAGTTGTAAAGCCTGTAGGGTTGTGGACCGTAGTTCGGTAGGCCCATAAACATTCGTCAAGCTTTTCACTCTAATTTCGTTTGTTAGTAGATACAAACTTCTAGAGGAGCTTGATGATAGTTTTGTTGAAGGCTTCGGCCAAGCCATTAGCAGCTGGATTATAGGTTGTCGAAGCGATATTGTCAATTCGATGATCGTCACAGAATCTTGTGAACTTTTGACTGATAAATTGAGGTCCATTGTCATGGATGATTCGTCGGGGTACACCAAATCTATAGATGACATGGTGTTTGACGAAGTTAATGACACTACTAGTCTTGACTTCAGCCAGAGGTATAGCTTCAGCCCATTTGGAGAAGTAGTCGGTTATTGCTAGTATAAACCGATGTCCTCTAGAAGAAGGAGGATTGATGGGACCTATAATGTCCATGCCCTAAGCTTCAAAATGCTAGGAAGCAGTTGTCAGATGCAGGAATTCTGAAGGTTGATGAATAAATCTGCATGGATTTGACAAGCACGATATTTTCTTGCATATTCGATGGCATCTGATACCATAGAGGGCCAGTAGTAACCCATGCGTCGAATGCGATCCTGTAGCTTAGGACCAGATTGATGTGCTCTGTAGACACCGTCATGAGCTTTACGCAACACTTGCTTTGCTTTATCACCAGCAAGACAGCGCAAGAGAAGACCGTCATAAGTCCGCCGATAGAGAGTTTTGGTAGTTTGATTGTAGTAGAATCGGAGAGACCGCCGGCGAATACTCGTAGCCTCCTTAGGATCTTCGGGGAGTATGTCATGAACCACGAAGTCAACGAAAGAAATTCTTCATCGATAATATTAGCCTCAGCAAGATTGCTGAACTCAATATTACGATTGTTTTCAATACAAAACAACTCACGATTAGAGACAACCACCACTTGTTGTCTCTTGATAGGGATAGCTAGGACAGCTGCAAGATTGGCCAAGGCATCTGCTTCGGTATTGCAAGCTCAGTGAACATAGTCGATGAAGAAAGCTTTGAATGATGTAGCCATGTTAATTGCTGCTTCATGATAAGGTACCAGATCTTGATGGCAAACTTCGTAGGTTCCTCTAACCTGATTAACAACCAGCTTAGAGTCGCCATAGACTTCGAATATTCAACTTCTAGTTGTTTAGCTAGCTGAAGACCGATGAGTAGAGCATTGTACTCTGCTACGTTGTTGGAGCATGGTTCATCTAGAGAGTAGGCTCTTTGAATAGCTGATCCGTCTGGAGAAACGAGAACAACTCCAACTCCTGCTACAATGGCACCATTTGGTCCGATTCTGGATGCACCATCGAAGAACAGACGCCAGGTAGGAAATTCTTCAGAGATCATATTTGATTCTAATATCTCGTCTGGAATTTCATCGTAGAGTTTAGATGTTTCTGGTATAGGATGAGCTGCTAAGAAATCCGCCAGCGCTTGACCTTTAACAGACTTCTGAGGAATATATACCTTGTCATATTGGACTAGCAAGATGGCCCATATAGCCAGCCGAGAATTGAGTGTGCTGGGCTTCTTCATGAGTACCCGAAGAGGATTAACTCGGGATATGACATGAATAGTTTGGCCAATGATGTAATACCGAGTCTTTTGGACAGCAAACATAAGAGCTAGGCATTCTTTTTCGACTGGACTATAACGGTGTTCGGCACCAATCATAGTACGACTGAGATAATAAATGGCCTGTTCATGACCTTCTTTATTCTTTTGGGCAAGTAAAGCACCCAATGAATGGTCCATAGCACGGACATACATTAAAAATGGAATGCCTGAGATTGGTGGCACCAAGACTGGTGGATTCATGAGATATTGCTTTATGTCGTCGAATGCTCGTTGACATTCTTCAGTCCAAATGAAAGATACACCCTTCTTCATTAGTTGAGTGAATGGTCTGCAGCGTCCAGACAAGTTCAAAATGAACCTCCTGATGTACGCAAGTCGACCTTGGAATCTCGTAGCTCTTTTAGGTTGCGTGGAGGATACATCTCTTGAATGGCTTTGATCTTCTCGGGATCCACGTGTATACCCTTAGAGGTAATGACGAAGCCGAGAAACTTGCCACTAGAGACACCCAAGAATGACTTGGTGGAATTCATTTTGAGTTGATGTTGGCGCATGAGATTGAAGATTGTTCTCAAATCTTGGATGTGATCTTCCTTTAGACGACTTTTGACGGCGATATCGTCATAGCATTCGACAGTTTTGCGAAGATGATCTCGAAAGATAGTACTCATAGCCCGTTGGTAAGTTGCACCAGCGTTCTTGAGACCAAATGGCATCACAGTATAGCAGTAGACCCCACGAGGAGTGTGGAAAGAAGTGTGTTTTTCATCTTCAGGATTCATCCGAATCTGATTTATCCAGAGAATCCATCCATAAAGGATATTCGCTCGAACCCACAGGTATTGTCAATCATGACGTCCGTGATAGGGAGAGGAAATTCATCTTTTGGACATGCTTCGTTAAGATCCCGAAAGTCGATGCAGACTCGAACTTTGCCAGTTTTCTTTAGAATTGGGACAACATTGGCTACCCAATCAGGATGTTGTTCTTCTCGAATAAAGCCACAAGCAATGAGCTTCTTGACTTCATCATCGATCGCGTCCATCATTTCTGGTTTGAAGCATCGTTGTTGCTGTTTGACTGGTTTTGCATTGGGCAAAATATTCAGTTTGTGAGTAGCAACTTTGGATCTAGACCTGGCATGTCTTCATAACTCCAGAAAAAGACATCAATGTATTCTTTAATAAGAAGAATCAACTCTTGTTTATCTGTTTCTGGAAGATTCTTGCTGATGAATATTGGACGAGGTGACTCGCTTTCTCCTACATCAATCTGAACTAATTGATCTTCGGTAGGGGGTTCTCTTTGTTCGAATCGGAGTACCCACTGATTGTACATCTGTTGAGCCCAAGGATCTATTTCAGGATTTTCTTCAATGTCCTCGTCATATCCTTCTGGAAGTTTGGCGGAGACCATATTAGATGATACGATCACCCGATAGATTTCACCAATACTGGTGTCAGAATCCCATGATCTGGAGTCAGAAGAATTAGAATTCTTCGCTATCGGAATCGGAGACTGCTGGTGATAGCATCGGAGGAGAAGCATATCCGAGACCTCTTTTAGTCCTGCTGTAATACATATCCGACTTTCTTTTGGAATAGTCGTATAGATTGGAGTTCGTCTGCCTTTACCGTAATTGAGGCCACTCTTGAAGTCATAACCCATCTTTCGGATGATGTCTTTTGATTGTTGACTGTAACGACGGAGTTGAAGATGTCCTGTATCGTTACTCTTGCTGTCATCCGTATAGCTAAATTGTTGTTTCGGTCCTTTACTAAAAAGTATTGGACTTTCACCTTTCTTTCGAGAAGGGACAATACGGTAAGAATCATCTGGATCTTCAAATGAGACTTCTGTTTGAAGTGATTGTACAACTCTATTGTAAACGACTGGAAGCTATCTAACATATCCAAATAACATTTAGTATGATAAATGACATCAGTATACTGGAAAGTAGATGCTTTTTCATTAATTTGTACATTCGTATTTACAACAGAACCTTTAGCCTTAGTAGGCTTGGTCAGATTGATTACAAGAGGGGGAGAAGAAGAACGTGGAGGTGGCTTGTTACGACGGAGGTCAATAACAAGTGGCTCAGAGGAGGTGAGCTCCCTTTTATCCTTGTTATGAGTTAGATCAATAACAAGTAGCTCAGAAGAAGTGAGCTATTTTTATCCTTGTTACGACGTAAGTCGATAACAAGTGGCTCAGTTGGTTGTTTCTGGACTGGCAAGTGAATAGCCAGTGGCTTAGAGGATGAGGATGAGAGACTCGCCCTTTAACAGGTATGATAAGGATGTCTTTAGGCATCGCTTCTTGCTCTTCTTTAGTATCCAGAGAAAGCACTACCTTCATGAATTCATCTTTATACATACGTGCATCGTTGCAGTATGCTTCAACACCTTTAAAAGGATAGAGATCAGTGACTTCCTTTTGCACTTCTCCATTGTCATCAACGTACTTAAAACATTGATGGAGAGTCGAAGGAACAATGTTGTGCTCACAAAAATGGTCTTCCCAACAAAGCATTGTAAGAACAACCATAATTGTCAATGATGTAGAAGGTCACCTTTGTGCGAAGATTGCCTATTTGGAGTTTTAGGCGAATCTTGCCCAAAGGTTCACTCCTTTCCTGATTGAACCCGAGAATGGTGGTGATTGTACTGGAAAGACTATGAACTGGGATCTTCAATGCATCCAACATTGTCTTCGGCATGATGCTGAGAGCGGATCCTGGATCTATAAGGATACGATCGACTTTCATCGAGTCGACATACCCTGTATAGTAGAGAGGACGGTCGTGTATGTTGTCTTCCATCAGCATGTCATCTTGTGTGAAAGTTTTGTTTGGAATTAACTCCAACACACTATGACAATGAAGGCAAGAAACTGGCTCTATTTTTGGCTTTTTTAGAAGGGCTAGACATATTTTAGCTTGCATAAGAGCCTCACTTAGAGTTTCTCGAGTCTCTTTGGAAAGACGCAAGAGTTCGAAGATAGACAGCCGAGCCGGTGTATTGGCTAACTGAGCGAGGATGTCGAAGTTGTAAGGCTTCTCAAGTCCGGAAGGAGATAACTTCTTCAAGGGTTTATCAAAGCGAACTTGTTGTTTGCCTTTGTCGGCGACCGTTGGCTTGGGAGGAATGGGTACTACAACCGGTGAGGATGCAGTAGGAATATCCTCAGTGGAAACAGGCTGTGCTGGAGCAGGTACAGAAGAAGAGGCAGGATTCTCTTGAGTTTCAGGATACTCCTTTAGGTAGGCTTTCCCTGATCTGGTGTCTAGCAAGATTTCTTCGTCAACTATGGGGTCAAAAGACACCATGTTGCAAGTCTTTGTTTTGCTTTTGGAGCGATCCTTCTTCTTGGAGGAAGAAGAAACCTCGAACTCTGAAGCAAGATCGGGATGAATCCACATAATCTTACCATTGTCAAGAGACAAGGGAATGAGACCTTCACTTGGTGGAGGAGGAAGATTCTCGATCTCAAGAGTAGCTTTGGGAATAGGGATGACGCCATGCTGCACCATCTGCGGAGGAAAGTCACCGAACTGGACTGAAACCATATTTGCAAGTAACAGTCTTCTCGTCTTGCTGTAGAATAACAATACCAGCGTTGACCAGCTCTTGAATTTTGCCTTTGAGTACGTAGCATGCTCTAGTAGGATGCCCAATGAACCTGTGGTAGACACAATATTTGGGATGATCAGTCTTACCGACTTTATCAGGTTTCTTTGGATCTGGGAGTTGGATCTTGTTGCTTTTGATTAAGCAATCAAAGATGCTAGCAGTGTCATTCTCGTCGAAGGAATACTCTACTTTCGGATGAGGTTTCCTTGGTTGAGGTACAGAAGGAGTAGAAGAAGACGTAGGTGGAGCTACGTTAACAGCCAGAGACTCTTTGCTCTTCAAGTTGATGTTCAAAGTCTCTTTGTTCTTACGATTGTTCTGACGATTACCACCACTTGATGTTTGATGTTCATCCCGATCAGGGTTAGATATTTGTACCCCTAGCTGCTTGAATTTGTCAGCGCTAACTTCTGCAGCTTTAGCATTGACAATGAAAGATGGCCAGTCTTGGAACTGAGTTGAGCCAGTCCACATGCTGATGATAGGCAAAATATTTGCCTTGCAAGTGTCTATGGTGACAGCAGCTGGAGTCCCTAGAAGCATCTTTAAGGCTTCTCGGCGGAACCTTTTAATGAAACTTTCAGCAGTCTCATTGTGTCTTTGCTTGATTTTATTAAGGGCTGACATAGTCATGTCGTTGATTCCCTCGTAAAATTGTTCTAAGAAGATTTGTTTGAGACCCGAGAAGGAAGTGATACAACCATCGGGCAAACTTCTATACTAATCGTATGCTACGCCAGCTAAACAGCCGACGAATACTCTGGTAAGAAGAGCGTCATTTGGCTGGAGTTGAACGGTCATTACCTCAAAATGATTGATGAACTGGCTAGGAGAAGTACTGCCATCAAACAGAGAGATTGTTGGCATCTTGTACTTTGGAGGAAATGGGACTTCTTTCCATTCAACTGGATATGGTTGCTTGATCCCCAGTCTTTGCAAGTTGTCTTTCTCTTTGAAAGCCTCGAACTGAGTGCATAAGAGTTTGACAGCTTCATTGGCGTCTTCAGATGACGAAGAAGGAGCAGGTGGAGTCTGAGTGTTAGGGGGAGAAACAGCATGGTAAGCACTACCCCCAGCACCAGATTGACTAGGTGTAGGTTGGACTTGTACAAGAGGTACTTGAGGAGGTACTACCCCCAATCCTGCATTGACAGGTACCGATGATGCTATGATCTCAGGACTTGCAGCAGGTACAGTCGGTGGTGTGGCATATTGTGCCACAATGATAGAATGCATACTAGCAACCATTTCAGCCATGGTTTTCAGCTTGTCTTCTAGTACAGCGATTTGCTGTTCTTGATTTTCTGAAGTTAAAGCATCTAGATCATCAGTGACAACATAAGCTGTCACTTCTCTTGGTACAGTGGAAGACACTGTCTGTTCAGAGCTTTCGCTATATGCATCATAGTCAGAGAAAGAGTCATCTCCCGAATGTGAAGTAGGAAGAAAACTAGAAGGATCTTGAAGAGGATTCCTTCGACCGATTGTATCTCGGCTTCTGGATCGGGTATGTCGAAATACTCCTTCAGAAGATTCTTTGAGTAGGTCCAAATACCGCTGACTTGGTTTGCGAGGTTTGCCATGCTTAGAGCATTTCCTACCCCCAGTGTCTCGGGAAGTCATGTTGACAGAAGCGTACAAGACTTCATCTTCATCTTCTGACATAGCTTCAGAGTTTGTGAAAGTCAAACGATCGAAGACAGATCGTTTTGTTATTTGACAACAACATTGGATGATGACTTTGTGATTGCAATAATGATCAGATGATGGAACTGGAGGTGTTGAGACATTATCCCGCTTTTGCCTGAGATGTTCTCGGAGATCAAAAGTTTGAGGGATCTGTTCTTTGACAATATTCAGAATATGATTCTGATTCTTCAAATGTTTTGTCCCTTGAGTGTACAAGGAAGTGCTCACTTCATTGGCATAGGTGTCGGGATTTTTAACCCTTGAGATTTGTCTTTGATGATGTTTGGTCTTCGGCATTGGCTGTTTGTGTTTCGCCGAAGTTGGTCTATTAAGATAAGTTCTCAGATCAGCAAATTCACCCCCAGGGGTTTCTGTTTGAGACACCAGCAATTTTCCCTGTCTTGATCGGGATATCTTAAGAGTTGGGAGGTCTTGGAACTCTGCTACCGGGGTAGGCAGAATACCTCTTTGATTAGTACAAGTTCTCTTGTCACGAAAGGAAGAAGAGCCCTTGTTTGAAGGAGTTCTCGTACTGACTGGTGCCGAGGCACGTTCAGATTGATCTTCTACGGTAAAAACCAAAAAAGATTAAGAAAAGACCAAAGGGCCTTTTTCTTTGTTTTGTGAAAAAGGGTTATCTAAAGAGCGTTTCCCTCTGTTATCTTCTAAGTCATGGGACAAGAAAGTCTGAGAAAAGACCAACGGGCCCTTTTCTTTGTTCTGAGGAAGAAGAGGAATAGCCAAAGGACTACCCCCAGTGGATTGCACAGGAGCAACAGGGTGCTTGAGAAAAGGAGCAGAGCTTTTCTCCTTGTTATGAGAAGAAAAGAGTTTAGCCAAAAGGCTGTCACTCTTAGATTGCGCAGGCATGATTTGCGCATGGGTTAATGGTGCACTGGCCACTTGCGCATGAATGACTCTGGCAGAGGGTGCACTGGTTCTGGCCACAGAGACTGTGGTTTGCGCATCAGGAGTTCTTGCCACAGGATGTTTAGGGTGCACTCTGGTTGCTGGAATGTTGGTTTGCGTAGGAAGATTGGCAGCCAACTGTGCCAGAGGTAGAGGAGTTTTACACTTAGCCAAGGCAGCATATGAAGTCTCCTGTACACTGGCAACAGCAGATTGTGCAGCAATGGCAGAGGTAGATTGTGCAGCAGGCTTGGTGACAGAAGCCTTGGACTGCGCAGCAGTCTTGGTGGCAGACTGCGCAGGAGTCTTGCTGGCAGACTGTGTAACAATCTTTGGAGTAGACTGCGCCACAGATTGCACAGTAGTCTTGGTGGTAGAACTGCCAGATTGTGCAGCAGTCTTGGCAACCCATACTGGGCGCACTTTGCTTGTGGCAGAACTTGTTGCAGTACGAGGGGTGGTCCTGGAGTTGATCATGGCTTCGTAGGCTGTCTGGTTGACCTTCACAACCAGCGTCTTCTGCGTCTTCCCGATAGACGCAACGTCACATTGAGTTGTCACTTCCTCGTCGGAGGAGAAAGTTGTCCCCAGCAGAGTCGCCATTTTGTTTGCAAAAACAAAAGTGTATGAACTTTATTGATACAAACTTTGTAAAGATTACAAGAATTCTGGGAAAGGTACAACTGTAGGAATCCAATCTAGAAGATGATTGCTTTATCCCTTGGACTATGTAAACTTTGAAAACGGTAGCCTCGGAAGTTGACTTGAAGGCAAAAGCCTCAGAGAATTGAAGGCAAAAGCCTCGGAAGAATGCAGCAGCACTTGGGCAAGAACTCCTGAATTCTCTGATAATTCTGAACTTTTAATGTCTGATTTCCATGAATGAAGACTTAAAACTCTATTTATAGAGTTCTGGAAATAACTAACTTTTAGTTATTCTGGACTGCGCATGCTGGATTGCGCATGGATTGGATTGTGCAGCTTTGGACTGCGCAGGCAGTTGTTGGATCGTGGTCCAACTGTCTTGGACACATGGCATCTTTTGATTGAAATGCGCATAATCGTGCATAGACAGTTGCCACGTAGTGAACAATTGATGGCATGAGTGCCACGTGTACTTTATCACTTGTATTGATGGAGTGCACAACCTAAATTACACTGGCTTCGGATTGCGCAGGCATGGACTGCGCACAGAGTGGTTGGCCGATTGCGCTGCCAGCTGTCCTCGAGTGCCGTACTGCACGATTAAACAAACAGTCGCCTCGTTCTCTGTGCTGTCAGCTGTCAGAAGATTTGATTGTGTCAGGTAATGATGATTATTGCCACGTCAGCCTGTACGCTTGAGAGTGTGCGCAGTCTAGTGTGCGCAATTTGTATGATACGCAATCTGATGTCTGCGCAGTTTATTTGAAAGATTCATTTCTCGATCTTCATGACTTTGTTGATGTGTGCAACTTGATTTTTTAGGACCTACAACTATAAGTTGAGTGGAAGAACTAGTAAAAATATTTCTGTCTCTAGAGAATTACTTAAGGGATATTGACTATACCAGAATTATTTTGAGGAAATAATTCCTTATGGTCAATAAAAAGTTTTGAAAAACTAGATAGGCAAATTGGATTAAGTAGTTAGTCTATGAGCCCTATGATAGA
Source organism: Iris pallida (assembly GCA_029216955.1). Lineage (NCBI taxonomy): Eukaryota > Viridiplantae > Streptophyta > Magnoliopsida > Asparagales > Iridaceae > Iris > Iris pallida. Next base: position 5,617,271 of record JANAVB010013398.1, read on the forward strand.
ATATTTAAATTGATTAAAGAAGTCAAATTGAAGTAGTCTAACAAAACCATCAAAGAAATTTGGAGGGCATGGGAATATTAGTCATTGATGAGAGGTTTGCTAAAAAAAGGGGAATATTTTGTGGCCGGATGTTAGCCGGGGATTGTCACTACCACATTTTAGTCTTGAAGGTACTTTGGTCATTTTAATTTTTGTGAATTATTTTATTAATTATTGCATTAGTATTGTAATTTTGACTTTTGCTAGTTGTGACTGTAGATATGGTTGGAGAGCGAGCTTTATTGGGACCTGAGAAGGTTGTAGATGCAGCCGAGAAGGTGAAGCTCGTCTGAGACCGGATTCGTGTGGCGCATGACAGACATAGGTACTGGGCCGATAGCCACCGCAGACCTTTCGAGTTTGAGGTACATATTAGAGATAGGATTAGAATTAGGAGTTGTTTTGTTTATGATTTTGTTTGATCATGTTTGAATATATTAGTAATTGAGACCTTGTTTGTGATTAGGTTGGAGATCTGGTTTTCTTGAGGATATCTCCGACACGTGGTACCATATGTTTTGGTGGAGGTGGGAAGCTTAGCCCGCGCTTTATCGGACCTTTCGTGATCAGCGGGAGAGTCGGTGACTTGGCTTACAGGCTAGACTTACCACCTGCACTAGTGGGAGTCCATAACGTATTCTACGTGTCATAGCTGAGACGGTATGTGGCTGATCCTAGCCATGTACTCGATCACTCAGAGATTGAGGTGGGACCTACTCTTAGCTATCCGGAGCAGCCTGTGGAGATTCTGGATCGACGAGAGAAGGTTCTGAGAAACCAGGTGATATCCTTGGTTCATATCACATGGAGGCATCATTCTCCAGGAGAGTCTACCTGGGAGCGAGAGGATGAGATGCACGAGCGATACCCGTATCTTTTTAGACCTTGAGGTATGATTGTCTATCCTTCTCATCAGTACACTTTTGCTTTTTCAATTTCGAGGACGAAATTCTTTTAAGGATGATTGATTTGCTACTACCAAATTTTAGTCTTGAGGGCAGTTTGGTTATTTTAATTTTTGTAAATTATTTTATTAATTATTGCATTGGTGTTGTGATTTTTGACTTTTGTTAGTTGTAACTTTATAGACTAGCCTAGAGTTTGACCTTGACTTTAGTAACTTAGTTAGCATGGTGTGGGACCCCAATGTGACTTAAGTTAGACTTAGTTGACTTGGGTATCGCTAGGGTTCATGAGAGGATTGGGAGAAATAGGCATTTTGGACTTATAGCTAAGGGGTTGTTCTAGCTAGCTTATGAACTTAGGCTCAAGCCCATTTACATGAAACCCTAACCCTAGACCTCCACATGGTCGGCCACCACAGCCCATTCCTAACCTAATTTCAGCCTATTTAATGTCTCTTCACACACACTTGCCTCTTTTAGAAACTTCCCTTTAGGAAACTTTAATTTCTTTCCTCTTTCATCATTTCTCCACCAAATTGATCCCAACCTTTTGCATTGGGATCCAAATCTGGAGTAGAAGGAGAAGGAGGCTAGCTTGCAAGGAGGAGAGCTCATTGAGACATAGCTTGAGGAAGGAGACTTTGCTATTTGGGACTTTTTCTTGGAAATTGGATCCCTACAGGTAATTCCTATAAATCATTCTAAAATCCTGATTTTATTCCATAGATGCATCCATCTAGGTGTCCTCTAGCTGTAGGAGAAGTTTGGTGGAAATTCGTGTCAATTTGGTGTCCGTATTGGACACGTATCATAGCTTGTATGTAGGTGTTTGATGAAATGCCCAAGAGATATTTTATTTCTGTTTTTCCAAAACTAATTAAACAAATTTGTAGATTTATGTGTATACTTTAATTTTCATAAAAGAATGTATGTGTTTTCGTGTCTGTGTCGTGTCCACGAGCAACTGGACACGCTCGTGCGCGAGCCGTACCCATGCCCTGCTGCTCGGGTTCTCTATAGGACACGACACAGCACTTGGGGACACGAAACTTGGTGTGCGGCTGGGGCTAGTGACTGACACGACACCCCTAAAGTGTCAGGTCATGACGTGTCATATCGGACATGATAATCCCCTTGCACTAGATTTACACACACGCACACACGCCTAAAATCACACTAAAATTCAATTAATCTTGTAAATACCCATTAATAAATAAATCTATTAAATTAGGGTTTTACAACCTTCCCTCCTTAGAAAATTTCGTCCTCGAAATTTTAAAGATAAGGGCTAGGGTACAATCATGTCTCAAACAAGTAAGGGTATTTCTTCCTCAACAGCCTCATGCTTAACTATACTAACTGTCCCATAGAAAATCTATGAAGTGCATTATCTTAATCAATCCAACCACTATTCTCAAATAATGTTCTCCCCTTCTTAGAAAAATTGGTCACTCTAGTCCACGAGGACGGATTTCTGCTTCCATCCCTGAATTGTCAATCACCATAATTATTAAAAATTTGTCTTTCCACATTTTCTTACTAAACACATATAATATTTTCCGCAATATATTTTGTACTTCTTTCAACTTGCTAATAAACTAGATATATGTCCAAAATTTAACTCAATGTCATACCACTACATGTGTTCCATCATGTTCTCGTACATCTTATTCGTTCCTGAACAAAATTTTATAATTTTGTACACTCCGTCTTGTCTTAATAATCTAGTATCCAGCCTCAGTAACCCAATATCACATTTAAAATCCAATATCGCGTTTCAATACTCCAATTGTCATAATAATCCACTTTTGTTATGGATAGTTACTATCAATATTTTGAAAATTGTCAAAATTCCCATCCTTGAAATATAAGTTACTTGGTCTCTTTCTTTAAGCTAATTTGGAGTTGTACATCATCAATTCTAACCTCAAGTAAACAATTTATATTTCTATCCTCTTCAATTTATCTCGTAATTGTTTGTCCAATGCAAACCCTCTTTCTTGATTGTTAACTTAGTCATACGCTCAACTGCTTATTGTTCTCAAAAATTGTATATCATCATCGATCGACATTTTATTTCTCCAACCATTCTATAAAGTTTCGTCTATCCACCAAAATTTTATTCCTCCTACATTTCTTAATAACTTTTACTCCTCAATTTATCCCCAATATATAACTTATTCCTCATTCATCAATTTATTTCCTGAGTAATTCGTCCTAGATTAATCATGACTCATGAATATCAATTGTCTCAATGTCACCCTTTTCTCCTTCTAATTCTTAACATCATTAATTAATCCAAAATGTTACCTTTCCGATAAGTACGATAATCTCTTTCCAAACTTGAAATTATCAAATTTGTCATAATCTATGAAATTTTTATCATTCCTATTTATCTATTGTACTCATATGTGATCACTCTGTAATTTATTTAGACTTATATATCACCAACAATGTATATATTTTGATTCCAAATCCTCATTTACATATTTGATCCCGAATTCTCAATAAAATTTAAGTATCATGTTTAAGCTCAAATCCTTCATCTTGATTTCAATGTATCACTTTCCTCTGTTAATAATATATCTTATTACATCTCCCAACCTTGTATTATTTACAATCCTTCTGTCTCTGGTTTCTGATATATAGTCTTTTGCATCCTTAAATTCATAGCGATTGTCATCCTTAATTAGTTACACTCTAAGTCCAAAATTTCTTATTTCGGTCATCCTTTATATGTGTTTTGATTCATCATGCATCTTCTAAAGTGCATCTCCATGCTTATCATTTTAACAACCTCTAATTTACAATGTCAATTTGCTTGGTATTCACATCATTAAGTATCCCTTCCTTGATTCCAATCTCAAGTGTTCATATTTATCGCATCTATATCCCATAACTCATGTACTCTATAAATCCTTTACTATAAATCATTTTATATTTAAATTTATATTCCTTACGTTTAATATTACCTCCAATTATCACGAGTACTGTCATATACTTAAGGCTTCATCCAAAGGAAATACCAAAATTCCTAAACTTAACATCAATATATGACAAGTCCTATCTTAGTAATCTTTCCTATCTTCTCCCTAAAGTTACTTCCTTGAAATATCTTGATTCCTGAAATCCTTTTATTTTATCCATTATAAGGTTCTGTTTGTCAAAATTATTCCTTGGTCACCCACGATACTTATTTATGACCCCTCTTGTTATAGTCTTATCACATCTACCTAGAGTTCTACTATAAAATTCGTAATCACAACTATATCATAGGTTTTATCATGTAACTCTATATTACCATCTTGATAACTTCTGATATCATCGTATCAATTTTTTTTGTATCATCATCCTTAATCCTTAAATTTCAATTTAAATCTCAACATTTTTTTATCATCTTAATATGATAAATGCTCAACTAATTAGTGATGTACCTATACATCTTACTAGGCTAAAAAAACTTTTGGTTCCAGCAACTGATCCTCGAGCTTAGTTCGTGTCTTCCTGGCTATCATATCCTTAGGATTTACTATGATACCCTATTTCTAGTGACCATACATCCATGCAACTTACTTCTAGACATTACTCCTCTAGTCATACTATGTTATCTCCTTAATATCTAAAGACTAAATACTAGATCATTAATACTAATTGAGAAGACAGGTTTGGAATGCAAAGATAAGCACTATAACTATCGGCCTAATGATGTGAAAAGTGGTGGTAGAGATAAGGTACTGATCTTCTGGACAACGGGATGGGGAGGGTAGTCGTCAGAGGATGGAACATCTGAGGCTCCAATTAATCCATGTCTAGTAAGCACTTCCTTTGCCATTCTATGGAATGGGAGGAAGTAAACATAAGCAATGAAATCAACTACATTACACACATTAAAAAAATATTTTGAATAAAAATTCGGTCCTATGTTGTGACGTCGAAATTCTCTAAGTGTTCTAATTATTTCTAGAGTTTGTTTTCCTAAAGTCATACTTAGACCTAAGTCAAGGTGCAGGACTGCATGTTTGTCTAGACTAAGTTGACTAGACAAAATTTTATAGAACAAGACCTGCATGGGCTACCACTGAAAATATGTCACAACCCGATCCCAAGATTCTGGGTCCAGTCGGATCATGTCCAGCCTGCACCGTTGTGAGACGACGGCAGTAAGCTGTATCAATCAATAGTAACACAAATACACAACATTCTAAAAATACGGAAATTTAAATAAAACTTTTATTTAAACTTTTGAGTCCAGAACTAAGGTATATCTGAGAAATTCAACACACAAAGCACGGTAATAATTAAAATTATTACATGTAGTCTTTTATTACAATACTGAATTAAAGAAACTAAACTGCAATACTATTGGTGATCCTGGACCTCCGGTTGGGTTCAGCTAACTCCTCAGAGCTCAAGTCAGGTCTGTAGTAGGTACTATAAGGCATCTCCTCGTCATAGTAGTTACCTAAAAATGTTGGTCTCCAGTCAGGAGAGGAGCAAGAAACATATATCCAATTCCATCATTTTAATAAATAATTATGCAAGAAGCAGTTTTAAAACATTATTTATATTTTCTAAATAACAATAAAGAATCAATAAAGCATGAAAATCTCAAGAAAACAATAATGATACAATCTACAATCAGCAGTAGTATTTTGAATGTGTAGCATCCCGTGGCCGGCTGGGGTTGGAGGCAATATGTATTCTAATAAACACGGTCCAGCTTCAGCCCGAGTGAGGTGGGGCTTCAGCTATCCACAATGAGGCAATGTGTGTTCTAATGACCATGCTTGAGTAATTAATTTTAGTCTAGCACAGTCATGGACAACTTGTGCATAAGGTTTCGCTTCCTCGAACGGTAACCCGGGGTCACGGGACCGATTCGACCTAGGAGGAATGCAAGATAGTTGTGCTGGATGCTAGCATGGGTCATTCGAAACTTTCAATGGGGCCAGCTACCCGCGCTGAATGGGTGGCCGTCTCGACCAGGCTATACATCCAGGATGGCTTTAGTGACCCCCACATACACACTATTTACAAGCTTTTGATATGAATCTGAGAGGGAAGAACATAGTAATTTACGTTGCAATGGCACGCTCTGTCGTGGATAAAATTTATTGTAGTTATGTTAATTGTCTATCGAATGCTTGCATGAATTGTTAGGAAGGCTAGAAAGTTCACAAATTATATCTACTTGTTCACATAACTTCTTAAACCAAATGGGAGCACGAATATAATTAGCCATCCACCAGTACACGACAATGTACTGATCCTCGCTCTCCACAGGTGCTCTGAACCTAGAAAGTGTACCTAGGAACTGAAGGCGACGCTTGGAACATTTTGACGCCTTACTAGCGTAAGAAGGCAAATCTCCAACCTTTTCGAGACTCTGATCAAGACCCATGTCGCATCAACTCTCTTCGATCCTAGGTTCAATAGTTGCTTATGTGTAAAAGGATATAAATATATGGAACGACTATCTTATCTGAGTCAGTTTGTAAGCCCACACGATACCTTTTATAATCGAGTCTTGTAAACAAGTTACTATCAATGAAGGACAAGTTTTCTTCTATATCAAATATGTTGTTCAATTTCTACGTACTCTCTTTCCTGTTGTGTTTTGGATAACCTTATGAATGTGTCTTGTGCGAGCGCAACCTAGGCTAGTTTGGCATCACGCCCGGGGAACAACCATCGATTCTCCGAAATCGAGACGTGACATATAGGTCTCATGAATTTACATCGTTTTGCTAAGAACATAGAATTGTCAACGAGACGACTGCTCCGTACTCCTCTCAATCAAATGGTGTTGCATAAATGAAGAACAGAACGTTAACGAAGATGATGAATTCAATGTTGCTAACTGCGGGTCTTCGAAATTACTTTTAGGTTGAAGTTGTGCTTACGGGCACTTCCATTCTGAATAGAGTATCGCATGCAACTTTCGATGTCACTCCTCATGAACTCTGGTTCAAGGTCAGACTGTAACCCCGCTTTCCCCGAATTTTTTAATTTTTAATATTTTTTGATATTTTAAATTTTTAGATACAATTATTTTATATTGGTGGAATATCATTTTTGAAGAATAGTCATTTATTAATTTAATACTCCTTGGTGATTTTATAAATAAATATTTGTTGAGAAGACTCTAGCATTCTTGGAGTGCCTTTCAATTTTACTAACTACTTCTTAACCTCCTAACAAACTTGTAACAACTTTTCCCCCCTCTAACTAACTTTTTAGCCTAGTTTGTAATAAAACAATTGTTAAGTTCCTTAAGTGCAAAATTCCCTTTATTCTCTTTTACTAATTTAAACCTAGAGGAGAGAGAGAGAGAGTGGATCTCTGCTCCCATTCTATTCGAAAGCCCAAAAATCCTTCCCTCCCATTCCTCTTTCCCCCAAATTTGGGTGAAACCTAGCCCTAACCCTAACCCAAATTTCTTGGGCGACCAGGTGGCTCTCAACCTCACCGGCGCGATCATCTCCGGCGGCGGTACTGTTTCCCGAGCGACGGATCGACGACTCCGACAACCAGGTCTTCTCCCCAGGCGGCTGGACGAACCAAGCCTCGTTGAGGCGACGATGACGATGCTTCTTTCTCCAGTGTTGCGTCACTTCGACGGCGAGATCCGCGGCGATTCCTCGATTGGTGCCCACTCTTCTCCGGGCGGCGTTCCCTTTCCTCGGCAGTGGCCAGCAGCTAGTCTCGTCTCTCGCGAACTTCTTCTCCGGCGAGACGGTGATCCCTCCTGAGTGCTCGAGTTCTTCGACGGCAGCTCGATGAGTTAGTTCCAACCCCTTCCTCCAGCGATTCGTTCTTCCTCCGACGACGCCATCGCAAGCCCTCTGGTGGACATCTCGTCCTCCTCGACTAACCGATCTAAACTCTTGGTAAGATCGATTAATTCTCTTAAATTGTTTAAAAATCAAGAACTGTCTATTTATCCTCTCTCTCTTTGATCGAGTTTCCTGTGATGTGAATGAACACTGGGATATGTTTGTTGAATTATCGTTTCATTCAATCATATTGATCTTGAATCGATGAACTGATCCAGATCGGCTCGTCTCTGTGCTGCCATTGTCCTATTTGAAGTTCTTCCTCGATCGACCATTCAATTTCTGGTGAGCATCGACCCTACGCTTTGTTCAGATCTGCGATGAATTGCTTTGTGCTTGTTAAATCAGCGTGTCTTTTTTCTTTTAGTTCGATTTTCATAAAGGATCGAGTGATCAGAGGAACACCGGCCAAGGGACGGCGAGGATTGTATCAATCTTAGGATCACGAGCCTACCTGGATACAAGAAGTCGTATTTAACTCTTGGGTCGTGTCTTCATTGCTTCAGATCCATTTCCTTCAGGTATTATCTAAATTTTGTTCTGTTTTAGAACTTGTTACTTTAATTTTGTTGGATGCAATGATTGACAGGTTAGGAGAGGTGTTCGTATATGTGTCTAGGGCTGGGTCGGGTTCAGATTGTGTCCAGATTAGCTCGTGATTTAGTTGTGCTTGTGTCCGGAGGTTGAGTTCGTATTGGTGTGCGTTGCATGTCGGACTGAGCTAGTTGGGCTCAAGTATTTGGATGTTGGAGGGCATGTGTCTGCTTTCCGCTTATAATCGATTTGTCTACTTATTGTTTTGGTTGAGCATTTGTTTTGAATTTTTTTAAACATCGATTTAAATTGTTATATTTTGGACTTTGACTTCAAATGAGGATTAGGTTGATTATTTAAGCATCTAGTCTCCGGGATCTTTCTTTTGTTTGGAATTTTTCGAATATCTGTAAAATATTGTCTTCTTTCAATTTTTCCTACTAAACCTTGTTCGAAATTAGTGTTGTGTTGATTTTCAGGAATTAATTCTCTATTGTGTTTTAAACCATAACTTTGGTTTGAATATTGTTAACTGTTGTAGGCTGCTTCAGTTAAGTTTTGGTGTTAAGATTTTTGGGTTGAACTGGGATCAATGGTGGATGTGGGGAGGAGCAGTACTCGATGAGGACTGGGTTGTAGCAGTCGGTTTTGGGTTATTTGAACATTTGATTTTGGAAATTTTGAACATTTGAGTTAGCTTTCAGATTGAATGGTTTGTAAACTCTTGTTTTTCAATATGCTACAGATGTGGAATGGGTTACTGAGGACGAGTACATGGTTTGAGTCTGTTTAATGCATTCTGAAGTTTTTTTGAAGCTACAGTTTAGTTTTATATTTCTTTGAGTTAATTTCTTTCAAAATTTTGATTTCAAATCTGGGAGTAGCCGTTAGATTTGAGTTATACGCTGGATTTAGCATGAGTATATATTTGCAAGTGAAGCTTGTGTACACCTTATTTTGTTCTGTTCATACATCAGGATGGGATATGGGCAGGTTTGCTGATGTAGTTGCTGAGTTTACCTAAAATTCATAGGCTTAGTTGTGTTTGGACTTTTGTGACTATTGTATTATGAGTTGGGGTTCTGCTTGTGCTGGGCCCTTTTTGAATTTGTGTTTGGTATAGGCTGGGTGATGGCCAGGTTTGAGTACAAGTCTGATTTAAACATGTGATAGAAATCTGTTGGGCCATGGGATAACCTATTAAAACTGGGGAAGACAATTCAAGTGGAGGTTGGGTTTAAATGGTTTGGGCCTAACAGGCTATGCTTTGGGTTACTAGTAGAGATTAATTGTACTATGTTTGGACCAGGACAGGGAGATTATTGGTTATGTAATTACTAATAGTATGTTGCTATTAGCTCTGCCCTATATATTCCTAAGTAGAACTTACAAATCAATATTGTTTTGCTGCAAATTATACTAGGGTTATTCTTGCTAAACAGCTTACTAATATATATATATATATATATATTATATATATATATATATAATAAATATAATATAATATAAAAAGGATGAGGGGTCGGCAGGTCAGTCTCTGCCCCCCCCGGATGGCTGCCGTGCGGCTTCTGCCCTCCGGGATGGCTGCGAGCAGCTGCCCTCCGGCGCTTCTCGTGGTCGGCTGGTTGCCTTGGCCGTCCGGCCTTCTCGGCCCGGCCCCAGGCCCCCCCTCGCGGTGGCCACCGCCCTCGCGCCCTCGGACAGTCGGGACCCTGGCCTTTTCCCAAGTGGGGAGGTCTCCCCTTGCGGCGCCTCCTCGTGGCCCCCCCTCCCCGGCGCCCCATCGGCGTGGGGATCCCCCCTCCTCCCGGCCTTCTCGGCGTCGCCGCCGGCGTCGTCGCGCTCGCCGTAGGCAGGCCCCTCCTCTGCAGAACTTTCCCTCTGCCCCCCCAGGCTAGGCCCATCTCCTCTATCCTTGTTCCCCCGCCGAGGCCTCCCTGTAAAACCCCTAAATTTCTACTAATGATTTTTTATTAATATTTGTACGGATTTAAAATTTGTATTGCACGTCGCATAGTCGTATTGTACGTCGTGCATGGAATTTATTTTACGTTTGTTGACGAGTGCGAATATGTTCGAGCGTACATATTTTTAGAAAATATTTTTCTATTTTTATTTTAAAATAATATATGTAATACTTATTTCTAGCTATCATTTTCAAGTTTATGATTTTAATTATGAAAAGCCTTTCATTTATACAGCTATAATAATAAATTATTTTTCCTATAAAATGGTAAATTAGAAAAGTATATCTATGTAAATTTTTCGTAATTATTTATTTATTTATTTTTAAATAAAAATGCAATTTTCGAAATTATTATTATTAATATTTTTGGAAAATATATTTCAAAATTATAATAGAGATTTAAATCATGATTTGAATCTATGGATTTATTTAAATAGTTAATATTTGAAATTTGATTTATTCCATTGATTTTAAACCAAGATTTTTAATTAGATTTAATTGGATTTGGATTTGGATTTAGATTTGATGATTTAATTTAATAGATTTAATTATCTATTTTTGGGGTTTAAATTAAATCCTAATCTTTATCTAATTGAGAATTCTCACATCCTATAAATAGGCAGGTACTCCTCCAACTTTTCGTTATTCATCCACAAATTCTCCACAAACCAATGGTGCGTGCCTCGTGTCCGTGTCCTCCTCCACCCAATCTTATTCCATTAGTTATACAAATACATTTATTCTCAGTGTCGACAACCCCGACACGATCTAAAAATCCCTAACCTAACCCTAACCCTGTCCAGCCCGATCCGCCTCCCGTCCATCATCGACACCACGCCATAGCCACTCCCGTCTCCACCACCTTCACCATGCCATCGTAAAACCGCCATCACCACCTCCTCCAGTTCTCACCCCGACAAAATCCCCGACCACCTGTCCGACCTAGACAAACCCCATCGTCACCACCACTGTCACCGTCGTCACGGACTTCCCGAACAGCCTCAACTCCCGACTATCGACACAACACCGCCACCACACCGGAGCCCCAGCCAACCCGACCGTCCAGCCAACTACCACCACCACCGTCACCGGCGCAAACCGCCGGCGACCCAAGAAACCCACAGCAAATAGAAATAGGAAAAGAAAGTAAAATTAAACACCGCCGCCACCTCACCTTAAACCGGCGAGCGCCCAGCCGCTGTCCCCGTCGCGCGCCTCCCCGCGTCGGCGAGTGGGCCGCCCGCGCGCTCGAGAAACCCCGCTTCTGACCGTCCGGCCTTCCTCGCGCTCTACCCGCCGGCGAGCCTCCGCGCGAGCCATCCGCGTGCCAGCCGTCGATGACCCCCTTCCGCCGCGTCCGCTCGCCTTGGCGACCAACATCCTCCTCGCGCCTCACTTCCCTCTGCCCAAACACCGGCGCTCTCCCCCGCGCCCATCGAAACCCCCAACTCCACCGTCCGCCGCTTCTTCCTCCTTTCCGCCGTCCGCCCACCGCGTGCGCCACCGCCGCCTCTTCACTTCCCCTCCGGCCCCCTCCGATCTCTCCGCCATCGTTCCCCTCCCTCTCTCTCTCCATCCTCTCTCTTCCCTCTTTAAAAGTTTTTTTCTTTGTTCCTTTTTCTTCCTTGTATTTTTGTTTGTTCTGGGGAGAACCACAGTACATCGGTTACCATATTTTTAATTTTTTTTTATTATTATTATTTTTATTTTTATCTTTGTTAACCATTATTACTGTTACTTTGTTATTTTTTTATTTCATTTTATAATAATGGTTTCCTTATTATTATTATATTGTTATTATATTATTATTATTATTTTATTATTATTATTATTATTATTATTATTATTATTATGTTCTGTGTTCAGTTTTAACAGTACAACATTAGTAGTTAGCATTACATATTCTTACGACGGTATACATATCTAAGTTTTGTTGCTTTCTATTTTTTATGATTATTACAGTAGTAGAAAATTCGTGGATTTATTATTAATATTTAATGATATTATATTACTATTATTTTAAAATTGGTATATTCGAATATTATATTGGGCTTGGCCCTAAAAATTCGAAAATCTAGTTTTAAATAGATTTTCTAGGTTTTCCGTTAATTCTCTAAATCTGATTTTTACTAATACACATAGTTCTATTTGGATAACTTAAGAGTATTTTTTTTTGCCCAAAGGTGATTTTCAAATTTTCTACTATTTATCTAAATATAATTTTTGAGTATTAAAATGTAGTTCCAAATTATCGTATAAATTTTCTAGTATAAAATAAGATATTCTACTAAGTAAATTCTAGTTTTCAACCTAAAATGATTTTACTACCTATAAATATTTTGTGATAATAAAATACGGTTTTCAAGGTTATAAATAATTTTCTAAATTCATATTATTTGATCAAATTCTTTCGATTATCGTCCAGACCATGACCAACCCTATTATTCCGTTTCCTCACCAATTTCGTACTACCATATGTCCACCCTAACTAACTTGACCCTTCTGGACCCAATGGAACTGTTCGTGCCACCATCAAAGGTCATCTTGTGTAGTTATTATACCAAAGTCGCAGTTCATGCCACCATGATTATCGCAGCACACCAGGTGTCCTACCAGGCAAGACACCTTGCCATTTGCTGTTTATTTATTTTAGCTCATATTTCATGCATTATTTATTTTCTTTATGCAAAAAAACTGTGATACATGGCATAACTGTTAGAACTTACTGTTCATTTATATTTCCTGCTGTGTATTATTTTTCTTACAAATTAAACCTAGATTTAAGGGACCACCTTGTGTGTTGCATTCATTGGCCTTGACACGTTGTAAACACGAAGTTGTGTGTCGCATATAGGACACGAAGTGCGTGATTGGCTGGCCACCAGTACGTACAAGCCGTGCGATAGGAATAACTGCTAATAGAGGTTGTATGTTAGTTTGACTTAGCGGTTATAGTGGTTATGTTGTGGATACAACATAGTAGGCATTAGGCGGGGAGGACAATTCCTTAGCGTATGGGCTTCGATGCACATTCCCTTGTGACCGTACGCTCCACTGGAGATGCGGGTTGACGACCCCTTATTATTGCTGGCCACTGATGTTCGTGGAACGATCATGCCTGAGGCCCCTGGTGCCCCAAGGGGGGACTATGCCGATCCCATTTTTAGCCAGGCCCATGCGTAGGAAGGATTGTTCTTAACTACATTTCACTTAGAACGTTAGGCACCTTTATCCGTTAGGTACGAGTACTTTTGGTTTGGTACTTGTATCTGACCGTGGCTTGAAACATAACTTGTCGCGAATTAGTTCGTCACATCTTGTCCTTTTTGGTGTAGGTGTGACTTACTACTTCGATGAGAAGGTATTGAACCTTGTTGGGGTCCGGATACCATATGGATTCATAGTATGGGAAGATACGTTACCGTGAATTAGTTTACCATCTCCTGTCCTTGTTTGGTTGGGGGGATGGTACGCTCGTTCATTAGGTGCGTATTGGAACATGTTAGAATTCGATTTACTTATTTATTTGAGCAATATTTATTCAGTTTAATGGCATGATATTATGTGTCTTGTTACGTCTCTCTGAGGACCTGGTTATCTCTTCAGGTGGGTGCTATTGTCTTTCGCAGGTACTCTAGCTTTAGCCGTGATCATCGCTACTTATTTGAGGATGATTGCACCTTGGTCGTCTTCGCTTCGCTCGCCAATTCATATCTTTCCTGATGTATTTTTCCTTTACTGTTGGTAGTGGATTTGTCTTCGCCCAACATATTGTATCAAGATAATTCATTATCTTTATATGATGTCTTTTTATTCATTATTTGTGTGGATGAGATTATTATGGTTCTACTGCATTTTACAGCTTATGTATTCAATGAGGTTTCCATATATTGGAGTGTACTTCGTATGAATATAGCTGGCATGTCTACGTTCTAGTCCTACGTATTTTGGGACTGGGGCGTTACATATTTTTTGGTGGCCCATGCAGGTCAAGATAAATTGTTTGGTTACTTTACCGTACCAAACAAGCCTGCGAATAGGATTAGAAGTCTAGGATCTCATCCACATACTTGACCTCTTCCTTGATTTTATCTAACCGTTTGACTTATCAATTGCATCTTGCTTGCTTCCTTCCATCCAAATTCTCATCTTTCCTTCGTGCTTGCTAGAGTTTGACCCTACTAGTTAGATGTCCCAAACGCCCTTAGCTTAATTCTTTAAGTTGGGTAGAAAACCCTCCACACACCCTTGACCATTAAGGGAATACCAATAGTATTATCTAAACCATAGAGACTAGAGGAATTCAACCCATTGGTCAACCAAGCCTTGGTCAATAACCGTAGATGACGGTATAGGAATAAACAAGACTTGATCCTTGTGACTCTTAGACTATTCATATTTGTTTTTATTCATCTACCATCTTGCCTATATTTTTTACTATCTAGACTAATGATGCTAAGTAGCCTAGTTTTGCAAGCTCAATTCTTCATCAAGCTTGTTCATGACATAGTTATTGGATGCATCCACTAATGTATTGTCTAATCAGAACCGGTGCATGATGGTCTGATCAACCGAGTGCACTTTGGTTCCCTTTTGTCTATTATTCTACGTGGATGGAACATAGTTAAACTTACCCTTAGAACCCCAACCACGACTGCCTTGACAATCCCTTTGAAATTATTCAATCGTCTTTGAATCACGTATTCGTATTCGATAACGCCTCCTTCGAACTCTATATTGCTCTCGCCTTCACCCATTTTAGAAGGACGAAAGCATGGTGCTAGAAATTCCTCTAGCCTTCCTGTCGACTATGACCATTCTTACTCGATGTTGCTATATTTTATCCTAAACTACTCGACCTTTCCCTCGACCCTAATTCTATAATCTTGACTTTCTAATCACTTAAATTTAAGGGTGATTACAATCGTCTCTTAATCATATCCTCAACCTAGACTACGACCATGTAAACTTCTTTAAACCCTTCTATCTACCGTTGTGCCTTCTCCTCCTTGTGTCCTCTCACCCCCTACTAATTCTTAATTTGAGGACGAAATTCTTTTAAGTTGGGTAGGATGTAAAACCCCTAAATTTCTACTAATATTTTTTATTAATATTTGTACGGATTTAAAATTTTGTATTGCACGTCGCATAGTCGTATTGTACGTCGTGCACGGAATTTATTTTACGTTTTACTCGACGAGTGCGAATATGTGCGAGCGTACATATTTTTAGAAAAATATTTTTTCTATTTTTATGGTTTCAAAATAATATATGTAATACTTATTTCTAGCTATCATTTTCAAGTTTATGATTTTAATTATGAAAAGCCTTTCATTTATACAGCTATATAATAAATATTTTTCCTATAAAATGGTAAATTAGAAAAGTATATCTATGTAAATTTTTCGTAATTATTTATTTGTTTATTTTAAATAAAAATGCAATTTTCGAAATTATTATTAATATTTTTGGAAAAATATATTTCAAAATTATAATAGAGATTTAAATCATGATTTGAATCTATGGATTTATTTAAATAGTTAATATTTGAAATTTGATTATTCCATTGATTTTAAACCAAGATTTTTAATTAGATTTAATTGGATTTGGATTTGGATTTAGATTTGATTGATTTAATTTAATAGATTTAATTATCTATTTTGGGGTTAAATTAAATACTAATCTTTATCTAATTGGGAATTCCCACATCCTATAAATAGGCAGGTACTCCTCCAACTTTTCGTTTCATCCACAAATTCTCCACAAACCAATGGTGCGTGCCTCGTGTCCGTGTCCTCCTCCACCCAATCTTATTCCATTAGTTATACAAAAACATTTATTCTCAGTGTCGACAACCCCGACACGATCTAACAAATCCCTAACCTAACCCTAACCCTGTCCAGCCCGATCCGCCTCCCGTCCATCATCGACACCACGCCATAGCCACCCCCGTCTCCACCCCTTCACCATGCCATCGTAAAACCGCCATCACTACCTCCTCCAGTTCTCACCCCGACAAAATCCCTGACCACCTGTCCCCGACCTAGACAAACCCCATCGTCACCACCACTGTCACCGTCGTCACGGACTTCCCGACTAGCCTCAACTCCCGACTATCGACACAACACCGCCACCACACCGGAGCCCTAGCCAACCCGACTGTCCAGCCAACTACCACCACCACCGTCACCGGCGCAAACCGCCGGCGACCCAAGGAAACCCACAGCAAATAGAAATAGGAAAAGAAAGTAAAATTAACCACCCGCCGCTACCATCACCTTAAACCGGCGAGCGCCCAGCCGCTGTCCCTGTCGTGCGCCTCCCCGCGTCGGCGAGTGGGCCGTCCGCGCGCCTCGAGAAACCCCGCTCCTGACCCGTCCGGCCTTCCTCGCGCTCTCGACCCGCCGGCGAGCCTCCGTGCGAGCCATCCGCCGTGCAAGCCGTCGATGACCCCATTCCGCCGCGTCCGCCCGCCTTGGCGACCAACCTCCGCCTCGCGCCTCACTTCCCTCCGCCCAAACGCCGGCGCTCTCCCCCGCGCCCATCGAAACCCCCAACTCCACCGTCCGCCGCTTCTTCCTCCTCTTCCGCCGTCCGCCCACCGCGTGCGCCGCCGCTGCCTCTTCACTTCCCCTCCGGCCCCCTCCGATCTCTCCATCCTCTCTCTTCCCTCTTAAAAGTTTTTTTTTCTTTGTTCCTTTTTCTTTCCTTGTATTTTTGTGTGTTCTGGGGAGAACCACAGTACATCGGTTACCATATTTTTAATTTTTATTATTATTATTATTATTTTTATCTTTGTTAACCATTATTACTGTTACTTTGTTTTTTTTATTTCATTTATACTAATTGTTTCCTTATTATTATTATTATTATTATTATTATTATTATTAATAATATTATTATTATTATTATCATTATTATTATTATTATTATTATTATGTTCAGTGTTCAGTTTTAACAGTACAACATTAGTAGTTAGCATTACAATATTCTTACGACGGTATACATATCTAATTTTGTTGCTTTCTATTTTTTATGATTATTACAGTAGTAGAAATTCGTAGATTCTATTATTAATATTTAATGATATTATATTATTATTATTTTTAAAATTGGTATATTCGAATATTATATTGGGCTTGGCCCTAAAAATTCGAAAATCTAGTTTTAAATAGATTTTCTAGGTTTTCCGTTAATTCTCTAAATCTGTTTTTTACTAATACACATAGTTCTATTTGGATAACTTAAGAGTATTTTTTTGCCCAAAGGTGATTTTCAAATTTTCTACTATTTATCTAAATATAAATTTTTGAGTATTAAAATGTAGTTCCAAATTATCGTATAAATTTTCTAGTATACAATAAGATATTCTACTAAGTAAATTCTAGTTTTCAACCTAAAATGATTTTACTACCTATAAATATTTTGTGATAATAAAATACGGTTTTCAAGGTTATAAATAATTTTCTAAATTCATATTATTTGATCAAATTCTTTCGATTATCGTCCAGACCATGACCAACCCTATTATTCCGTTTTCTCACCAATTTCGTACTACCATATGTCCACCCTAACTAACTTGACCCTTCTGGACCCAATGGAACTGTCCGTGCCACCATCAAAGGTCATCTTGTGTAGTTATTATACCAAAGTCGCAGTTCATGCCACCATGATTATCGCAGCACACCAGGTGTCCTACCAGGCAAGACACCTTGCCATTTGCTGTTTATTTATTTTAGCTCATATTTTATGCATTATTTATTTTCTTTATGCAAAATAAACTGTGATACATGGCATAACTGTTAGAACTTACTGTTCATTTATATTTCCTGCTGTGTAATATTTTTCTTACAAATTAAACCTAGATTTAAGGGACCACCTTGTGTGTTGCATTCATTGGCCTTGACACGTTGTAAACACGAAGTTGTGTCGCATGTAGGACACGGAAGTGCGTGATTGGCTGGCCACCAGTACGTACAAGCCGTGCGATAGGAATAACCGCTAATAGAGGTTGCATGTTAGTTTGACTTAGCGGTTATAGTGGTTTATGTTGTGGATACAACATAGTAGGCATTGGGCGGGGAGGACAATTCTTTAGCGTATGGGCTTCGATGCACATTCCCTTGTGACCGTACGCTCCACTGGAGATGCGGGTTGACGACCCCTTATTATTGCTGGCCACTGACGTTCGTGGAACGATCATGCCTGAGGCCCCTGGTGCCCCAGGGGGGACTATGCCGATCCTATTTTTAGCCAGGGCCCATGCGTAGGAAGGATTGTTCTTAACTACATTTCACTTAGAACGGTTAGGCACCTTTATCCGTTAGGTACGAGTACTTTTGGTTTGGGTACTTGTATCTGACCGTGGCTTGGAACAATAACTTGTCGCGAATTAGTTCGTCACATCTTGTCCTTGTTTGGTTGTAGGTGTGACTTACTACTTCGATGAGAAGGTATTGAACCTTGTTGGGGTCCGAATACCATATTGGATTCATAGCATGGGAAGATACGTTACCGTGAATTAGTTTACCATCTCATGTCCTTGTTTGGTTGGGGGGATGGTACGCTCGTTCAGTAGGTGCGTATTGGAACATGTTATAATTCGATTTACTTATTTATTTGAGCAATATTTATTCAGTTTATATGGCATGATATTATGTGTCTTGTTACGTCCCTCTGAGGACCTGGTTATCTCTCCAGGTGTGTGCTATTATCTTTCGCAGGTACTCTATCTTTAGCCGTGATCATCGCTACTTATTCGAGGATGATTGCACCTTGGTCGTCTTCGCTTCGCTCGCCAAATTCATATCTTTCCTTATGTATTTTTCCTTTACTTGTTGCTAGTGGATTTATCTCCGCCCAACATATTGTATCAAGGCAATTCATTATCTTTATATGATGTCTTTTATTCATTTATTTGCGTGGATGAGATTAGTTATGGTTCTACTGCATTTTACAGCTTATGTATTCATATAAGGTTTCCATATATTGGAGTTTACTTCGTATGAATACAGCTGGCATGTCTACGTTCCTAGTCCTACGTATTTTGGGACTGGGGCGTTACATGTTTTTGTGGTGGCCCATGCAGGTCAAGATAAATTGTTTGGTTACTTTACCGTACCAAGCAAGCCTGCGAATAGGATTAGAAGTCTAGGATCTCATCCACATACTTGACCTCTTCCTTGATTTTATCTACCGTTTGACTTATCAATTGCATCTTGCTTGCTTCTTTCCATCCAAATTCTTATCTTCCTTCGTGCTTGCTAGAGTTTGACCCTACTAGTTAGATGTCCCAAAAGCCCTTAGCTTAATTCTTTAAGTTGGGTAGAAAACCCTCCACACACCCTTGACCATTAAGGGAATACCAATAGTATTATCTAAACCATAGAGACTAGAGGAATTCAACCCATTTGGTCAACCAAGCCTTGGTCAATAAACCTTAGAATGACGGTATAGGAATAAACAAGACTTAGATCCTTATGACTCTTAGACTATTCATATTTGTTTTTATTCATCTACCATCGTGCCTATATTTTTTACTATCTAGACTAATGATGCTAAAGTAGCCTAGTTTTGCAAGCTCAATTCTTCATCAAGCTTGTTCATGACATATGTTATTGGATGCATCCACTAATGTATTGTCTAATCAGAACCGGTACATGATGGTCTGATCAACCGAGTGCACTTTGGTTCGCTTTTGTCTATTATTCTACGTGGATGGAACATAGTTAAACTTACCCTTAGAACCCCAACCACGACTGCCTTGACAATTCCTTTGAAATTATTCAATCGTCTTTGAATCACGTATTCGTATTCGATAACGCCTCCTTCGAACTCTATATTCCTCTCGCCTTCACCCATTTAGAAGGACGAAAGCATGGTGCTTGAAATTCCTCTAGCCTTCCTATCGACTATGACCATTCTCACTCGATGTTGCTATATTTTTATCCTAAACTACTCGACCTTTCCCTCGACCCTAATTCTACAATCTTGACTTTCTAATCACTTAAATTTAAGGGTGATTACAACCGTCTCTTAATCATATCCTCAACCTAGACTACGACCATGTAAACTTCTTTAAACCCTTCTATCTACCGTTGTGCCTTCTCCTCCTTGTGTCCTCTCACCCCCTACTAATTCTTAATTTTGAGGACGAAATTCTTTTAAGTTGGGTATGATGTAAAACCCCTAAATTTCTACTAATTATTTTTTATTAATATTTTTACTGATTTAAAATTTTGTATTGTACGTCGTGCACGTCGCATAGTCGTATTGTACGTCGTGCACGGAATTTATTTTACGTTTTGCTCGACGAGTGCGAATATGTGCGAGGGTACATATTTTTAGAAAAATATTTTTTCCATTTTTATGGTTTCAAAATAATATATGTAATACTTATTTCTAGCTATCATTTTCAAGTTTATGATTTTAATTATGAAAAGCCTTTCATTTATACAGCTATAATAATAAATTATTTTTCCTATAAAATGGTAAATTAGAAAAGTATATCTATGTAAATTTTTCGTAATTATTTATTTGTTTATTTTAAATAAAAATGCAATTTTCGAAATTATTATTATTAATATTTTTGGAAAATATATTTCAAAATTATAATAGAGATTTAAATCATGATTTGAATCTATGGATTTATTTAAATAGTTAATATTTGAAATTTGATTTATTTCATTGATTTTAAACCAAGATTTTTAATTAGATTTAATTGGATTTGGATTTGGATTTAGATTTGATTGATTTAATTTAATAGATTTAATTATCTATTTTTGGGGTCCCTCGGTAGAGCCGCCCCCTCCCTCGGCAGCGCCCTCCCTCTCGTAGAGCCGTCCCCTCCCTCGGCAGCGCCCAACTCCTCGGCCCTGAGGTGGTCCCTCCTGCCCCCGGCGGCCCTCCCCCCGTGCGCCCCGGCCCCGGCCATCCCCGCTGCGGACTTCCTCCGCCTCCCCGCCTCCGCTCCCCCGAGGGTCCCTCCCCCTCCTCCCGCTCCGGCCCCCCTCGCCGGAGTACGTCCTGTCGTCGGTGGCTTCTCTCCTCCCACCCTCGGTTCTCGAGCCTCCCTCGGGACGCGCACCGTCCTCCTCTCCGGCGGCGGCCGTGTCTCCACCGGCACCGTTGTCCCCGCCCCGCGATGCCCGCTCTGGTCCCCGTCCCCGTCGCTCCCTCCGCCGCCCCCGTCCCCTCTCCCTCCCTTTTCTCACGTTTTCTCGTTAGCCGCCTCATCCCGGCGGTAGTTGGCGTCGCGCCCAGCCCACCCTCCCCTCCCCGGTGGGCTGGCCTGCTTCCTCCGCCGGCGCTCGCCTCAGCTATCCCCGCCCGCTGCCTGAGTTCCCCCCCCCCCCCCCGTCGGCCTTCTCGGCATCCTCCTTCTCTCTCCCTCAGCTCCTCCACCACCTCCTCCTTTGGTCTCCTCCTCCCCCTCCTCTGGGATCGGCCTCCCGCCAGAGTGATCCTGGCTCCGGGCGCCGCGGTGGTCTCCTCCGCAGCTTGCCCTCGCCCCCTCGCCGGAGCCGCAGCTCCCCGCCGCAGTCTTCCTTGCCGGAGCTCCCGCTCCCCGCCGTAGGCTTCCTCGTCGGAGCCCCCGCTCCACCTTCCCCGGCGACGCTCCGCGCCAGGCTGCGCGCTGGAGGGGGCCTCGTGACCCGCACCCTTCCCTTGGACAGTGCCCCCGCTCGGGCTGTGCGCCCTCGAGCCGCACGCCATGGGGGCAGCGTGCTCCTCGGGCAGTGGGTTTGACCCACTATCGGGTCATGCGCGTTGGGTAGCCCGCCCTCTTTTGTTTTTTGAATGTCGTTTCAAATTTCTATTTTCTTTTTTCTTTTCCCAAAAAAGAAAAGTTTTCATTCCAGGGCTGAGTGCCCACACCCTCCCCCCCACTGGGCTGTGCGCCCCCACGGGCGACGCAACCTCACCCTCCCTAGGGACCAGTGTGTCACCCAAAAAAAAGAAAAGAAATAGTTATCATGGTTAGGACGAGTCGCGTCTGAATGTATGTTAGGGGTCCCTCCCCCACTCTGTACGAACTTGGGCTATCTCCCGGTTCCACCTATCTTCCTGTATTTCAATGAAGGCGTTAGCCATTGTTTTATATATATATATATATATATTTTATATATATATATATATATATATATATATATATATATATATATATATATATAGTTGGTAATTCTTCTAAACTAGCAAGTATAAGATGGTTAGCAGTTATATATATAAATAGCTTACTAATCATTATTTTCTAAGTATTAATCAACAGAGTAATTAGTTAGTAGATTTATAAATTAGAAATAAATAAAGTGTTAGATATATAATGTTTAGAACTTAACAAGCTTGTCCCTATTACCAGGAGAATATACAGATTTTCTCTCCATTTCGATCTTTCAGAGCAAGGCAAGTACACCGACTCGAATCTTTTACTCTGTATTTCTGTCTTGCTTCATGTTCTCATATTGACACATTGTACACACGATTTTTATTGTTCATTGTTCATTGTTCATTGTTCATCGTTCATTGTTCATCGTTCATTGTTCAGTGCTCTTTACTTGTACATTGGGGTGAGGAAATACTACAGATATGTGACCAATCCTATATTAGCTAGGCATTGATTAATAGCTTAGGTCTCACATCGTGCACGTGTGACTCTAAGCCGTACCCTTATTCATGTGCTCATGTGCTCTTGTACCCTATACTACCCCAGCCGGTCATATATTCTGATAGTTATTTCAAATGCATGTTACACTGATAGTCTAGTTCATTATTCTGGATCTGGTACTATAGTTCATCATTATTCATGTACTACAGTTTCATGTTTCGGTTCTTGTACCATAGTTCATATTGTAGTTCATTATTCATGCATTTCAGTTTACTTTGTTTAGTGCTTCTTGTAGGGGTTGTACTTTGCTCTCTTCCTGAGAGGATACGTTACAGGTGTGCTTGATGATGTTGTACCACCTTGGGCCAGAGCCCGAGGATGGTGGAGTTGTGTTTCAGGATGGACTTAGAATTGCAGAGTTATAGTTGGATCTTCTCTTAGATTTGTTTTATTGATTTTTGTCATGTACTTTGTATTTGAGATTTCAGGATTTTATATTTTATTCAGGTTACCAGATTTGTCTCCGGATGACTTTGTACTAAATTTGACTTGGTGGATTGTGGTGATTTCTGGGAATGTTTATAAATGCTGTGGTGTTTTATATCATTGTGACTTGGAGTTTTCTTTAGTATTGTACAGCTTACTTCGTTAAGTCTATCGACGAAGGTTGGGCGTGTCCGACACATACCCTATTATTCAGCAGCGGGTCGTGACACAGACCCAACTTGAATGTCATTCGAGTGTGGAGGTGTCTAGCATTTGTGATGCTTCCAGAGTTGAATATTCAAAAACTGGGAATGAGGACTACGAAGACAATCTTCCTAGGTTATACTAAGAAGAGTGATGCTCGGAGGTTCCTTGATATTGAATCAAATCATATCATTGAATCTCGTGATGTATAATTCTTTGAAGACAAATTTGTAAGGCACAAGAACATTATTCTCGCGAATATTCCGGACAATAGTGGGTACATAGGAGGCTGGAGCTCCTAACGAAGATGTTGTCACGACCTGCACCCAGTTTTCGGACGCGAGCTCGTGAGCAAGCCAGCTACGTATCGAATGGACTCCAGCCCGACTCGAATACGTAAACGCTGTCAAGGCTAAGGTATACTGCCAAATCATGACAAACAACTCTAAATCTCAATCCATAATAAGAATATAAAACATGAATGAACACTATGGGTCATGGTCTGCAGCCCACTAGCATAAATGCCCGATAAGACTCTAAAGGAAATAACAAGAGTCTAAAACTGAATCAAAAAACAAGATATCTTATGATAAGGTATGAAAGCACGAGCGGATAATAAACACGAGAACGATACCTGAATCCCACAAGCGTATCTTCTCATCCGTCATCCAGAACTAGTAGCTATCTCCATGCACTCACTAAACCTGAAGAGATCATCAGGTCCTCAGGGGACATAGCAAGATACATAAAAACAAGCCTATCTAAGCAGTTTATCATGCAATAAAGAAAATACAGGAAATACACGAGAAAGATCAATCCACACGAAAATACGACTATACACGACTGGAAGAACCACTACGCCTAGACGAACTGCTGGAGAAGAACAAGAGAACACGATATCACGATGTCAATGGATAACCAATCGAATACACAAACCCTCGTCCCTAGTGTGGACTCGCAGGTTTGAACAACTACTAGTCCTCACCCCTAATATGGACTCGTAGGCTAGCATCACCCTCGTCCCTAGTGTGGACTCGCAGGTGTGAACCATATACTACTAACCCTCGTCCCTACTATGGACTCGCAGGCTAGCTTAACTACTAACCTTTGTCCCTAATGTGGACTCGCAGGTTAGCTTAACTACTAACCCTCGTCCCTAATGTGGACTCGCAGGTTAGCATAACTACTAACCCTCGTCCCTAATGTGGACCCGCAGGCTAGCATCAAGATTTTAAGACAAGGAGGTAAAGCAGTTCCGATATGACTTATTCATCCTATGACACGATGCGACTCAGTCCAAGTACAAGTGATGACACGACATGACCCAAATCATGATACACGAGAAAACCAATCCAATATGAACTACAAAGTTAACTAGGAACAAGAACTATATATACGTATATCCAATATGAACTACAAAGCTAAATATAAAGAAGGCTATATATATATACTAGCATGCATGATATACAAATCACATATAAATACTCAACTAGTAAAACTGTATAATAATATAAATATGCATGTAAATAAACTGTAGAGGGAGGCAAGGTATCTTGCTTGGAGGTTGCACGCAGATCCAACAAATATATAGTCAACTGATAAACCACGAAGTCCAAGTCATCACAACTGTCTCCGAAAGCTGAAACAGACAATGCCAACAGTCTCAAAATAGTCAAACTAGCTAGGATTGCATGTCCTTAAGTCCAATTCTGGACACAGGGACAAAACGGTAATTTTGGGCAAAAATGGTGTCCGCCGTTGGACCCGCTTTGCACCGAAAAGTGTGCCAGAGTCAATGGTCTCTAAAGTCGTCAAACTACATGTCTACGAATTCATTTTGATGATACGAACCCAATGGTATGTCCAATTTTGGATTCCTGTGGGCCATGCACAAAATCACCCGTTGAGTCGGACTGATATATATATATAAGGTAAACTTGGGCTAAAAAATTAATTTTATGGTTTTAGTTAAAGAAGGATATTTTGGGACTATTTAAAGTTATAAGATTTGGGCTTATAATATGTAGATACTTTTAGAATAATGATTATGTAAACAATATTCAAAATATAGTTTATAATGAATATAAACTATATATATATATATATATATATATATATATATATATATATATATATATATATATATATATATATATATATATATAGAGAGAGAGAGAGAGAGAGAGGAAGGATCAATATCCCCACACTTTTTGCATCCCCATGCATCCTCCTATTTGCACCATTGGAGGGTGCTTTAAGTCATCTAATCTTAACCGTTGATTTACCAATGGTTATGATTAGATGACTTAAAGCACATCCAACGGATGTGAACATGGGGATGCATGGGGATGCAAAAATTGTGGGTATGCCTATCCTTCCTCATATATATATATATATATATATATATATATATATATATATATATATATATATATATATATATATATAAGGTAAACTTGGGCTAAAAAACTAATTTTATGGTTTTAGTTAAAGAAGGATATTTTGGGACTATTTAAAGTTATAAGATTTGGGCTTATAATATGTAGATACTTTTAGAATAATGATTATGTAAACAATATTCAAAATATAGTTTATAATGAATATAAACTATTTTATATATATATATATATATATATATATATATATATATATATATAGTTTATACAGCTAATGAATATAAATCCTTATTAGTAATTTTAGAAATCAAATAAAATCCCAACCAATAAATCCCATTTAAATTTACTTATATAAAATTTATTTTTAAAATACCCATTATAAACAATATTTTGAATATTGTTTACATAATCATTATTCTAAAAGTATCTACATATTATAAGCCCAAATCTTATAACTTTAAATAGTCCAATACCCTTCTATAACTAAAACCATAAAATTAGTTTTTCAGCCCAAGTTTACTTTTATATATATATATATATATATATATATATATATATATATATATATATATATATATATATATATATATATATATATATATATATAAATTAAAAGCCCAAAACAATTTATTCACTTTTTTTACTAAAAGATATATATATACACACACACACACACACACACACACACACACACACACACACACACACACATATATATATATATATTAAACTATTGACTTTGGCCCAAAAGCCCATTCATTAACATAGGAAATTACAATACTTCAGCCCATAACTTTTCTAAACTTTTTCTTCTTCTTTTTCTTTTTTTTTATTTTTTTTTAAAGTGGGACTGAGCCCGGCCCAGTCGGGATCAGCCCATAACCATTCACCCTTTCAAACCCTTCTCAACTCCTAAATCCGAGAGGGACAGAGAAAGAGTGTGAGAGTGGGACACTCACCCAGCAGTGTGGTCGCACGACGCGGTGGGCAGGTGCCATAGACGGCGGCGTGGTAGCGCTGTGCTGGGCATTGCTCTACGGAGGAGGACCCCGACCTCGGCTGGAAACGCGGCTCACCTGAGTCTAGGCTCAGAGCGGATCGACGTGCTCGCTGGCGGCGGATCTGAAGGGCCTGCTCGGTTTGAGGCGGCACGCAGGCTGGAATCGGAACCACGATGCTAGATCGGACTGTGGGCCAGCGGAGGATCAGTACCGGAGGCTTTGGTCGGGCGCGCGACAGGGATGGTCCTAGAGGAGATGGTTAGGCTTCTTCTTTTTCTGGGTAGCATTTCTGTCAGCGGGCTGGTGTTGTTGCTCGATGGTGTTAGTGGAGTTTGGGGATGTCGGCCGTGGACGGATGGCCGGAGAAGGCAGTCGTCAGGGAGGAGCAATGGGCAGAAGGACGGTGGAGGTGAGTGACGACCAGGACGGAGTCGCGGAGGATGGTCGGGCTGCTGGGCAAAAAAACTAGGGATAGGAGTTTTTGGTTATTAGTGTCCTTATTGTATGTGTCGGCGTGTCGTATCATGGGCGACACGAACACAGAGATGGGAGGGTGTCTGAGGATGTCGGACACAAAAGACAAAAATATAATTGTAATATAAATTAGTGGACGAGAAAAGAGATGGACACGGACACGATGCATGACACAATAACTATAGTGGATGATGGTTGTGGAAACACTGTTTATGGCTAGTACGGTAAAAAGGGTTGGGAAAAATTAGGAGAGAAGGCCTCCTTGAATAGGAGTTGAACTTCGATTTCGATAAGGATTATTAGTCCTTGTAGATAAATCATCCCCTTTAATTTAAATCAATAAAATTTAAATAATTCAATCTAATCAAAATCCATTAGTAGATAACAATACTAATTAAAATCAACATCTAATATTATTAAAAGTTTAAATCATATAAATTCAAATCAAATTAAATACTTTATTATAATAATAACTTCAAATAATATTTGATGTCATCCAATAATGTAAAGTACATATTTTATAAATTCAAATCTTTATTTAAAAATAAATGGCAAAATCCATTCAAAAATAGTCATGATTTTTAAAACCATTTTTGGAAACCAACTTTTGAAAGACCAAAAATGATAACAATATATTTTATATTTCAAATAATAAAATTTGAGAACAAAATATCTTTTTATAAAACTAAATAGTATATTCAAATCATTCAATTTAAAACTAGTTTTTGATAACAAAATAATCATAAAATATCTTTTATAAAATTTTGATGAAATTACTTTTAAACACAATAATTAAAATAAATTCATAAAAAAATTAATATATATTTGAAAATTCGTAAAGAGGGTTTACAGCTACAATGTGCCTTAAAATATTAGTTTATTATGTGATTGGCTTAGGAAAAGATCAGGCTATTCCATATGACTGATTATACATAATTACAAGTAAAATATCAGGCCAGTCATATATGGAAAGCTATGCACAAGTACAAGTAAGATCAGGCTAAACCCTACGTGAGCTGAGGGTGAGCTATGCGCAACTATTTAGGGTATGATCACATAATCTATCAATATTTCTCTATCCCCTAATTAGTATGATGGATACAATCACGACTCTTCATGACAGGTATCAAGATACTAGCCCGTGAATCTATCATGTCATGAATCGTATATAATACTACAATATTGATATCATAGTAATCATCAAGATAATAAAAACTGTCAGAGAATGTACTCGTATGTGGTCTTGAGCAATGTACGAGGATCAGGATCCAAACTGGAGTCACACTGACCTAAATATGAAATATCAATGTCAATCAGAATTTTGGAATAATAATTAATTATTAACTAAGTCAAAATATGATTTCTAGATCAAAATTAGGTCTTGGAAGTCAAACTAGTTCAATACCTTGTTCTAGGGTCAAACTAGGTCAATACCTTGTTTCTAGGGTCAAATTAGTCATCACTAGGCTATACCTAGGTTTCTAGGTCCATTCCTTGAAGGTATTAGCTATACTAGCTAATATCACTAAGTATCATATATATATATATATATATATATATATATATATATATATATATATATATATATATATATATATATATATATGGAAAAAGGGTAAATTTTATTCCAAAATTAGGTCAAACAATCATACAATCAGGGATGGTCGTCCACCCTTCAGGTTGTCATAGTAGTTACATCGAAATCTATATTATGTAGAATTCCTATAGGAGGGGTGGTTAGCCCCTCGAAAATGCGCCGATTCTGTTCCTTTCAGACATGCCAGACAGAATCTGCAAGCCGTACTCTGGCGGTCTTCAACCAAACATGCCCTCTCCTTCTGCGATCTCGGATCCCAGTGATGATATCTCCAATCGCCCTGCATGTGTCACATTCTCTCAGTGCTCTGCGGCATTGCTCAGTCCAGATAAACCAGGACACCTCATACTCAAAGAACAAGTGTTGTAGGAACGAAATCGTAAAGCGAAATACTCTAGAGGGGGCGTGAATAGAGTTGGCAGCGGAATAATTCTAATTAAAAAATGTTAGTGGCAAGATCACAAAATAATAATCACAACTAAATAATGTAAAGGCAGAGATAAGAAAGCAAACGCAAAGACATCGATGTATACTGGTTTTCCTCTGTTGAGGACTAGTCCAGTCGGTAGAACTCTTGCTACCAGTTGAATCCACTATTGGCAAAACCGCAAGTTTTCTTATGAAGTCCTTACAACTTCTACAACGCGAGCTTTGATACGAAGAACTCGTCCAACTTCAATTGTGAAGAGGTATTCTTCTAATCAAGCCTTCTGATTACAATCACTCAGAAACTTCTAGACCGTACCGCACTGGCAAATCGACTAGAAGATTGTAATTGGCTTGGGATCTGAAAATTAAAGCTCGAGAAAACTCTTTGGAAGACTGAAAGCTTTAAGTAGAGAGAAGATTGAAAGTGAATGAGTGAGTTAAAATGATCGAAATTCTTCTTTATTTATAGGAGTTCCAAAGACAGAATTCTGGCAGAATTCGGGCAGAATTCGGGCAGAACTCGATGAGGAAATCTTGATCAAATCCGCAACTGCAGGAGGACCAAGTTCCAAAGAATTCAAAAATCAAAACGGCCACTAACCAAACTCTGGCCGAACTCTGGCCGAGTTCTGTCAGGGTTAGGTTAGGGTTTTAAAAATAGTTTTTGGAGATTTTTGAAAACCTTTTTGAAAAACCTTTTTGAAGCTTTTGTTAATATGAATGTTTTTCAAAACTAAGGACATTTTAAAAATATTTTGAAATCATTTTGGAATAGCCTATTTGCCAGTACGACTCGGTGTACAACGTATTTCTAGACTCAATAAAATGAAAAATACATTGCTCAAAGAAATACAGACTCGAACAGGCAAACAGCGCTTCGGTCTTGAACTGTGTAGATAGCTGTTCTTGATCATGTCCAAGAGTCCGAGACATCCTGACTAGCTTCATATATCGAGACAGAGTTTGATCAATTATTAAAATTAGTTTGACCATATGACCAATGGGCCAACAATCTCCCTCATTTTGATAATTGACAAACTATGAATGATATAACATCTAAGCTTGGAATAAAATCAAAAATAGTATAATTGTTCATGTCCTGCATTTTCTCAAAAGAATGTTAGATCTTTATTTTCTCCCCCGTTGTCACTTAGCAAAATAATTGCAAAAGAGAAAAACTCCCCCGTAATCAATGCATAAATAACAAACAGTGAAGAAACACAAAAAAAATCATGACAAATGGTAGAAATAGTAAAGAAATTAGAATGAAATTACAAGCATGTATTTGTCTCAGGCAGTTTATAACAGAGAATTGTTTCACAGGTAGTTTATAATATAGAAAAAGATAAAGATGCTATAAATAAATGAATAAACTGATGTGAAAGATAAAACTACGAATCCATAAAGATAGAATGATGTTCAAGAGACATCAAATAAATATCCAGTACAAGTCTGATAATAAAAAGCTAAAAAAAAAGAAACTTGGAATGTCGGAGCATTTCCAAGTATATAGTAGATAATATCTAAGTCTAAAAAATCAGCTAATATCACATCATCACATCTCCTCATCATCATCAGCATGACCGGCATGTCCAGAAGGACCAGCTCCAGAAGTACCAGCGCCAGAAGGGTGAGGAGGGACGTCAGTATAAAACTCACCAACATAGTCTCGAGGAGGAGCACGGTCAGAACGGTACCAATCATATGCGTTACCGGGCTGAAAGTAGGCATGAACAGTCTCATCCTCACAGCGGTAACTAGAGAAGGCTGGATCTCTAGGAATAGAACCGGCAGAATGTCTAGTCTGAGCAAATCGGTAATCAGCGAGAGAATTTGCTATCGCTTGATAACGAGTGACGTCGCGGAACTCACGTTCGCGGGCCATATCCGTCATCGAGACGTGCAAATCAGAAAGATGCTGGTGTATGCTCTCAAAGGTCAGGGCATACTGCTGAGGTGGTGGAGGAGGTGGAGCAGTAGTAGGAGCTGTAGGAGGAGTAGCAGCAGTCATACTACGACGAGATAGCTTAAGAAACTTGGGCTCAGGGTCTTGAGTACAAGTAGACAAATCAATATCAAAATGCTGGAAGATGCGTGGGAGAATCATCGCATAAGAGAGATTTCTATCTCTTGCACGACAATGTCCCATCATCTGGATAATGGTCTTAGGGGCAGAAAAAGGTATTCCCTTAAGAATGTGATACATAGCAGATAATTCAAGTGATGTGACATTATCCTTTGAAGTAGACTTCGAAAGGAGAGTGGAGTAAATGATACGATGTAATTCATAATTAAACAAGTTCAAGTTGTTTGCCTTGAACTTTCCTGAGCGAACTCGATCAGGTGCACAGAGTTCAGCTTTGAAACTAGCAAGTATCGTGCCGTCGAGGAAATCAAATTCAGTGATATCAACAAGCGGTTCACCTTCGTTAGGAATACCAAAGATTTCTGCTAAGAGGACATCATTGAAATTGATATCTAATCCGCCAACACGAGTACTTACGTCAAACGTGTTTAATATGATATTGCAGTAGAAAAGTCTAATGGCATTAGTTGCTACTGAGAAACAAAGTTTAACAAAATATTGTAACCCTAATGCCTCAAAATAAGGGCGGCGTTCTGGAAACACAATCCACTTGATAGGAGCGCCTGTGCATATGGATCTCATGGAAAAGTCTCCATACCACAGAAGGGCTTGATCTAGGATTTGAAAATAAAACCCATCGAACGCGCCGTCGCTCGATTGGACTGGCAAAAAGAGAGAATCCGTGGGTGGATTCGAAGATGATCCTTCCTCACTAGGATTGGTCGTCTTCTTCCTCTTGAAGGGGTTAAATCCCTTAGGTGCCATTGTGCAAATAAAGTAAAATGCACGAAATTGAAAGAAGGAGAAATACGGAGTTATACCTCCCGAGATTCAAGTATGTTGTAGAGGACAACGATCTCCGCACGAATCCAAAATTTGGATGGATTTCACCACGTAGATAGGAAGAAACGGAGTGGTGAAGAACTAGGGTTTGGGGGCTCTCGCGCGGCTGATGTTGCTGTTATGGTGGAGTTTAGAAGCAATGAAGAAGAAAGGCTCTCGGGTTCTGGTTATATAACCAGACACCACTAACCGAACTCGGGCCGAATTCGGTCAGAATTCTGGCCGAATTCGCCTAGGGTTCTGTTAGTTGGTTTCTGCCACTTTCTTTTTCATTTGCTCATTTCAAAGATTTAATTCAAAGATTAGTAATTTCAACCTTCAATTAATATAATTGATATTATTTTATGGATTAAATATCGTCACACAGCAACTGTCTCAGATTAGCTGTAGGAGTACTGTCCCAGCTGGCGGAGGTTCACCGGAGAACTCTTAAGTACCGCTTCGCTTCAGCCGTAGTTGTGGTGACAGACAGACTCTTTATTGACTTGTTTCTAACACAGTTTTTGCGTATTGAAATATAATCATAAAACAAAATCAATTAACATTATTGACGTCCAAAATTCCTAATTCTCGACGTAAATAATTGAAACGATCTTCTGCTAGAGGTTTTGTGAAGATGTCAGCTAATTGATTCTCAGTATCTATGTACACAAGGTCAATATCTCCATTTTGATGATGATCTCTAAGAAAATGATGTCGAATCTCGATATGCTTAGTACGAGAGTGACATACTGGATTCTTAGTCAAATTAATTGTGCTCGTGTTATCACAGAAAATAGGAATATGTGTGTAAAATAAATCATAGTCTTCCAAGGTTTGTTTCATCCACAGAATCTGAGCACAACAACGTCCTGCGGCGATATACTCAGCCTCTGTTGTTGATAGGGCTACAGAATTTTGCTTTTTACTAAACCATGAGACTAAAGCCTTGCCTAAGAAATGACATGTGCCACTGGTACTTTTTCTATTAACTTTGCATCCAGCAAAATCTGCATCCGAATAACCAATAAGTTCAAATGACTTAGTTTTGGGATACCATAAGCCAACAGAAGAAGTGCCCTTAAGGTATCGAAATATACGCTTAACTGCGCACAAATGTGATTCCTTTGGATTAGCTTGAAAACGTGCACACATGCAAATACTAAACATAATATCTGGACGAATAGCAGTTAAATAAAGTAAACTACCGATCATACCTTGATACTTACGTGTGTCGACCGGCTTGCCTTGTTCATCATTATCAAGCTTTGTTGAAGTTGCCATCGGAGTGCCAATAGGTTTGACATTGTCCAAATCAAACTTCTTTAGCAAATCTTTTGTGTGCTTGGCTTGATTTATGAATGTCCCATTGTCAGTTTGTTTGATTTACAGTCCGAGAAAGAATTTCAGTTCTCCCATCATGCTCATCTCAAACTCATTCTGCATACACTTAGAGAATTCTTGACACAGAGATTCATCAGTAGATCCAAATATAATATCATCAACATAGACTTGTATTAAGAGAAGCTTGCCATTAAAAGACTTAATAAAAAGTGTAGTGTCAACCTTGCCTTTTGAAAAACCGTTGTCAAGTAGGAAAGAGCTTAGATGATCATACCAAGCACGAGGGGCTTGTTTTAAACCGTATAAAGCTTTCTTCAACTTGAAAACATGATCAGGGTTTTTAAAATCTGTGAAACCTGGAGGTTGTGCTACAAAAACTTCTTCTTTTATAAAATTATTTAA
The DNA here is from genome assembly GCA_029216955.1 of Iris pallida. Taxonomy (NCBI): domain Eukaryota; kingdom Viridiplantae; phylum Streptophyta; class Magnoliopsida; order Asparagales; family Iridaceae; genus Iris; species Iris pallida. The sequence continues at coordinate 5,651,396 of JANAVB010013398.1, forward strand.
AAATGCACTCTTGACATTCATTTGAAATAATTTAAAATTATGAAAACATGTAAATGCACATAACATGCGAATGGATTCTAATCTCGCAACTGGGGCATAAGTCTCATCGTAGTCGATACCTTCTTCCTGATTGTATCCTTGAGCTACAAGTCGAGCCTTATTACGAGTCACTAAACCATTCTTATTAAGTTTATTTCGGAATACCCAACGGGTGCCAATAACCGGATGATCAATAGGCTTGGGAACAAGTTCCCAAACTTGATTCCGTTCAAATTAGTTTAATTCCTCTTGCATAGCATCTATCCAAAAATTATCACTACATGCTTCATCAATGGTTTTGGGTTCTAGCTGTGAAATGAATGCAATACTAGAAACAATATCTCTACTGGATGTACGAGTACTTACACCTTTGGTAATATCACCAATTACCAAATCCTTTGGATGATCAGCCGTAAATTTTAATCTTTTCGGCAGACTCTGGAGGTAGCTGGTTCCTGGATCTTCTCTAGGAGGATCAGCTAGTGCTGAGCTTGGTTGAGAATCAGCTGGTGTTGAGCTTGGTACAGTTAGGTCTTCGTCATAGTCATCGATAGTCATTTGATTCAATTCATCAAAGGTGACGTTGATTGATTCTTCGATGATCATAGTTCGTTTGTTGAAGACTCTGTATCCTTTGCTCTTGGCCGCATAACCTAAAACTATACCTTTATCGGCCTTTTCGTCAAACTTTCCCAAATTGTCTTTTGTATTAAGAATAAAGCATTTACAACCAAATATTCTAAAATATAAAACTGATGGATTTCTATCAAACCATAACTCAAATGGAGTCTTCTTCGATTTAGGTCGAATTAGAACTCTATTGAGAACAAAACAAGCTGTATTGACAGCTTCAGCCTAGAAATATTTGGGTAGACTAAACTGGTTTAACATTACTCTGGCCATTTCGGATAGAGTTCTGTTCTTACGTTCCACAACTCCATTTTGTTGTGGAGTCCTAGGGTAGGAGAACTCGTGTACGAAACCGTGTGTGTCACAAAATTGCTCAAACTCTGCATTCTCGAATTCGCCTCCATGATCGCTTCTAATACGAGTGATCATGTAACCTTTTTCATTCTGTACTTTCTTGCAAAAGGCGACAAATTCGGATAATGCATCATTCTTGCGTGTCAAAAAGTATACCCACGTGTATCTAGAGTAATCATCTACAATTACAAAAGCATATAGCTTACCTCCGAGGCTAGCAACTCTGCTAGGACCAAATAAGTCCATATATAGCAATTGTAGAGGTCTAGTAGTACATACTGAGTTTATTGACTTTAATGTGGATCTGGTAGCTTTGTTCTTTTCACATTGACTGCATACCGAATCCTTCTTGAATGTTATGTCCGGTAAACCGCGTACTAGCTTCTTCGTGGATAATCTTGAGATTGTGTCCATATTTGCGTGACCGAGTCTCATATGCCACAGATGACTCTCATCACTTTTAGCCATTAAGCATCTACCTGAAATGTTAGTTTCTTCCAACAAATAGAAAACATATATGTTGTCTTCCCTGATACCTTCAAAGATAGTACTACCAGTTGAGCTATCAACTATAGTACATTTGTCTTTGCCAAAGTTGATGCCATAACCATGATCAGCTAAATGACTTATGCTGAGTAGATTATGTTTCAACTTGGTAACCAGACAGACATCCTTAATCACATGATAGGGAGACTTACCAACATCACCGATACCAATGATATACCCTTCCAAGTTATTACCGAAGGAAATATAACCTTCCTTCTTTTTCTTCGACAGTGTTGCAAATAATATAGCATCACCGGTCATATGCCGTGAATAACCGATGTCGAGGATCCATTTGCTTTTAGCATATGAAAGGTGTTCCACCTGATCGGATGCCATAAAGCATACATTTGCAGCGTCTTCTGATTGTTCATTTTTTGAGTCGCTGGCTTCACTTTCATGCCATATGCTGGTATTGGCATACATCCGTGATGTTGATCTCTTCAGGTTCCCTTTTTCATACTTGTTGTTCTTCTTGCTTGATGATGAGTTTGTAGGACAATCCTTCTTCATGTGTCCCTTCTTCTTGCAGCCATAGCAGACAACATCATCTTGATATCAGTTCTTGCTGCTGTTGTTTTCTTTGGCTTTCTTCTCATATCTCATGAATCATTTGAATTTCCTTGCTAGGAGTGCCTGATCTTTAGTATCAGATTCACTGCTGTCTGAATCACCTTCAGCAGCTTTTCTGTGCTGAGCCTTAAAAGTGATCGTCTTCTCCTTTGGTGTAGGTTCTTCAAAATCTTGTAGCTCCAGTTCATGAGTGAGTAGCTTACCCATGAGTACTTCGAGGGACATAGTTGTGAGGTCGTTCCCTTCAATGATTGCAGTAGCCTTTGGAATCCAGTTTTTGGTAAGTGCTCGTAGGAGTTTGCGAATCTTTTCAGGGTTACTGTAATCTTTGCCTAGGAAGGACAAAAGATTTACAATATCCAAGAATCTTTTGAACATTTGAGTAACTGTTTCGTTGGGCTTCATCTTGAACACCTCATACTCTTGAGTAAGTCTGCTGACCTTTGATTCTTTGACTTGAGTCGTGCCTTCATGTGTGACTTCAAGAAGCTTCCATACTTTATTTGCAGTTGTGCAGATAGACACCCTGTTAAATTTAGTTCTGTCTAAAGCACAAAATAAAGCGTTAATAGCACGTGCGTCAAGACTGGCCTTTTTTTTTTCTTCCTCTGTATATCTGTTATGGGGTTTTTCAACTAAAACTCCATCAACATTTATACGAGGTGGCTTTTGATAGCCATCAATAACAATAGACCATAAATCAAAGTCAAGTGATTTTAAGAAGAAACTCATCCGTGTTTTCTAATAGGTATAATTCGTACCATCAAACAGTGGAGGTCTGTTTGTGGCCTGGCCTTCACTTGTGAATTTTATAGTTGCCATGTGTTGTGCTGTGATTTATATAACAATTAGTTAAATGAATAAATAATTACAATGTTACCTTGTTTTACCTGTAACACCCGCTCTGATACCAATTATATGAACGAAATCGTAAAGCAAAATACTCTAGAGGGGGGTGAATAGAGTTGGCAGCGAAATAATACTAATTAAAATGTTAGCGGCAAGATCACAGAATAATAATCACAACTAAATAATGTAAAGGCAGAGATAAGAAAGCAAACGCAAAGACATCGATGTATACTGGTTTCCCTCTGTTGAGGACTAGTCCAATCGGTAGAACTCTTGCTACCAGTTGAATCCACTATTGGCAAAACCGCAAGTTTTCTTACGAAGTCCTTGCAACTTCTACAACACGAGCTTTGATATGAAGAACTCATCCAACTTCAATTGTGAAGAGGTATTCTTCTAATCAAGCCTTCTGATTACAATCACTCAGAAACTTCTAGACCGTACCGTACTGGCAAATCGACTAGAGGATTATAATTGGCTTGGGATCTGAAAAGTAAAGCTCGAGAAAACTCTTTGGAAGACTGAAAGCTTTAAGTAGAGAGAAGATTGAAAGTGAATGAGTGAGTTAAAATGATCGAAATCCTTCTCTATTTATAAGAGTTCCAAAGACAGAATTCGGGCAGAATTCGGGCAGAACTCGATGAGAAAATCTCGGTCAAATCCGCAACTGCAGGAGGACCAAGTTCCAAAGAATTCAAAAATCAAAACGGCCACTAACCGAACTCTGGACGAACTCTGGCTGAACTCTGGCCGAGTTCTGTTAGGGTTAGGTTAGGGTTTTAAAAATAGTTTTTGGGGATTTTTGAACCTTTTGTTAATATGAATGTTTTTCAAAACTAAGGACATTTTAAAAATATTTTAAAATTATTTTGGAATAGCCTATTTGCCAGTACGACTCGGTGTACAACATATTTCTAGACTCAATAAAATAAAAAATACATTGCTCAAAGAAATACAGACTCGAACAGGCAAACAGCGCTTTGGTCTTGAACTGTGTAGATAGCTGTTCTTGATCATGTCCAAGAGTCCGAGACATCCTGACTAGCTTCATATATCGAGACAGAGTTTGATCAATTATTAAAATCAGTTTGACCATATGACCAATGGGCCAACAAGTGTAACATAGACTCATTGTCTACTTCAGAGATTACACACTTTGGGTTGGGCACCTGGATCCCAAAGGAGATGTGTCTGTCCCTCGTCAGCAGCCGATCAAGAAGCAACCGGTAGACACATAGCTGTATCTTACGAGCCAGACCCTTGTACCATACGAATTTATAGTCTGCACTAGGGGAAAGTATGACGCACAAGGTTGTAGCATCTATGAAACTGAAACTCCCCAGTACCCCCAGTAACCCCCGGTGGATACCAGGTCCAACAATCTGCTGGCTGAGTCGGATCTATCCCAACCGCACGAATGGCCTCTCCAAGCTCTACTGTATGACGGTATACCTCCGATCTACACTCTCCATTTCTGATAATATGCTGGCAGGTCAACCCCCTACCAGCCTCCCTGTGGGTCCGGTAGTCCAGAATCTTAATCAGAGATTGACGCTCTAACCATAGATCCCGCCAGAGGTCAGTCCTAGTGCCATCTCTCATAGTCCTCCAGATTGATGATTTGAGTACGACTCTGTGGCGTAGAATATGCTTGACCTACTCCACCCTCCTCCCAAGGCCGGTAAAGCTACTTCCAAGAGATCGCATGTATGCCCCCCCTCTAGATGAAGTTGGCACAAATGCTCTCTACCTTTCGGATGGTGACAACAGGAACCAGAATAGACTGGAGCCATAAAAGTGCCAGTGTCGAGATGACCGATCTAACTAGCTCAATACGTCCACCAAACAATAGGCCAGTAGCCTGCCACCCTTCAACTCTCCTCTGAGCATACTCCACCAGACTGTGACAATCCAGGTCCCGAGCATAATTGACTATCAGAGGTACTCCTAGATATTTTATCGGGAGATTGCTTCTATCAACTCCCAAAGCTTTCGCTCGTTCCTCCTTCAGAGAGCATAGGGAGCTGAAGTAGACACGACTCTTCTCTCGGTTCATTTGGAGCCCAGTATAAGTTTCTATTTCTTCCATAATCCCAGAGATCGTGGTCATTCCTCCCATAGAGGGGTGGAGGAAGACCAGGAGGTCATTAACATAGATGAGATGAGTAACAGGGGGCTCGATCCTCCTGAACAACGGGACCAGCCTCCCACTGTGAACTGCCTTATCCATCAGGCAGGTGAAGTACTCCATGACAAGTGTGAACAAGTAAAGAGACAGGAGGTCACCTTGCTGGAGTCCTCGGTTGCTGCGAAAGAACCCAAACGGAGTACCCTGGATGAGTACAGAGAAGGTAGGGGTCGAGATGCACTCCCTAATCCTCGTAATCCATCACTCATCGAATCTCATGGCTAGCATCAGGTGGCACAGGAAGCCCCTATTGACCATGTCATAAGCCTTCTTCAGGTCCAGCTTCACATACGCCTTCTTCCCTCCTAGTTTATTGAACCCTCTCACCATCTCGTGCGCTAGAAGACTGTGCTCAGCAATCGATCTCCCCTATATGAAAGCCGCCTGGTTCGGAGAGACCAAGGGTAACTCCTCTTTCCAAAAAATTTAAAATATTTTTTATTATTATTTATTTGATTTAAAAGATGATTTTTAGAATTTTATAAATAATTATTTAGTTAATTATTACAGTAGATGACTTTAGCCATGGTTGGGTTTTGAAGTACAAAACGACTAGAAATCATGGCACAGATAGCATGGTCGTGTGCCTTGACTAGTGTATTAGTCATACCAGGGAAGATCCAGCCATAAGTATGTCCTAACTAGGAAAACTAGGCCAAGTTGCAACTTAACCTCTAAAGATGTTTTAATTATTTAGATTATTGACTTTTAGAAGACCAGTCGTACCAAACCAACCCAAACCCGTGTAGGCACGTAGTGAGACCAAAGGCGTTCATGTAGACGTATGTCGTATCACTATTCTAATTTAGTGATCTGGTAGCCGATTTCACAAAAGGTGGTTGTATATATATATATATATATATATATATATATATATATATATATATATATATATATATATATATATATATTATAAGTTCTTAATACTAAATAATGTTTTATTGATAATATAGTAAATAATTTCCTTAACAAATATGTTAGATTTTGGGATTAATCTAGATTATATATACATGTGTATATATAAAGAAATATATTCATAGTATATAAAATTTAGGCTTTTATGTATATATATATATATATATATATATATATATATATATATATATATATATATATATATATATACACACACACACACATAAAAGCCTAAATTTTATATACTATGAATATATTTCTTTATATATATTTTATATATATATATATATATATATATATATATATATATATATATATATATATATATATATATATATATAGCTCTCGCGTGCACAACCCTAGCGCCACGATGGTGACTTCTGCAATTTCCTCAACCTACGCCGACTCCTGCTTGGCCGTTGGCCAGGCCGGTGCCATGGCTGTGCACAAGTCCTTCGCAGATGCGGTCGCAGGCCGAGTTGATACTCCTCCCAGACTTGTTGCTCGTGCGGTGTCCTCCTTTAAAGGAGTGCCTGCAATTTCGTTTACTGTAGAAGAAGAAGAAGCCCTTGCGGCTCCGTTGAAATATGCTCTCATTGGGAAGTTTTCGCACAATAAACCTCCGATTGAGGTCGTTCAAAAGGTTCTACAAGGGTTTGAGTTCAAAGGATCGATTAAGGTGGGTGTCATTGATCGTAAACATATACTGATTAGACCTACTATTGAAGAGGATTATTTGAGGCTTCGATCTAAGGAGATGTGGTTCATAGCTCGTGCTCCAATGCGGATCTTCAAGTGGGAACCAGATTTCACACCTTTGATCGAATCGGCCTTCATGTCGGTGTGGGTCAACCTCCCAGACTTACCACATCACTTATATGCCAAGGATGCGCTCTTTGCGATCACATCGGCGATCGGGACACCACTCAAGATTGATCGGGCAACTGAAGAATAGGCTCAGCCAAGTATGGCTAGGGTTTTTGTTGAGATTGACGCTGGGAAGCCTTTGCAGCGATGAATCCGCATAAACTTAGCGAAGGGAAGGAGTTTTTGGCAGAACGTAGAATATGAGAACACGCCGTTGTATTGTAATCATTGCTTTCATCAAGGACATATAGTGGATTCGTGTAAGCTGAAGAACAAAGGGAAGGCAGTTATGTAGGAGGTGGAAACTAAACCAATTGTAAACACCAAGATGACCACGCGTTAAACCCACACACAATTGCATGTCACATCAAATTTTCCAAGAGTAGATGATGGTGTTAATGCCATTAATGAAGCCACTAATCCCTCGGGAGGGGGGAATAATGATGATCCTACTGCAACTCAGCCCGAACAAACTGTGACGCCATCTCACGTCCTCCCAGAAGCCATTACTCAGGTTCCATGTGGGCCAATCAGCAATGTGCATTCGTAGGCTTTCCCGGCTGCAGAGGAATGTATGGTAATAATGATGACATGACGGTGGCGGTCATTCCTGATCATGCAACTACCGATGCCAACTTGACGCTATTGGGGGATATGGAAGAAGGAGAGGTTCGGGGTCTTCACAGTAACTGGGCGGACATTGTGGAGAAAGAAGAATTGAATGCTCGGGATGGTGAAGGAACGTCTGATCTCATAGGGGAAGCCTTGCCCTCGGACAATGAAGAAAACACAGACGAAGGCATTGGAGTACAAGACATGCATCAAGAGCCTTTGCAGCACGAGATGCAGGCTACAATGGGACTCACTCAAAAGCGTAAAAGAGGAAAAAGCAGGTGGAGCCATCTGATCGAACCACGTGCTCGGCTGCAAGCAAGGTACAAGCTGGTATTTCTCAAACTCTTAATATATAATTTCCTGATATGGAATGTTCGGGGAGTCGCAAATACAATGACTCTTAAAAGGCTGAAGACACTTATAAGAGTTTGTAAAGTTAATTTAGTAGCTATCATTGAGCCTAAAGTGGATAGTGAGCAGCTTCTTCGCTATCGGCTCAAACTGGGATTCTCCTCTGCTTTTTATAATGCCAAGGGGAATATCTGGGTTATGGCCAAAGCAAATTGTTATATTTTGCTTGTGGATGAGTTCAAGCAGGCCGTTTCAGTTAGGCTTGTGGATCCTGTCCTACCAGTCGAGACCCTGTTATCGATTGTTCATGGGGATAACAAGAAGGAAGGACGTAGGCTTCTTTGGGACAGATTGTTACAGCTACAGTGCTCGCAGCGGTTGCCTTGGATCGTCGGTGGTGATTTTAATGATGTTATGCGAGTGGAGGAAAAATTGGAAGGTAGACGTGCTGAAGCGGTGTCCATACAAGAGTTTGCCAACTTCCAATTGACAGCGGGAGTCTCTGAATTGCCTTTCACAGGAAGCTCATATACTTTGGTCAAGTCAGACAATTCGGATCGGCGTGCCTCGCGATTGGATAGGGTGTTTATGGATAGCACGTAGCATCAATTGGCCCCTAGCTCTGTAGAAGAACACTTGAACCGAGCTGAGTCTGATCATTCACCTATCATTGTTAGACTATTGGCTCAACAGCAAGGTATTCGAAAGCCTTTCAGGTTTTTGGATTTTTGGACTAAACATGAAGATTATTTGCAGCTGATTCAGGAAGCTTGGAACTCGGTGGATCATCATCATGGCATCACCAAGGTTGCACTCCGCTTGGATGCATGTAGGACAGCATTATCGAAGTGGAGTAGAGCTACATTTGGGGACTTATTTCAAGCAATGAAGAAAGCAGAGGACAAGGTCCTTGCTGCTGAATTAGCATTTGAAGCTGAAGGCTCAGAGGAGAATAGAGTTGCTCTTGCCCAGAATACAACGTTACTCAAACAACGTGTTCGTATTGAGGAGGAGTATTGGAGACAAAAGTCCAGGATGAAATGGGATCTAGAAGGAGACAAGAATACAACATATTTTCATGAATGTGTTAATTTCAAGAAGAAGGCTCTCCGAATCCACTCGATCTTCACCTCTACTGATATATTATTGACTGATAAATCAAATATTCAATCATATGTGGTTGATTACTACTCGGCATTGTACCAGAGAGGGGGTATCAAAGAAGATGATGACTTACTCTCGGTGATCCCATGTTTGGTCGAGGATTATGAAAATGACCGTTTCATAGCTCTTCCGGCTAAGCAAGAGCTACTTGACACTATTAAATCATTGGATATGAATAGTACGTCGGGACCCGATGGGTTTAGTGTTAAATTCTTTCTGAGCAGTTGGGAGATCATTGGTGATGATATAACCGAGGCCGTGGGTATGTTCTTTGAGGGTTTCTCTCTTCCTCGAGCCATTACGAATACATTATTGGTGTTGATACCCAAGATCAAATAGACGAAATATTTCTCGGATTATTGACCGATCAGTCTTTGTTCAGTGCTCAACAAAATTATTTCGAAAACCCTTGGCATGAGATTGGCTCCTTTACTTCCCAAGCTGATTTCTCCTGAACATAGAGGCTTTGTTCGAGGCCGAGAAATTGTGGACAATATTGTCCTTGCTCAAGAAATAGTTGCTAAGATGAACAAGAAGCATTGGGGTGGCAATATTGCGATTAAGTTGGATATGATAAAGGCATACGATCGAGTGGATTGGAGATTTATGCTCAAGGTGTTGCGTAGGTTCGGCTTTCATAACAAATGGGTAGACATGATGTTACGATTGCAGAATAATGTTTGATTTTCACCGCTGATCAACGGGGAAGCTGCGGGTTATTTCCAGGCATATAGATGAGTTCGTCAGGGTGACCCCATATCTCCAGCTTTGTTCATCCTAGCAGCTGAGGCTCTCTTCCGAAGTTTGAAGCTTTTGCCGTCCACCGAAGGGTTCACACCATTCATCTCTCCCAGAGGATGCATGCCTATAACCCATTTATCGTATGCTGATGATGTTTTTTTTGTTCTCAGCAGGTGATTTACGTTCGATATCATTGGTTCAGGAGACTCTGCGCAGATATAAGGAAGCGTCAGGACAAAAACTAAATGTGGCCAAGACCAGACTTTATGTTTCGGAGAAGACTTATCCTGATCGAATAACTGAGCTGGCTAATCGAATAGGGTTTGCCATTGGTTCACCACCGTTCACATATCTTGGTTGTCCTATGGCTGCTGGCCATAGAAATGCAGATATGTACGAAGAACTCCTCAGCAAGATCCGGGCAAGAGTTGATGGTTGGCACAACAAAATTTTATCACCTGGGGGAAAATTAGTTTTACTAAAATCAGTGCTCACATCAATACCTGTTTACACACTAGCGGCGTGTAATCCCCCGTGTTCAGTGTTAAAGTGCATGGAGGCTATGTTTAGTACTTTCTTCTGGGGTTCAAGCAATGGAGCACCTAAAAGAAAATGGTTGGGTTGGGAAGCTATTGCTCGAACCAAGTCGGAGGTTGGTTTGGGAGTCAAGAGATTGGAAGACATTATGAAGGCTTTCACAATTAAGTTGTGGAGGAAATTCAGAACACAGGAGAGTCTCTGGATTCAATTTTTTATGTTGAATTATTATTCCCAGGCGAACCCAACTGATGTGATGATCACGTCGAACTCTTCACATGTTTGGAAGAGGTTATTGGCTGGGAGAGAGATGGCTGAGCAGTATATAGTACAAGAAGAGATGGGGCTGCATTGGCGTAGGGTGTCGGGGAGGTTTACTCTAGCATCTGCGTGGGATATTTCTCGAAGACAATGGCCGCTCAATCCATCTTTCATTCATATATGGAGAACTTGTATCCCTTATAAATGGTCAATACTGTTGTGGCGGGTGCTTCATTGTAAACTTCCTACGGATGAGCATATCATGAATATAGGATACAGCATGGCTTCTAAATGCCATTGTTGCACTCTTAGTTCGGTTGAGACAATGGAGCATATCTTTCATGAAGGCGAGATGGCTAGGGAGATATGGATTTCTATGCAGCAAGAATTCCCGATCAAGGGAAGGAGTATGTCATTGATTCAAAGATTGCACAAATGGTGGCGTGGGAAGCATCTTCACCAACGACAGATAGGAGTTGGTGCGATTATATGGGTGTTGTGGAAAAATCGAAACAAATGGCGCTATGAAGGTTACAAGTTATCGAAGGAGGTACTGGTGAAGGAGATCCATAGACAGATCTCTAAGGCCTCAATCAAATGTTCGCATTAGTTGTGAGTTCCTAGTTTGTAGTATGACAAAGGGTTTGTACTTGACATTTTGTCCTTTGATTGATGGTATGTTTTGAGTCATATGGTCTTATGTAAATATAATTATATCTGGTCTATATCCTATACTTGAATTTACATATATTTATCGGTATATATATTCTTTATAGGCCTGGAGCCCATATGAAGTATTAATTGCAATTGTTGACTATATATATATATATATATATATTATATGCAAGTTGTTGGGCCTACAAGGCAATATGAGAGGAGTGTCTATTTGTTTAGAACATAATTCCTGTTTGAACCCACCCCAAATTACCACGTCTTAAGTAATCTATCAACCCAGCTCGGCCCGCACGGTTCCATACAAGCGACGTAGTGTATATAAACACAGGAAAACCCTAATTCTTCTTCAGCCACCTCCTTCCCACATGTTCGTCTTCTTCCTACAAACGCCCCATTATGGTCGACCACCACTGCCACCATGATCTGGAACCCGACTCCACCTCCATCCCTCGCAACCGCATCCTTGCGCTTCCTTGGCTTCAAACGTGAGCCGCCAGGAGTGCGTCGGACGCCCTGCCACATACCCATCACCACCACCTCCCGATGCGAAACAACCATGGGAGCGTCGAGCACTTCACGGTCGGGGCAGCCATACTGTAGGAAGATCAGTGGCTAGCAGAGCCTCGACGACATCCCCAAGTGCTCCTCGTCGGTAGAACCCCGCGGACGCCTGCCTGGGATTCCCCTCCCTCTGCTGGTAGTTACTGTGTACCAAAACATGCAGCAGTAGGCGAGCCAGCACAGAACAGCGTGACCTCCACCTCGCCGAGTCCTGCGTCAGCCGAGGCAGCAGTCGCTACGGTCACCGGGTCGTCGCAGCATCCACTATGACGTCGACTCATGCCAACCCTGCATGCGACCATGCACTGTTGCTGACTTCGTCGACATTGACGTGGGAGCGCTGTACCCCTCGACAACCCCAGAGTTCCCTGCTACACACGATAGTGTGATACCACCAGTCGGCACCAAGCCGAGCCGTACCCCTCCGAACAGTACATCGCCATCGTGCGAGTTTGAGAGCTTGGCGATGACCGTCCCTATCTTGTTGACGTTCCTCCACAATCGACTATCATCCGAGCCGAGCTACTGCCGATCGTGCATCCACAGCCTCTATTAACTGGAAAAACGTCGCCATCGTAACTGCTTGACCATCCCTTGTGAACCTTCACACGCGCATCAATGACTATATGCTCGATCGCATCCCTGCAGAGCCACCGTAGCACCATGTTGTTCCCTGCGACCGTTGGTGTACACCAGTACCAAAACCGACTTCTGGTCAGTTTTCGTTGAAGATTCTGATTCTTCTTCCTCTAAATACAAAGAAACTTAGGGGTACGTGTGAGAGTATTATGGAATGGTGGGGCCCATGGAGTTAGTGAAGAGAGGCTTCCTCTGGATAGGATTATGTAATAATTACTCACTAAACCCCTTCTCCTAATTAGTATTATATATACGCGTAGGCTGATGCCACTAGAAACAGTAACTAATATGGTAGTATAATTAGTGTGGACATATTATGGAGTAACAAATTATGAATGAATTATTTTAGGAAATCTGTGCCACTGAGCTGGACTCTGAACCTCAGCATTCGGATTTGGACAAATTAACAGACAAGATACCTTGCCTCCCTCTACAGTTTATTGCATGTTTATAGATCTGTTTTATCATGTTATTATTTTAGTTCTTTAGTCGATTTGATTTATATGTTCTTTAAACCATGTTCACCAGTTGATTGGCTTGCATATATATCACCTTTCGTGACTTGATAGTGTAGTTATACTGGACTTGTTTATATCATAGTTCTTGCTAGAGTGGTCCTTATATGTGTCTTGACTGAGTTGCACCTTGTCTCACCAGTACCTTGCTTGAGTCGTATCATAGAACGAGTACGTGTAGTTGAACTGCTAAATCCTTGTTATCGTTTTCTCAACCAGAGAGTCCACAATCAGGACAAGGGTTGACCATTTGCACGAGAGAGTCCACACACGGGACGAGGGTGATTGTCTTGAACTAACCCGTGAGTCCACACTCGGAAAGAGGATGTTGTCTTGTTCATCAGCACCAGAGAGTCCATACTTGGGATGAAGGTTTTTGCCTTGAACTAACCAGAGAGTCCACACTCAGGACGAGGGTTAGTGATTAGTTCGAACCCGTGAGTCCACACTCGGAATGAGGGTTTGGTTTTCATTGATCTCGTGTTCATTGTTCATCCAACAGTTCAGTTATGTGTAATTGTTCTTGTATCCCCGTTCATAGTCACCTGTTAGTAGTCACTTGTTGATAGTCACTTGTAATTTGTCATTTGGTCAGTAGTCACTTGTCGTGATTCTGTCTCTTTTCCTGTTTATATCTGTTTTGTTTTTATGCATGATAAACTGCTAGATAGGCATATTTTTATGTATCTTGCTATGTCCCCTGAGGACCTGATGATCTCTTCAGGTTAGTGATTGTGTGGAGTTAGTTAGCAATTCTGGATGGCGGATGATTATAACACTTGTGGGTTTCAGATGATTATGATATTGCTTGAGATTCAGGTATTGTACCATGTTTATTATCCAGCTTATCGTCGTTTTTTCTTTCATTATCATGAGATATCCTATTTATTGATTCAGTTTGTAGACTCTTGTTTATTCTTTGGAGTCTTATCGGATATTATGCTAGTGGACTGCAGACCACGGCCCATAGTTGTTCATTCATGTTATATACTCTTATGGATTTGAGATATAGATTGCATTGCCATGATTTGGCAGTATACTATAGCCTTGACAGCGTTTACGTATTCGAGTTGGGCTGGAGTCCGCTTGATGTATAGCTGGCTTGCACACGCACTTGCATCCGAAAAGCGGGTGCGGGTCGTGACACCAAGTCCTACATAATCCCTTCCATATTGACACATAAAGTGCATAATTATTTTGTAAAGATAATTACAACATGCTATAGGCCAAAAGTCCACCAGCGAGGTCGCTCTTTCTTTCTTCGGCAAAAGGGTCAGGAAGTATGGTTAAGCTCCTTCAGCAACTTCCCCTCAGAGAAGAACTCCTTGACCGTCTCGAGCACCGGTACCTTTAGGGCATCCCAGTGGCATTTGTAGAACCCACTGCTGAAGCCATCCACCCCGAGCCTTGTTGGTGTTCGTCTTCTTAATGATAGCCTCCACCACCTCCATAGTGACCAGTACGAGTAACTGGCTATTCCTATAGGGCATAACCAGCTTCTTATAGTAATATCCGAAACACAGAGACAGTCAGTCTGAAAATATTGCTCTGAGTAATACCTGACAGCCACCCCTTGGATCTTCGACGGCTCTCAAACAGTTTGCCCTTACCATCAAGAAGATGGAGACTATTTCTATGTTGTCTGGTCGGATCACATCATAGAAGAACTTGGAGCAACGGTCCCCTTCCTTGAGACAGGACCATTTAGCGCGCTGGGTTGCGCTAATCTTCTTCTGCAGTCGAAGGATATTGACTTACCCAATCAGTTCTTCTTCGTGCTGCTAAGGACCCATCTAGTATATCAGTTTGCATGGAGTTCTGGATGGCCTTGTGTTCTGCCTCCCGTCATCTAGGGAGGGTTTGGGCATTCTCTTCATCCAACTCCGGATAGCCTTCTTTGTGCTTGAGGATGTGGACCATACTGAACTGAGTCGTGCCCCCTTGCTGGCTAAGGATACCCTCTCCTACAGCCTCGGCGTAACCTCCAAAGAGAAACCAGTTGTTGTTGTACCAGAAAGGCCGCGACTTCTAGGTAGGTCGCTTTGTGAAGCCGACCCGGATAGGGAATGATCGCTCGTCCCAGCAGCCAGACCCTCTGCCACAGAATTTAGGAAGCGCCGGAACCACTCCCCATTACCCAGAGCTCTGTCCAGCTGACAAGCAACTCTGTTGGTAATAGCTTTGTTATGCCAAGTCCATATGTGTCCCGTTCGTTCCAAGCCCTGAAGGCCCGACTGAAGAAGACACCTCTGGAAATCGTACAGGATCGAATCTGGGATAGATCTGTCACCCACCTTCTCCCTTCTGTGAAGGGGCGTGTTGAAGTCACCCATCAGGAGCAGCAGAAGATATAGTGAGTCAGTAGTAGCAGCCACTTTAGCTATATCCCGCCAAAGGCCCTCCCGATGCCACCTTTTATTGTAGCCATAGATCGTCCCTAGCAAGAACCTGAAACCACCTTTATTGGAAAGGGAGATGGCTATCAGCTGCTCCGACATCAAGAACATATCCCCGTCCCAGCTGTTGCTATTCCATCTGATACAGATCCTAGCCATGTCACACAGCACCAGATTGTGAAGTTGGGCCCAATGGAAGGGAGTCCATCGGGATAGTGTCTCCTTTAATCTTAGTCTCCAGCAATACAGAGTTGTCGCACTTCTCTCTGTATAGGACCTCACAAATCTCTCTCCATCTCCCTAAGGAGTATGTACCCCTGACGTTCCAGTAGATTACTTCCATTAATTATTAAGATGGTGGGTCCCCTGAATACCTTCTGGACCAGTACCCGATGGTACCAAGTCCGTCAACGCCATGTCCTCTTCCAACCCAGGAGTGGTGGGATGCTGGTTTATCATTTGAGAGATCATCTGGGCCCAAACCAGATTTTCCACACAAAGCGGCTCACCGTGGCCAGGTGACCCTTCCTTCCGGGGGTGTCCGTCGCGTAGGGGGACAACATGTCTCTTCCTGCTATACACTCTCTCCTCGAAGTACTTCCATCTCTCTATGCTCTCGCCCCGATGCCGACATGCCTCTAGTAACCATACTCCTCTGAGCGATAAAGTGATCATAACCCCACTGGGGTGTATCGGCTGAGATGGGACAGTCACCATAGCCCCACTGGTGTGCACTGTCTGAGGTAATAGTCAGACTCAGTCCACTGGCATCCTCCATCAGTCGGTCCCCCTCCTGTAGGGCCCTCCGGCTCTCTCGTCCCTGCTAGCAGTCTCCATCACCCAGGATGTTCCAGGTTCCTCAGCTGTCTCTGGTGGGGTCACCGTCTTCTGTCCTCTGGTAGAGCAAGTGCTAACGAGGTGCCCAAAATAGGCACAATATGGACAGGTAGGTGGAACCCATTCATACTCAACTTTTTGGGTTAGAACCTCTTCAGATGGAACTTCATACTCCAACAAGCTCGGGAGCTCTCCACCGACCCTGATCTCCATGAACATTCGAGCATACATCAGCCTCGATCGAAAGGCTGTAGCATCATCAGCCTTGATCTATTTGTCCACCAAGCTGGCGAGCCTCATGAGCAAGGGGATGCTCCAATACCTGACTGGAAACTCTGGAAAGCGGATCCAAACAGGGATAGCATTAAGGACTTCCTTCTCATACCGTAGTTCTGGAGTCCACTCTTTCAGAATGATCAGCCTGCCATCAAACGTCCAAGGCCCTCCCTGGATAATCCTGGTGACGTCCTCTGCCAACCAACTTCACATAGTAGAAGTCATTCTCTCTAGCAAATACCTTCATGCTTCCTTTAGGTTGCTAAACACGTGCCGCATACGCTCGGATCTACCCATAGAAGGGCTTGTTCCCCAGCACGTATAGGACCAACGTGTTCTCCAAGAAAGCTATTACCTTCGTTATCTCCTCCGCAGGGAACGAGGCTCGAAAGCCACTCCCTACCTTCTTAGGTGGCACGTACTCCATAGAGGCTGGCATTTGGGTCCAACTGGTTTACATATGTCAGCCCAGGACTTCCCCACGGGACGAAAAGACATCCCATGAGACCATGGGGTGGCACGAGGTGGGGAGGACCCTATGCCCTGGCCCCCTACGTCGACAGCTTTTCCTTTCCTTTTTCCACCGCCTACGCTTTGGATGCCACCCAACCATTCTTCCACCAGCACTATTCCCCGTCCGGGAGGGTACCCAGGGCCATGGGCCATCTTCCGCGTCCTGAACTATCATCCGTTCTCCTGTCAGAGGTGTACGCGCCTTTAGGTGGGGCAACACACCACCCTCCTTGCCTACACTCCTACCTCCGACGTTTCGTAACCGTCGTCCAGCCGCTGTTCTCTATTTGTCCACCTGAGATTCAGACAATGATCCAGGTTAGAAAACACCAGCGATTCCCTACTGCCGCCAGCACCACCGCTTCCATCATCGCTGCCCGTGCCAGCAAGACCGTCGCAGCCACCTGCACCGCCAGCCCGGCCCCGGCGACCCCGCGCTTGCGTTCGTGCCCGCGTGGCTACTCCAGATCTCGTACCGCCTTTTTCGCTGCCAATACCACCGTCGTCGGAGCCGTCCTTGGCCGGCCTACCCCGGCCAGGCCGTCGCTGGCCGACCCACCCTCACCGATGGCACCGGGGTCCCAAGTGAGGGACCCCCTAGGGTTTCCAACGCCCACACCTGAGTCGCCCATTCATTTCTCTCTCCTCTCTCTTTCATATATATATATATATATATATATATATAGATACTTTTTTTTGCGTGCTGTACCCTCCCGTGCCCTCTCGTGTGCATGACAGTGTCCTCCATCCGCCACCGACACCGGAGCTGCGTGCCGTCGGCCGGCCGCCGCCCCCTCCCCCCCTCCTGCCGGAGGTGCCCCTCCAGCTGGTTCTTCCCCCTCGCGACGGAGTCGCACCCCTCCGATCGTCGCACCCCTGATGGTGATGGCCGTGCTCCTCACCGGCCAGCACAACCGGTTTGGACGGAGCCCACCTGTCAGTGACCGGAGCCGCCCGCCTCCCCCCCTCGGGTAGCGGTCGCCCTCTGGTGGCCTCTCACAGACCCCCCCCAGACGTTTTTCGGCTGGTCCGCCAGGGAGCGACCGTTCTCCGCCCTCGCCGCGAATGGCTTCTCCGCTCCGGTGGCCGTCGAGCTCCTCGACGCCCATCGGCGCTACCTCGCTGAGGACCATGGCCCCCTCGTCCGATTTCTCCTCGGATGGCAGGCCTTCTCGCTCCTCTCCGTAAATTCAAAATTTGAATTTCCCTCCTCTCTTGGTCGTGATCATGTGCCTACAGAGGCCCTCTCGCAGGTCGCAGCTTATGCGCCTCCCGTTCTCGCTTCGAGCATGCGCCTCGCGCGTTGCGGTCTATGCGCCCGCCGGGACCACCTCTTTTGTGCAGTCTTACGTGATCAGTGTCATCGGCTCTCATGCGCCCACTGATAGCCCCTTATGCGTCTTCCGCGGGCGCTCCGGGCCTGCGCCCTCAACAGACTGTAGCCTCCGTTCCTATCGGAGCCCCCCTCTGCGCCCCCTCGCCCGGGCAGCATTCTCGGAGCGTATGCGCCCGCCACTCCGTTTGCTCCTCTGGGCGCTGAACCCCCCTATACGCCTTCTGGCCAGGCCCATGCGCCCGTGGATGATGCTCCACTCCCGCCACCATCTTCGTCCGGAGCCCCCTCCCTCAGTGCACTCTCACTCGGGCAGTATTCTCGGGGCATATGCGCCCGCCCTTCCTTTCGCGCCCCAGGGCACTGAACCCCCCCCTATGCGCCTCCTGGCCAGGCCCATGCGCCTGTGGATGACGCTCCCCTTCTGCCTCCATCTTCGTTCGCGCTGCTTCCTTATCCTCCCCTCTCACCCCGGGGTCGAGTGTCCCAGAGGACCTCCGTTGGTAACACTCTCCCCGCGGCGGTGCCCTCGACGCCCCCTCTCCCCTCCCATTTCCCTTCCCTCCCCCCTACCCGGGCAGCAACTCCCCGTCTCGGCCGCGGCTCCCTCGCAGCCATCGTCCTACACAGAAGCTCTGCCCGAACCGCAAGGCCTTCTCGCCCTCCCTCCAGCGGGCATAGAGCTCCCAGACATCGTCTTCCCGACCCCTTCCGACGGCCAGACCATTCAGATCCCTTTCTCCTTCGAAAGATCTCTTCCCTCTCCCACAGCATCGCGAGGACCTTCGTCCTAAAGTTCCAATCAGGATGCCCGAAGATCGCCTTCGTGCAAGATGCCGTCGCCGGATGGGGGCTCACCTCAGCTTTCAAGGTCGCTCCGCTAGACCCCAAACACTTGTTTCTACATCTCTCTCGGATTACGACTTCTCCACAGTGTGGGCCAAAGGCTCCACTTCCATAGGCAACCAGTCCGTCAAGATCGCCAAACGGTCCCCTAACTTCAACCTTAGAGTTGACTCGACCATTATATCAGCTTGGATCACCCTCCCTAACCTTCCCCTCGTATGCTTTGTGCCAGCAGCCCTCAAAAGGATTGCTAGCTCGTTCGGGACTCTCGTGGTAATCGCGGAAGAATCCCGCAACTTCTCCAAAGGGAACTACACAAAATTTATGTGGAACTCGATCTGTCAACAGATCCGCCAGAACTAGTTTAGCTCGATCTCGGGGGAAGATTGCATTCACAGCTGCTAGTGTATGACAACAATATTATTTTCTATAGGCACTGCCAGATGAGAGGACACCTCACCAGGTTCTGCTATAAAGCCCACCCGGAACTCAAGAAGCCAACTCCCCGTAATACACAACCCTTCAAGACCCCAAGGCGCTCCATCAGCCCCACCCTCCCTCATCCTAGCCCCCACCCCCAGCTTACCGACAGCGAGAACTCCACCAGCCCCAGTATAAACCCCCCAATCAACCAGGAAATCGTGCCCTACAGTTCGAAGGCCATCCCTCTCCACAACCCGTTCGACATCCTCTCAGTCGCAGATGAAGAGCCTATCCCACCATCAGAGAACGAGCATATAGCAGATAACCATACCTCAGTGGCCAACTTCTCAGGTGGAGAGAGAGCGGAGCTGGAGGCCACAAGCCCGTACCTACCCTCCCTTGAGACCTTCAGCCCGTACCCATCCCCCCTCGGGGTAGAAGATCACAACAGGAACAAAGGCAGCACCTCCAAGGACATCCTAGCCATCCTTGGAGCAGATGCGCAGACAGATTCCAACAAGCCAAGGAAGCCGTCTCCTAGACCTATCTAACCCCCTCTGTGCCATTCTTGAAACAGAGTCAGAAGATACTCCTCAGATGGAGAGTTCAGAAATCTTTTTCCAAAAATAGAACGAGGAGATCGCAGGCACCACGACCGACGCAACGATAGCTCCTAAAAAACCCATAACAAAAAGAAAAAAATTCCAAATAGGCTACGGCCATGACTACAAGATCGGCTGCGAAGCTCCACAGTCCCCCCATCCCCCTCCCTCCAATGCTTAACATCCTTTCGTGGAATGTTCGTGGGATTGCCAACAAACCCACCATGAACAGACTTATCAGCCTCAAGAAACTCCACCGGATCGATATCTTGATTATCATTGAACCGAAAGTTCCAAAAAAAACTTAAAGAATTCCAACTTCAACTCAGCTTCCTTTCCGCGATCGCCGGGTGCAACAATATTTGGATATTCTTCACTGCCGACGTCAAATTTGGCTCCGTCCAAGATTCCAGACAAGCTCTTTCCTGCGGGATCGAGCACCCAATCCTTCAACACCGTTTACTTCTATCAGCTGTGCATGGCAGTTACGACATCAACGACCGCAAGAGGCTTTGGGACACCCTCACGGATACTCACCTCCTCCTTAACAACCCCCCATGGATATGTGTAGGTGACTTCAATACTATCTTTAGCAGAGAAGAAAAGTCCGAGGGACGCCCCTACCCCTGCCGACTATGGCGGACTTCAACACCTTCATTTTTAACACCCACATGTCCCCTATCCCTTTCTCCGGCAACGCATTCACCTGGTGTAACATGCAGGAAGGAGCCAGTCGTCAATACTCTCGTCTCGATCGAGCTCTAGTGAACAATCGTTGGGCTGACTTGGGTCTCATCTCGAACCTCTCCCACCTGAACACCACAAAATTAGATCACTCTCCTCTTCTCATAGAGATCAGCAGTAATCACCATCACATCAAGAAAGCCTTCCGGTTCCTGGATTTCTGGACCCTCCACCCACAATCCAAAAATCGTTGCCAGCTTGGAGCTCTGCCGATAACCCCGACCCCTAGCTCGAGTTGCAGCTAAACTTAAACCAAGGGAGCGCTCGCGACCTGGAGCAGAAACTTCTTTGGCAACATTTTCTAAGCTATTAAGTTGGTGGAAGATGACGTGTGCTTGGAGCTCTGCCGATAACCCCGACCCCCTAGCTCGAGTTGCAGCTAAACTTAAAGCGACCAAGGGAGCACTTGCGACATGGAGCAGAAACATCTTTGGTAACATTTTCCAAGCTATTAAGTTGGTGGAAGATGATGTCACCCAGGCGAAGATTCTGTTCGCTACGGACAGGTCGTCGGAGAACCGCGCCGCCGTACACCTCACCAAAGCTCTTCTCAAGTCCCGGTTGAAGATAGAAATAGAATTCTGGAAGCAGAAAGCCAGGCTGGTTTGGGATACAGAAGGAGATAAAAACTCGAGTTTCTTTCACTCATGTGTTAGAGGACGCAGACAACAGTTGAGCCTACACCAAATCGCCTATGACAACGGCCGACTCCTCACTGACCACCGGAGCATTCAGTCAGCCGCCACTGATTTTTACTCCAAAATCTTCACCAAAGACACCATTCGCAAGGACGAGGAGTTCCTTGCCAAGATCCCCAACATGATCAACATCGAAAAGAACGAACAGCTTCTTACCCCACCCTATGCGGAGGAGGTCAAGGGCGTTATTTGGGCTTTAGACGAGCATAGCGCTCCTGGCCCAGACGGTTTCTCCAGTGTCTTCTTCCGTGCTTGTTGGGACATCATCGAGCACGACATCCATGAGGCAGCCATGGCCTTTTTCAAGGAGCGAGATACCCAAAATCCATCTCCCGAGCCAACCTGATTCTCATCCCCAAAAAAAAAACTCGGACACCTTCAAGGACTTCTGCCCCATCAGCCTATACACATTTACCAAAAATTATTTCGAAAATTATTGCAACCCATATGTCCGCGCTTCTACCCAAAATCATTTTAAAAAAGCAAAGCGGCTTCGTTCCAGGACGGAATATCACTGACAACATCCTCTGGAACAGAAGATCACATGCATGAAATTCCCTTCCAGGGGGGATGTGACTATCAAACTTGACATGGAGAAAACTTATGACCGTCTGGACTGGCAATTCCTGATTTGGGTGCTCAGGGCCTTCGGCTTCTCGGAATCGCGGACCGACGTTCTCTTCAGATCCATCAGCAAGTCCTGGTTTTCTACCATCATCAACGGGAAAGCAGAGGGTTTCTTCCACGCCAGTCGTGGGTTATGTAGGGAGACCCTCTATCATCTACCATCTTCATCATCGCGGCCAAAGCTCTTAGCAGAAACCTCAACAGCTTGGCCAACTTGTCAGGATTCTACCATTTCCACACAACCACTGGATGTCCTTTAATCACTCATCTGGCCTATGCGGACGACATCCTCATCTTCTCAGTAGGCGACATCGGGTCAGTGGAGGCGGTCCACAGAACACTTGAGAGATATACCAGATGCTCCGGATAGCGGGTGAACCCCGACAAGAGTGTCATCTATACCCATCATAAAGCCGACAGGGATCACTCCGCCACCCTCTCCAATCTGACATCCTTCTCCCCCGCTTACCTACCATTCACTTATCTCGGATGCCCGCTGGTTTACGGTAAATCTAACTCGGACATCTTCGACGGACTTGTCAGTAAAATTAGGAAGAAAATTGAGGGATGGCACAATGCCACCCTTTCCCCAGGAGGCAAGATGATCCTGATCAAGCATGTTCTCTCCTCCATCCCCATTTATACTCTGGCAGTATGCTCTCCACCGAAGAAGGTATTATCCTCTCTTTAGACCCTTTTCTCCAACTTCTTTTGGGGTCACCAAGGAGGAAAAGACAAGCACCACTGGGCCAGCTGGGACTACATGGCCAAACCCACTAGCGAGGGAGGGCTGGGATTCAGTAGACTTGTACATATTGTCGATGCTTGCTCCATGAAGCAGTGGTGGAAGCTTCGTACGGAAAACTCGATCTGGTCCTGATTCATGAAGGCTAGATATTTTTCGGACTTCCCACCCCACGACGGCCACTGTAAACAACCGATCTTTAGCCAACTGGAGACGCATTCTCCTGGGTCGGGACCTCACGGAACCCCTCATGAACACCAACATCTCAGATGATTCGGGAACACTGCGGTGGTCCTTGAATCCTGGCGGTGATTTCACGTTAGCGTCTGCCAGATCGGTGACAAGAGGCATTAGAGAACCTAACCCCACTCTCGCACCCTACTGGCAGTCCGACACCCCCAAATGGTCTATTCTCATCTTGAGAGCACACCGCAGGAAGCTCCCACTGACAATGCCTTAATTTCCATCGACTACAGCCTCGCGTCGAGATGCCACTGATGCTTCTCCTAAAGTTGAAATCGCGGAACATGCTTTGAACTCTGACGAACTCGCTTTCCAGCTATGGGCAAACCTCTCCATTAGATGGCCGCTGCACCAACAGGCTGGGGGCTTCAACGATCTCCTCACCAACTGGGGGAACTCCAACAGGCATCAGATCATCGCAGCCGTCGGTATTTGGGTTTTATGGAAGAATTGGAACAAGCACAGATACGAAGGACGCTTATTCAACTCTCCACAACTTTACGAGAAGTCTGCAGACAAGTTCTCAAGGTCAACAATCGTTGTACTCGCGCCACGGCTAGACGCTAGCGGAAGTGGCGTTATCAATCGACCTGGAGGTTTTTGTTCCGGTTCAGTGCGTGCCCCCTGTCTCTGACTGACTTTGGGGTCTTTATAAGAGACTCACACCTTATTGTTTAGGCTTCGGCATTTTGTGCCTAATACATCAATAAAGTGGCACTTTTGAAATATATATATATATATATATATATATATATAATATAATATATCTATATATATATATATATATATATATATATATATATATATAATAAAATATATATATACTAGTTATCTACTATCTGGTATTACCTTAGTATCATATCAATCTACCCATTGGTATCTCAATGCTAATACTAGCATCTACCTTAATTCAATACATAAATCCAATCTCTCATAATATCCATTACCCTTTCTACCCTTTACCCTAATATATGCATATACCCATGTATCATATCCATATCATTATAACCATATATCACTTGTTATTTACATAAGTTTACCCTTACCATATGCTACATATACCTTGTTATACCCTATCATGACATGTCACTCCACTACCCCCACTACCCTTACCTCTACACACTCATGATCTATACACATTTATTTTGATATAAACATCTCTTCTCATAGGTACATATCCTATACATATGAATGCCTTAACATATTTCCCTTTGCCTTCCTTGCCATATACCACATGTTTATAACATATACCATTTATTTATATTAAGGCCTATTACTCATGCTATGCTTACATATACCAATACCTATGGTATACCGATTTACCTATTACTATACCCTCGTACATGTTTGTCTACACTTACCTATGGTGCTAGGTTACCCTCTTACTCATATACTATATATATCCATATACCCGACATGCCATAGTATACCAAGATACCCATATAACATATCCACATGGTATAATATACCTCTCATACTATAGTATAAATTTATATCTATATCCCTATGTATCCTATAATATTGGTATCTATATAATAACTATATAAAATACCTATACGATATTGTACCCTTGTTATCCTATGCATACCTATGACGTACCTTGCCTCTAAGACCTTTACCCTCTAGTGTCTAGGTATTTACCCCACCTTTACCCTCCTAGTCATGTACCACATACCTACATGTATAGCTATAGGTTATAACCATGTAGTCCTAGGAATGCCTATGTACCATATATCAAACTCACATATATACAAATGTGACTATAGGCTATACCTATAGAACTATCTTAGTTATATCTCAACCTATGTGCAACATATATCTATAGACATAAATATAATTATCCACCATACATGCCACCACATTACCACAAACTATCCATACTACCATACCCTACTATACTATACCATACCCTTACCTTATCTTACTATACTATACCATGACCCGTATCATGACATACCTCCACTCATCATAGTACCATGTTATAACTTACCTTACTAGGCCTTATCCTAGCATAACCTTATATAAGCATATATGGTATCCATACCACATATCCTATACTATGCCTTTATGCACAAATGCATATATATCTATATATATATATATATAGATATATATATTTTTTTATTTACAAATGCATATATATATATATATATATATATATATATATATATAATATATATATATATATATATATATATATATATATATATATATATGGGTATTCCCCATAGACACTCATATACCCCATACCCTACTCTCTAACTACCCAAACCATGGTGTAACCTTTACCTATATACTCTTTTCCTATACTCTATGTATCAAATTCCATTGTATATCAAGATACCATAGTAATCTAACCATCCCACATTCTTACCTATCCATACCTTACTATAATACTAGGCCTCAACTTGACATACCACACCATGGTTCAATACCGTGATACCACACTATGCCATATCCTTTACACATATTCCCCAAACCTATTACTTATATACACTCCCTCACACTCTCACATACACATACACTTACATATGTATATATCCACACACTTATAGGTTCCTCACAGACTTACACATACACACACTATATATCACATATCACAACACATACCCACTATGATACCACTATCAATGTAGGATACTCACCACCCCTCTCATTACACTTGTATGCAATATATATATATATATATATATATATATATATATATATATATATATATATATATATTATATCATGGCAATTTGGCAATTTGACAACACCTATGGTGCACCACACTAGTATCACACTAGTCAATGATACTCCTGTGATACGGTCAAGATACTTCTACCAAATCTCACCAAACACTATCTAAAGTATATGAACACCACTAATAACTAATTAGAGTCTTTTTAGTGCAAATAATAGCTATTACAACATGTGAGAAAAAAATGATATGTGTAACACAAGTGTCAAAGGGAAAACCTCCAAATCACTTTGTATCATGGCATATCATGACACAACATGTTCGTATCCAATTGTAGACACGTATCTAGCCACACACAACCAATCTAATGTCAATTTAGTCCAATTGACAAACACTTGGTGCAACAATCTCAGATTTTCCCCAAATTGGACACAAAACTCAATGTAACATTCACAATAGGGGTCATCATAAGCTAACTCTTCTTCCTATAGGTTGTCATAGTCCATGGATGGGTTCCTAATGGTCAATTTGAACAATTCGAGTCGAAATAAAGGAAAAATTGATATTTATACCTATTCGGAGATGGATTCCCAATGAACTCCTCCAAGTGGACACAAAAAAGGACACAAGCTAATGCAAACTCCTCCTCCTTGATGCTCCTTGCCTCTTTCAAGCTTATAGGTCTTCTATTAGATAAGAATGCGAAGGATTTGGAGTGGATTGGTTAGAATTTGGTGGAGGAATAGATTAATTTGGAAAAGCACCAAGTTGGAAAAAAGAGCACAAATGAAAATGAGAGAGAGGCTCCTCCTCTCCATATTAGGGCCGGCCACACTCCCTCTCCCCCATACAAATGTAAAATTACAAGGATATCCCTATTGAGTCGTCATGAAGGATATTTAATTAGTGGAAATCTTCTATTCCTAATGAAGGATTAGACTAATCTCTAATTAATAAAAAATGACTTAATGAGCCTAAATGTGACTAGGCTAATATGTTAGTCCAAGTGTCATGTCAAATCTAATTGCGTCCACTAACATGAACTCTAATAGTCTAGCCCACTAATCAATAAATTGAACATATATATTTAAATTAATCACAATATATATAAATAATATGAATGACAAAAATACCCCTAATCTAGAAATGTGGTAGTGACACAAATATATTATTTTAGAAACAGGTTCTATAAAACCATGTGTAATAAATATATTTTGTTAGCATGCAAAGTTATATTATGTATAATTCCATAATAATCAATTGTTATAAATATCCTAATGTCTAGGAATATTTTAGTCGTATGATATCTTCTTAATCTAATTGACTTATTCATATATAAAATATCCTGCAAAGATTCATTCTTTTTTTGGAAGAATCGCATTTTCATTAAGGAGAGTTATCCTTATTTGATTATGTGTTTTTTATAGTAATCATATTTATCTTGAGATGTTCTATTGAACGACAAAGATCTTCCTCTTCAGTAGAGGATTCTTTAATGGATTCAATTTCATAGATTTAGGATGCAGAAGTATCACTACTCATCTCATCTATGGTTCCTATATTAATACCATATTCTTCAAGATTGTTGATGACTATGGTTTGTATATTATTTGGACATTCATTGGCAAAAATATCCTTCTTTGTTGCATTTGAAGAATTTGCATCCTTTCCTAAATTTTTCCCTTTTAATAAATTTCTTTTTCTCAAACTTCTTTTCCGTTTTGGATTTTTTTCTTGAAGTTTGGTTTCTAGTTTTTCCTAGTTATTTTCCACCTTTTTCCTTTCTTTGAAAGGTTTTCCTCTTTTTATTCCTTTTCCATCCTCCATATTTTTGGGACATCCAAACTCTATATTTACATCCTCATCATATTTAAAACATCATGAATAACCAAGTCTTGAGTTTTTATGTATTTTTTTCATTTGTATATTAGCATTAGATTGTTCACACACATCTTCCATGGTTTCCATACATGCTCTTTCAACATACCAATAGGTGTGAACATTTCCACGTATTTTATCATATCTTTCTTTTATAATATTATTACATGAATATGGGACTTTAGTCAAAAATCATTTTATCCAGAAGTCTTTATGTCTAATATCGTTTAGGAGAAAGATTAGCCCAATATATTTGGACACAAATTCTTCTAGCATATATATATTACATAACGTCATTTTATGTAATATCTTATCATAGTCTTTAGCTTCTTCACCCGTAAAGTCGGCTAGAAGTAATGAAAGTAACTCATTTAGAGCTAATTGTTTATCCGTGATCTTTTTTAATTTTTCTGCTCCTTCTGGCTTAGATTTTTCTAAATTTCTTAACCATGCAACTGCATAACCCTTCCAATGACTAGCTGCATAATGCAAAAATCTATCAGCAGAAAGATCTGGAGATAGGAAATGTATCATTCATTTAACTTGTTAACTCCAATTTGATATACATTCACCAACTTCTTTATGGGGAACATGATCAATATTAAATATCAACCCATCTAAAAGATAGGTTTTATCATGTAATATATTCTTTTGGTTGCTTGTAGCCGTACCCAATCTTTTCTAATATCTTTTTGAAAAATAGGATTATTTCCCTTGATCTAGAGGGACCAGATTCTTACATAACAATTTCTGGATTTGGTCTAATAGATCCGGTATCCGTACTTGGAATATCTTCTAAAATATGCCTCTGACAAAAATCATTTACTCTCCCTTAGAAAATGAAAAACTAGTGCTTCAGACAGATGCCTCTGACAATTTTTAGGCAGGGGTATTACTTGCTAAACACAAGGAAATTGTAGCATATACATCAGGCTACTTCACCAAAACACAAATTAAATACGCCACGTATGATAAGGAATTACTTGTGGTCGAATTAGCAATAAAAAGCTTTCAAATATATTCTATAAAGAAGCTTCATTATCGAAACTGATAATAAATAAGTTGCCCAGTTTCTTAAAAAGAAAACAATTAACAATCATGAGGAAAATCTTACGAGAATCAGGATAGCCATGTATATAGAAATTTTTAATTATGAAGTAGTACATATTCCAAGATATACTAACTTTCTCGCTGATACTCTTATCAGGTATGATCAGATGTTCGAAGAAGAGTTTAATTGGCTCAAACAAGTGTACGAAGAAATGAAAAGGTAGGAGGCCTTTACCACAGTCATCCCAAAAAAGGCAAAGAATGGTGCCGCTAACACGGGAACATCTACATCTGCTGAAGAAACAAAGGCTAACAACCCAGCTTCAGGGGTAATAAACCAACAAACGACGAACATCCAAACACAGATGGCGAACAGCCAGATACAAAGGGCGAATAGCCAACAAAACCAGATGAATAATCTGAGCCTTCCGAAAGAAAAAAAAACACAGTGGAAGGACCAAGAATATTGGTATCCTACCAAAAAACTTTCGCCAACACAGTGGTAAAAACTGGTATAACTAAGATCTAGAAAAAAATAACAAAGGATTTTGGGACTTATTCAATGGCTGTTGCTGGGCTATACAATCGAATGACATTAAGGGAGCCAGTTTTTTGTTATCCTAATTAGAAAAAAATTATTTGGCTAAAAAAAACTAGTGCTACATAGAAGCTCTGATACCGTGGCAACTACTGGCACAAGGCCTGACATAGATTTTGTCGTGGAGATGTTGAGTCGATTCACGAGTAATCCAGATGTGGAGCACTGGAAAGCTATGAAGAGGGTAATGAAATACCTCAAGATTTTTAGAAGTATGCACTGCATTACTGCAAAGATCCAACAGTAGTGGAAGGCTTCAGTGATGCAAGCTGATGCTCAGAAGTAGAGATTGAAAGGTCCACATGAGGATATGTTTTCTCCATGGATAGAGCTGCTATATCATAGAAGTCGAAGAAGCAGATTATGCTCTCACACTCTTATATGGAATCTAAGTTCTATGTACTGGCGACTGCAGCGTATGAAGCAGAATGGCTTCGGAAGCTCATGTATGATCTTCCATTGGTTGGTGCACAGATTTCGACGATAATGATATACTACGACAACTAGACAACTGAAACGGTGGTATCAAATGACCCCTTCAATGGCAAAAAGAGGAATCTGCGATTGAGGCACAGGGCGGTGAATGATCTTATCAAAAGATAAGTTATTGTCGTGGTTGATGATCGGAACAAGGAGAATTTGGTGAATCCATTTATCGAATGTCTCAAGCACCAGCTGGTCGAAGACACAACACGAAAAATGGGCTTGAAGATATTCTGATATTGTATTATCGTAATTCTACCATAAACTTTTATGCTATTAGTTCAAAGAGAAATCTACAAGGCATCTAGATTTTTATTCAAAGAAGGACTACTGACTGGGAGAATATCAGGAACAGTGGGTAGTCCTTTGAGACTTTGAGGGATTACGGACCCACTGTCTATTCTTTGTATAGAATAAAGTCCTGTGGGAGGATGGCTTGGAAGCCTTAATGAATTCTCGGACATTTAGAATGTCCGACATGCTTTATAGGAAGCACGGGTAGCACAACACTACAAATGAGTATAGTACTCCATGCTACAGTGGGGTGACACCAGCAAGAGGTACCTTGTGAGGGTAAAGCCTCGGCTTTGGGCTATGTCATAGTGGCGTAGCACTGCACATATGCAAGTGGCCTAACGCTGTAAAATGAAAAATTGTAGGCAACACTACAAAAAGGCTGGGCAACATGTTACAGTGGTGTGACACCACCAATGTCACGACCCGCACCCTAGAGTAAGGGCACGAGACATGGGTATGTCCAGCCAACGCCGTAGTGTCGACGGTAGAACGCTGTCCTAGGTCAATCATCTAACAGTATAAAGGTACCTGTACAGTATATACACTCTGAATGGAGGTGACATGGTAATACAGTCTCAATCACATCTAAGGTAGAATACCATAAAAGATAGATAGATATGAACGAGATGAATCCACAGAGATACAATCAGATAGAAGTCTAAGTGTCTAAGATAATACAAATCCAGATAACATCTCAAAATTCCAATACAGTAATCCATAGTGTAAATAAGTACAATTGAAAACTAATCTAACTAATGGTGTGCCATCCACTGCTAATGGATCCTGCTGGAGATCCAGGTCCCAGCAATCTTCTAGGGTAGTCCCATGGTAAGTGGTACAGGTTCCTCACCATCCTCTGTAAAATTTTCAACAGGTCCAGTCAGGACAAGAGCGAGCACAATACATCTTACGCAGATCATAACAGGTTAGAAATTATAAACATGCAAGAGAGTACGATACATGAAACTAAAAAAGTACATGATGTAAAAAGAGAGAGAACTGTAATAGAAATATCTACTACAAGTAGAGAGCTACCAGTGACTAGTGATTTAGAGTACAAAGTCGACATGTGAATGGTTGGATTTGCACATGATATCTTAAAGAGGCGCACATTGATATACTACTTTGAAATTGTTCACATGACTATTTATACTCTTCCATACCCCACTCAATACACGAGGATCCAGACAAGTTATGTTACGCACATGATTTTCACATGAAAGCCCATAAATGGGTGCACATGAAGTATACATGAGGGCTCACAAATGAGTGCACAGGAAATTCACATGAAGGCCCATAAATGGGTGCACATGAAGTATACATGAGGGCTCATAAATGAGTGCACATGAAATTCACATGAAGGCCCATAAATGGGTGCACATGAAGTATACATGAGGGCTCATAAATGAGTGCACATGAAATTCACATGAAGGCCCATAAATGGGTGCACATGAAGTATACATGAGGGCTCATAAATGAGTGCACATGAAGTATAGGTTATACATGAAAAACATGACCGAACATGAGAGCAAATGAGAGTACACGAGCATGCATGAACGAGCATGAAGCACATGAAAAACATGAATAACATGAGAGCGAGGAATACATGATATACATAAAACGCACGACATGATGTATCTGATGCTCCCGAGGGGGATAACATCTCAATATAGGGATCCATATAGTACCAATCCGTGATAATATCGTGACAACATCAAATAAGGTAAACTAGAACAGGAATATAATTCTAAGCAAGTTATGAAATGATCAGAGAATGTACTCGCCTGGTATCCTGAATATCTGAAGAGAATATACTGTCGAGGAGTGGTGTCTCCTATAGAACAGTACAAGTCACTACATGTCTAAAATAATAAAATAGACTGCTACAATGCATCTACATGATGTTTGGGGTCAATCTAGGCTAAAGTCAACATTTGGTCAACTCTAGTCAACTCTAACAGTCAAACTAGGTCAACACTAGTCTAGTTAGGTCAAACAGGGTCAACAAGGTCAAACAAGGTTAAACTAGTCTAGGTTGGTCTAACCTAGGCTTAACAAGTCAATCTAGGTCTCTTAACCAATTAGCCTAGCAAGCACACACCATTCAAGTCACACAAGTTTACATAACCCACCTCATGTGTATATATTCCATATGCCATAGGCTATTCCACCTACGCCATGAGCCATATACACATATAGGCCATATAAGCCACAACCACACAAAGCTACTAAGAACAAGTATGTATAGGTACATATATGTATAGGCACATACACAAGGGTTTAGCTAGGCTTGTGTAGGCTATAGGCTAAATGGAGTCACACATATTTTACATATATATATATATACATATATATATATATATATTATATATATATATATTATATATATATATATATATATAATTATATAAGTGGCATACATATTTAAATATGTACATTACATTAGTTTATACACTATATTTTACATATTCATCTAGCCAATTAGGGATATTATATATATGCATAATTAAGAGAGAAGGAAGGACAGTGTATACATATGTGTATGTGTGTATGAGTGACACATGAGTGCGTGTGTATGGTACATAGGCTAGGGTGTAACCATGTGTGTGGGTGGATGTATGTAAGGGAGAACAGGAAGAGTGTTCTCAGTTTTCAGATTTATCAATTTAAAAGGGTGTGTATATGATAGTGTGCTATTTGTGTGTACATGAATGTGTCAATGGGTGTATAGGGCATAGGAAGACAGTTTTCAGATTTGAGTGATGTGTGTGTCAAGTAATGTGTGTGATTATGTAGTACATGTGAGGGTTTAGGTTAGTTAATTTATCAATGTGTATAGGAAATCAGTTTCCAATTGAATTTAACAGTGTAATAGGCACAATGTGTGTATAAACTCAAGAGATGGTTCTCAGGAAAATGACAGTTGGGCATTTCCAGTTTAAGCAGTTAACAGTCCTAAAATAGTACAAACATCCATGAATCCCTTATCAACATGAACCTAACATGCATCATTCATATCCAGGAAATCAAAACGACATATAAACTCATGCATTGGGTTTTAAATTCATTCAAAAACAGGCTCATATAGGTGTCCACTGTACCGATTGAATGGCCAGTACAAAGCCTTAATTGAATACAAAATCAAGCAATCATCTCTATGAATTAAAACCCTAACATTTACACCTATGTATCAGCATTGAACTTAGCTAAAAAAACATTGAATTTAATATGTAAATTCGAACTAATAACTACAAAACAGTGTATCTATATATAACTGATACCGTGCAATACAGTTTTCTGAAACATTAAGAATTAGAACACAAAACCAATAATTCTTCACGAAATGAAACCCTAACTATAGCTAACATATACATCAACTAATTAGCAAGTTAAACATTGAAATTTAACATGAAAAATTGAATCAAACTAAAAAACAGAGAATACTTCTCTGATGCGCAACCGTATCAGTAAATTAGGGAATTTGGGATTTGATTCATGAAAACAAGTTAATATTACGAATTGAAGGTTGGCAAGACAAGACACACACGTGCACGTGTCAAAGAGTCATTTCGTGTCCAACCAAATCGACACAGACGTGTCCAAACAGTGCAACAAGGTGTATCAGTCTGCGTTCAGACTGGATCGTGCAGCCATGTCGAGTCCAATAGGACATGACACGTCGCACGAGAGGTCACGCGCTCGTGTCTAGGGTTAGGGGAATATAGGGCTAGTGGGTCGACGCCCTGGTTCCTGTCCAAGTCGTGTATGTACGTGTCAACTGATGCGTGTCAAGGAGCAAAAATTGCGGGGTGCAGCAGTGTAAGACCAGTACGTGATGGATTCCGTGTCCGACATGACACGAGAGTCCATGAGACTCGAGGGGGGTCTGTCAGTGATGGCCCCCACCTCTGTGTCAAAATGGGGTGTCCATGGCCTATGCAGCGAGCACGAGGGGTGCATGAGCAGGGGACAGTGTACGTGCATCGTGCAGCGTGTTCGTGTCCGATTTGGACACGAACACGGCTCAAAATGTGCTCAGAGCTTGGGATTCGTGAATCACACACATAGGACTAGAAATCTGTTCAAATAGAATTTTAAAATAAGAAGATTTTATTCATTCAAGCATTTCATCAAACACATGCACTCTAAGCTGATACATGTCCGATACGGACAGGAAATGGACACGACTCGACACCAAACCTATGCACGCAGCTAGGGGACTCATAGGGCTATGCACTCATGCAAGAAAATTGAAATCTAATGGTGATTGTGTGGGTTTACCTATTGGTTGTTCTTCCTCAAGAAATACCCAAAATGAGGATCCCTCCTTGCTAGCCCAATGCCCCAATTGATTTAAACCTGAGATTTCTCTCCATGAATACAAAATAGGGCTAGGTGAGGATCATATGCAAAAGACTAGAGTGAAAAAGGATTAAAAATGAAGAATCTAGGGATTGGAAAAAATGACATTACCTCTTTCTTCAAATTTGGAAACATTACAAAAGAGGCAAGAACATGGAGGAATGACTTTATAGGGTTGGGAATGACCTAGTGGCTGGTCATAAAGGATAAAATTAGGGTTAGGGTTTCTAGTTAGTGGGCTTTAGGCTTTCTCTAGGCTAATCAAGTTCAACATTTCATAGGCCCATTTCAATAAATCAAGTCTCACTAACTAAAACTCCTATTTAGATCCTAACTAGATATTTTCTAGCCATAACATAAGTTAACCATTCTAACTTAGCCCATGGGTTAACTCTAAGGTTCTAGGTTAGGTCCATTCTAGGTTTAAGACTAACAAGACACCAAGCAATTATTTAATTAATAATAAATTCACATACATTCCAATAAACTATAATAAATCCTATTAAATTCAAATAAATTCAAAATGACCAAAATACCCTCAAGCTAAAAATGATAAATGAAATACCCTAATCACATGGCTAGGCTCTAGGTCAAGCTGTCTCTAGGGTTACACTAGCAAAACACCAAAATTCCAATTCATGGTTTTAAATAGTTTTAAAATGATTAAAAATCATCAAAAATTATATTATTAAATATCATAATTAAAAGATTAAAATTTCAAAATTTCAAAATTACCCTCATTTAGAAAATGGGTGTTACAAGTCTACCCACCTTAGAAAAATTTCTCCTCGAAATTTAAGATGGTAGCACTCCTTCTAGGTCAACATAGTCAAGGGTCAACCAGTAGTCAATTTCTCAAAATCCAAGTACTTGGTCATCAACTGGTCAACTTCTTAGGGTTTTACCTATGCTAGCTATCTAGGTGTTGGCAACTAGAGATTAGCAAAAAGAAAAACTTTATAATAGACTAACTCTTAACTTCCCAATCTTACCAAGTCACCCATAACTAAATACTCATAATCTAAGCACACAAGTCCCAAATACCATATATACATAAGCTCAAGAACAACAACCCATTACATATCCTAAGTATATCATCTATATCTATACATATATAACTGTTCATCAAGGGTTAAAGTAGACTAAACTTATAAGGAACTGAACAAATGCTCAGAATTAGGCTAAGGATGAATGGTCTGAAACACAATGTAGGCAAAAGGAAATGATGCTAAGGAGACTAAATTTATAAGAAAAAGGATAGGACATCTAGTGAAGGGTCTGCACACTGCTATAAAGGTTGATCTATCATGCCTGAACTCATCACAAGGAGAACTTAACTAAAATAGGAAACTGAACCAAATATAGGCTAAACAACATGTCTATAATCCTATACAACAATGGCCTATAGATACCAACCAACCCATATCCCATATGCCAATATCATCTGCAATCTATCTATATATATAGACCTCTCAGTCTTAGGTGAAACTACAACTATACTCAAGGACAGGCTCTGGCCATGGGTGCCTTACTGGAAAGGGTAAGGGAAAATAATAATAAATCATCAAGGCTGTAAGGTACTAACATCCTATATGAAAACTGGTAGGTCAGGGGAATCATCTACAAGGGTTATTATTCTAATATCAATGCTAACTATCATCTCTTGAGTACAAACACTCTACAAATCATCATATCATTACACTATGAAAGAACTACATATGAATAAGCTCTACAAAACTAAATATCCCTACTCCTAAGTTATTTGATGATGGAATATAATTTTATAACAACAGAAGGGTATGATATCATATGTGTCTGTCCAAAATCATGTTGTTCAGAGTCTTCGTCATGCTAGTGAGCAAGGCTACGATAATCATAGAGTCCTTGACTAAGGTACATACCTTTAGGTTCATGGTATTTAAAATTTTTGCATTGCCGCATGCGACGGTGAAAACCTAAATTCCCACACCCGAAAAATAGTCCAAAATCTGACTATATGTCCTCACTATGCCAGCTAACACGACTATCGAAGATTCTAGATTCATAACTGAGGTGACCTAGCCCATATGATTTTCTCAGAAGAAAAAAACATAACACAAGAACAACAGAACAAAACTGATCAGTCAAAGGAACAGATGGGGTTGAATTTCAAGATAGTTATAAGAGGAAATTGCAAAAATGGAATCGAGAAGAACGAAACCTGCAGCAAGATCTCCAATGGCCTGTGCATCCTCGACTGCCCTGGCGGAAGCTCGCCTATGCTGGTTTCCCCTGGTCTGCTGCTGATGTTGCATGAACCGCTGCAACTGAGAGAAATCGGGAATGACGGAAAAGGTCTCTGTACAGGCGGAGGTGCACCTCCAATGTAGCAGAAACGCCAACCTGAGTCGGCACAACAAGACCTGCGGCCTCGAGCCCTGCTGAATAGGACGAGAGGTGGCCAGCCTCTCGATAGTATCCCCCGGACCGGAGCGATGAGATCGTGTCTCCATAACCATCATGAAGACAGATCAAAACAAGAAGTAATTACTGAGAATGAAGCAAAAAAATCAAAGGAGGACAGTTTATATTCAAGGGAAGACAATAAGCAGCAAATTTAGATAAAAAGAATCTGATTAAGTGTTTTTCCTAGTGTGATCGAGTACCCTCAAAAATATCCCAATCCTACTGCAGGCTGTAGTGATACTCTAGTTCGAATACTACTACATAAACTCGACCTGCATGGGCCACCATTAAAAACGTGCACGACCCGCACCCTAGAGTAAGGACACGAGACATGGGTATGTCCAGCCAACACCGCAGTGTCGACGGTAGAACGCTGTCCTAGGTCAATCATCTAATAGTATAAAGGTACCTGTTCAGTATATACACTCCGAATGGAGGTGACATGGCAATACAGTCTCAATCACATCTAAGGTAGAATACGATAAAAGATAGATAGATATGAACGAAATGAATCCACAGAGATACAATCAGATAGAAGTCTAAGTGTCTAAGATAATACAAATCCAGATAACATCTCAAAATCCCAATACAGTAATCCATAGTGTAAATAAGTACAACTGAAAACTAATCTAACTAATGGTGTACCATCCATGCTAATGGATCCTGCTGGAGATCCAGTCCCAGCAATCTTCTAGGGTAGTCCCATGGTAAGTGGTACAGGGTTCCTCACCATCCTCTGTAAAAATTTCAACAGGTCCAGTCAGGACAGGAGCGAGCACAATACATCTCACGCAGATCATAACAGGTTAGAAAATATAAACATGCAAGAGAGTACGATACATGAAACTAAAGAAAGTACATGATGTAAATAGAGAGAGAACTGTAATAGAAATATCTACTATAAGTAGAGAGCTACCAGTGACTAGTGATTTAGAGTACAAAGTCGACATGTGAACGGCTGGATTTGTACATGAATATACTAAAGAGGCGCACATGGATATACTACTTTGAAATTGTTCACATGACTATTTATACTCCCCCATACCCTAATCAATACATAAGGATCCAGACAAGTTATGTTACGCACATGATTTTCACATGAAAGCCCATAAATGGGTGCACATTAAGTATACATGAGGGCTCATAAATGAGTGCACATGAAATTCATATGAAGGCCCATAAATGGGTGCACATGAAGTATACATGAGGGCTCATAAATGAGTGCACATGAAATTCACATGAAGGCCCATAAATGGGTGCACATGAAGTATACATGAGGGCTCATAAATGAGTGCACATAAAGTATAGGTTATACATGAAAAATATGACCGAACATAGAGCAAATGAGAGTACACGAGCATGCATGAACGAGCATGAAGCACATGAGAAACATGAATAACATGAGAGCGAGGAATACATGATGTACATAAAACGCACGACATGATGTATCTGATGCTCCCGAGGGGGATAACATCTCAATATAGGGATCCATATAGTACCAATCCGTGATAATATCGTGACAACATCAAATAAGGTAAACTAAACAGGAATATAATTCTAAGCAAGTTATGAAATGATCAAGAATGTACTCGCCTGGTATCCTGAATATCTGAAGAGAATATACTGTCCGAGTAGTGGTGTCTCCTATAGAACAGTACAAGTCACTACATGTCTAAAATAATAAAATAGACTGCTACAATGCATCTACATGATGTTTGGGGTCAATCTAGGCTAAAGTCAACCTTTAGTCAACTCTAGTCACTCTAACAGTCAAACTAGGTCAACACTAGTCTAGTTAGGTCAAACAGGGTCAACAAGGTCGAACAAGGTTAAACTAGTCTAGGTTGGTCTAACCTAGGCTTAACAAGTCAATCTAGGTCTCTTAACCAATTAGCCTAGCAAGCACACACCATTCAAGTCACACAAGTTTACATAACCCACCTCATGTGTATATATTCCATATGCCATAGGCTATTCCACCTAGGCCATGAGCCATATACACATATAGGCCATATAAGCCACAACCACACAAAGCTACTAAGAACAAGTATGTATATAGGTACATATATGTATAGGCACATACACAAGGGTTTAGCTAGGCTTGTATAGGCTATAGGCTAAATGGAGTCACACACATTTCACACACACACACACACATATATATATATATATATATATATATATATATATATATATATATATATATATATATATATATAATTTAATATAAGTGGCATACATATTTAAATATGTACATTACATATAGTTTATACATATATTTTACATATTCATCTAGCCAATTAGGGATATTATATATATGCATAATTAGAAGAGAAGGAAGGACAGTGTATACATATGTGTAGTGTGTGTATGAGTGTGTATGAGTGACACATGAGTGCGTGTGTATGGTACATAGGCTAGGGTGTAACCATGTGTGTGTGGGTGGATGTGTGTAAGGGAGAACAGGAAGAGTGTTCTCAGTTTTCAGATTTATCAATTCAAAAGTGTATGTATATGACAGTGTGCTATATGTGTGTACATGAATGTGTCAATGGGTGCATAGGGCATAGGGAAAACAGTTTTCAGATTTGAGTGATGTGTGTGTCAAGTAATGTGTGTGATTATGTAGTACATGTGCGGGTTTAGGTTAGTTAATTTATCAATGTGTATAGGAAATCAGTTTCCAGTTGAATTTAACAGTGTAATAGGCACAATGTGTGTATAAACTCAAGATGGTTCTCAGGAAAATGACAGTTGGGCATTTCCAGTTTAAGCAGTTAACAGCCCTAAAATAGTACAAACATCCATGAATCCCTTATCAACATGAACCTAACATGCATCATTCATATCCAGGAAATCAAAACGGCATATAAATCATGCATTGGGTTTTAAATTCATTCAAAAACAGGCTCATATAGGTGTTCACTGTACCGATTGAATGGCCAGTACAAAGCCTTAATTGAATACAAAATCAAGCAATCATCTATATGAATTAAAACCCTAACATTTACACCTATGTATCAGCATTGAACTTAGCTAAAAAACATTGAATTTAATATGTAAATTCGAAGTAACAACTACAAAACAGTGTATCTATATATAACTGATACCGTGCAATACAGTTTTCTGAAACATTGAAGAATTAGAACACAAAACCAATAATTCTTCACGAAATGAAACCTTAACTATAGCTAACATACATCAACTAATTAGCAAGTTAAACATTGAAATTTAACATGAAAAATTGAATCAAACTCAAAAAAACAGAGAATACTTCTCTGATGCGCAACCGTATCAGTAAATTAGGGAATTTGGGATTTGATTCATAAAAACAAGTTAATATTACGAATTGAAGGTTGGCAAGACAAGACACACACGTGCACGTGTCATAGAGTCATTTCGTGTCCAACCAAATCGACACAGACGTGTCCAAATAGTGCAACAAGGTGTATCAGTCTGCGCGTTCAGACTGGATCGTGCAGCCAGGTCGAGTCCAATAGGACACGACACGTCGCACGAGAGGTCACGCGCTCGTGTCTAGTGTTAGGGGTAATATAGGGCTAGAGGGACGCCCTGGTTCGTGTCCAAGTCGTGTCTGCACGTGTCAACTGATGCGTGTCAAGGAGCAAAAATTCGCGTGGGTGCAGCAGTGTAAGACCAGTACGTATGGATTCCGTGTCCGACACGACACGAGAGTCCATGAGACTCGAGGGGGGTCTTTCAGTGATGGCCCCCACCTCTATGTCGAAAATGGGGTGTCCACGTGGCGTGTGCAGCGAGCACAGGGGTGCGTGAGCAGGGGACAGTGTACGTACATCATGCAGCGAGTTCGTGTCCGATTTGGACACGGACACGGCTCGAAATGTGCTCAGAGCTTGGGATTCATGAATCACACACATAGGGCTAGAAATCTGTTCAAATAGAATTTTAAAATAAGAAGATTTTATTCATTCAAGCATTTCATCAAACACATGCACTCTAACACTGATGCGTGTCCGATACGGACACGAAATGGACACGACTCGACACAAACCTATGCTAGCAGCTAGGGGACTCCTAGGGCTATGCACTCATGCAAGAAAATTGAAATCTAATGGTGATTGTGAGGGTTTACCTATTGGTTGTTCTTCCACAAGAAAACCCAAAATGGGGATCCCTCCTTGCTAGCCCAA
This sequence comes from Iris pallida, assembly GCA_029216955.1. Taxonomy (NCBI): domain Eukaryota; kingdom Viridiplantae; phylum Streptophyta; class Magnoliopsida; order Asparagales; family Iridaceae; genus Iris; species Iris pallida. The sequence continues at coordinate 5,692,664 of JANAVB010013398.1, forward strand.
TGCCCCAAATTTAAACCTGAGATTTCTCTCCATGAATACAAAATAGGGCTAGGTCAGGATCATATGCAAAAGACTAGAGTGAAAAAGGATTTAAAATGAAGAATCTAGGGACTGGGGAAGAAATGACATTACCTCTTTCTTCAAAATGTGGAAACATTACAAAAGAGGTAAGAACATAGAGGAGATGACTTTATAGGGTTGGGAATGACCTAGTGGCTGGTCATAAAGGATAAAATTAGGGTTAGGGTTTCTAGTTAGTGGGCTTTGGGCTTTCTCTAGGCTAATCAAGTTCAACATTTCATAGGCCCATTTCAATAAATCAAGTCTCACTAACTAAAACTCCTATTTCGATCCTAACTAGATATTTTCTAGCCACAACTTAAGTTAACCATTCTAACTTAGCCCATGGGTTAAGTCTAAGGTTCTAGGTTAGGTCCATTCTAGGTTTAAGACTAACAAGACACCAAGCAATTATTAATTAATAATAAATTCACATACATTCCAATAAACTCTAATAAATTTTATTAAATTCAAATAAATTCAAAATGACCAAAATACCCTCAAGCTAAAAATGATAAATGAAATACCCTAATCACATAGCTAGGCTCTAGGTCAAGCTATCTCTAGGGTTACACTAGCAAAACACCAAAATTACAAGTCATGATTTTAAATAGTTTTAAAATATTAAAAATTACCAAAAATTATATTATTATTTAAATATCATAATTAAAAGATTAAAATTACAAAATTTTAAAATTACCCTCATTTAGAAAACTGGGTGTTACAACCAAGAGGTACCTAGAAAGGGTAAAGTCTCGGCTTCGCGAGCGATGTCACTGCGGTATAACACCGCAAGGAATCGAAAGGCTTCATGCTGGGTAGGTTGGAACTACAAAGAGGTTGTACCTCATGTTACAGTGGTATGACACCATGATGAGGTATAGCCTCGGCTTTGGGCCATGTCATAGCAGCGTAGCACTGCAAAGAAGTGAAAGGCTTCATGCCAAGACTCTTTAAAAGAACCCACCTAGTTTATGAAAAGATTATAGGTCGTCTCTTGAGAAAAATTTGTAAACACCCAATAACATACACCGAAACCAGGTGGGCACATGGCCTTTAATGTGCAGCCAGAAGTACAGTTGATGTCATTATATGAGTGGAAAGAATTATAGTTATGGTGCAGAATTCAAGACTTAGTCCATCTTATATCATGTTGTTATTTAACCATGCGGAAAAATTCAAATCAAAGCGACATCTATCCTAATGCATGATGGACAGTCACTATGGAAATGCTCAACCATATATTGCGATATGTGGGAGATTGTTGGTGTTTTGCCTTTTGGAACTAGAAAGATAGTCTCACATTGCTCACACCAAAAAGTGAGCATCTCAATATATAGCTTTGCTTGTGTTGAGATGTGCACATAGGTGTGGTAGGGTACATGGGTGTCATGTGGGGGTATTTTTCTAGTGGGAGAAATGATTAACTCCTCAATGAAGCATTTATGCTTAATTTTTGTCATTCTCATGGGATTATACCCTTAGAAGTCGGGCGCATGGTGTTGTATGCACTTTTGATGCGCTCGTATGCTCGTCTTATGCGCGAGTCGCATGCACTAGGTGCATGGGCTAGGCGCACGGGCGGACGCATAAGCGGCGGCATGCGCGGGCTATGCTCGCATGTGCTGTTGCATTGTTGCGGGGCTGCGCGCATGCAGGGCTGCGCTGAGCGGTTGCGCGCAGGCGCATGGGCTGATGTGTTGTTAGGCGCTATTGGCACATTATCAGGCTGATTGGAAGATTTGAGCAATTATGGAAAGATTGAGTCGATTATTCAGATCCATCTTTTGTGGGATTTGAATTTAATTCAATCAAATCTTTCCAATATTTGCTCATATCTTTTAGCAATCAGTTGGCAGCCAGGATTAGGGTTAGGTCTTCCACCTATAAATACTCTCTTTGTGTCTCCTTTGAAGACTTACTCCGAAATTAAGAGATGAAGAAAGTTGTATGGCCGCTGCCTTCATAGTCCAGAGGAGTTCGACAAGTTCGTACCGGAGGTGACGGTGAGCATTCCAGAAATTTCTTCAGAACTTGCTGGTTTCTAGAAGCATATCGCGGTATATGAATCGTGTTTTGAGCAACGGTTTTTCATCTCCCGAGCAGAGTAGTTTTCTTCCTTCTTCTTCTTCACCGAGTAGCCGTTGAAAATTAGAGAGCAAACTTGTTTGCAGGAAGTCTCCGAAATCATACATTCTCAGAACTGAGAGCAAATTTATTTGCATGAATTCTTTGCTTCTGACCGTTGCTAGAACAGAATAGAGAACAAATTTATTTGCAGGAAGTCTGCTTCTGACTGTTGCTAGAACAGAATAGAGAACAAATTTATTTGCAAAAAGTCTCTATTTTCTGATCGTTCTTCCATCTAGATCTGTTTCGAAATAACAAACACAAACTTAAATGACACTTTAAATAATTAAAAATATACTTATAATAAACTTCTGACTGATTGCATTTCTCTTCTCCATTTCCGCACAAATACACATATATACACAATGTATGGATGGACCCTTCAGGTAGCAAGTTATGATGGCTGAAGGGACCAAATGATGAATTACTTGGTGTCGCTATGTACAAGGCAAACACATACATTACACGTTATAACTCAGGCTGGCTCATCCTCGTCATCTGTGTCAAGCTCCAGACCTTCTGCAGCTAAGAGCTGGGTGATGACTTTTTTCCTTTCTTCATCAGCCTTTCGCCGCATCAAGTCCCTCTTTTTCAGGACAAGTGTATGTCTTTTCAGGGTAGTAGAGAAATTCTCCATGGATGCCTTCTTCTCCCGGGCCAATATCTTCCTTTCTTCGTCAGGGTCAATCTGCAAAGAAACCAAGTAATAAGGATTCTCTCTATTCGCAACTCATAAATACTCCTACCAAAAGTAACCAAGATAATTAGAACAGCAGATTGTTGCACGCATTTTATGTGCCGTGGTCGAGTTTTATGAGTGAAAAGCATGAAAGATCAAAAAACCGCTGGTAGAGTGCAATGGACAAGAAATTTGGTTATGGTACGGATTGGAGCTCAGCTGATTACCATTTCCATCCCATGCATGTCTCCACTACTACAGTTAACTAAATCCTTCACTATTGAACTACTTATGAATATATAAACTCATATAAATTGATAGCCTATGGCTCTGCTTCCTTTTTTGTACTCAGTTTTAGTTACAGACATGACCTTTGTGGATACTCCACTTTGCATCCACTTGCATAAAAATCTATAATCAGACGTTTGAATTCTCTCAAGCATTCTACTTTTCTGTTTTAAATGTGATATTTATTTTAATTTCTAAAATCTCTTTATCCTTTCTGCTGAGCTTTTTAAGTTTTCGATATTTAAACGTATTTTAATTGGATTTGCTAAGACAAATGATTCAAAACTTGGAAGCTTAAACCAATTTGTTAGCATGGCATCACATTTCAGGAGATAAAACTGGATTGCCTGAAGAGATGTTTCTGTTTCATCCTTTTTACCTTTTTTTCAAATTTATTTTTATCAAGATTTATAGAAATATAGATGCAAATTGTATTAAAGAAACATTTGCTAAATTGCATGCAATACATCTAGAACAAACACCAATAAATCATATAATTTTTCACCACTTCTATACTTCCAGCTCCTAGAGATGGGCACCTAATCATGGTCCTTAAAGTCTCCTTGTCGAAAGCTTCACCACAAATCCTAAATAAGTAAATAACATGCATGTGCCTTTGTTAGGACATTTTGCCATTGGGCTTAATCATCTTCACTAAACAATATAGCACATGCTGTTGGGGCATTTGAATTCTTGACATGTAGAGAATTCTCTACATGCTTAGTGAAGTTTTAGTCCCACGTCGAAATGCATCATGTGGTATCTCAACATATAGGCTTCTATGTATTGTTGGGATGTGCACATGAGTAGTGACCCAAAGGTGGGAACCATGTGGGTGATTTTACTAAGAGGTAAGAATAAGGCTCCATGGTAAGCTTCTAGCTTTTTGCTCTTGAAAATTTATTTCCATTGGAGCTAAGCCCCATAGGGGCTTAGCGACTCGGACTCACGCTCGGGCTCAAGGCTCATGAGGCATAATGTGGCGTTTTGTTGGCGCACTTAGCACGTCAGCATCGTCGCTAGGCGCATAGTGCGCTCGTTGCGCGAGCCACTTGCGCGACCACGTTACGCGGCCCGTTACGCGAGCCCAATTACGTCGGCCCAGTTACACAGCCCAGTACGCGCAGTGTGCGTAGTGTGCAGCGTGCGTAGAGTGCGCAGTGTACGCAGCGTACGCAGTGTGCGTAGTGTGCGCAGGTTGCGTAAAATGGCTGTGTGCGTAAAGTACAAATCACGCTAATTACGCGAGTGGCGCAACTTGCGGCAGAACGTGTCTTTGCATGTTCTGAACGATTGCTCCATGTTCGGGGTGGTTATTACCACGTCCCTAACATTGTGCTAACCGGACAGTTATTGCAGGGGCCTATATAAGGTCTCCTCCTTCTCTCTCGCAGTAGGGAACTAATACACAAGTAGTAGACAGAAAGTTTACAAGTGTTTAGAAGCTGTGCGAGAGAAGAGAGGTATTGTACCAGCGTTGAGTTTTGCACGGGAGTTCGTGTTCATCCGAGAAGTCAGAAGAGCAAGAGTGTTCCAAGTTCTCCGACGAACTTGCTGGTTCCTGGAAGCTATTCGTGTGGGGCGAATAAAGCTTTGAGCAATGGTGATCATTCACCCCGGCAGGAGTTTTTCCATCTTTCGCCTGTCATCTTCTTCGTTTATCAGAATTTTATTAGCGCACCTTCGGTGAAGTGTTTGCGTTGGTAGAAATCTGTGCACCTTCTGTGAAGTGTTGCAATCTTCGTTTATCAGAATTCTATTAGCGCACCTTCGGTGAAGTGTTCGCGTTGGTAGAAATCTGTGCACCTTCTGTGAAGTGTTGCATTAGTGGAATTTCTGTTACGTACCTTCTGTGAAGTTACGTAATAACGATTGTTTTTACAATTGTTACGAATTCTCAGTTTTCCATCGAAAAATTGCCCCGGCACTAACAATCTCAAAGCTTTATCGCTACGATGGAAAATGTTAATATTTCACTCTTCAATTCTGACTTTTGTAAGTTAGAAAAGTTTGATGGAGAACATTACCAAGTCTGGAAGATGAAGGTTTATCTCACCCTTCAACTCAAAGACGTAGATCACGTGCTTCTGGAGGAAGAACCTATTGTTCCAGATGTTGGGTCTGCTGCCGCAATCACCGCGGCTACTAAACTTCAAGCAAAATGAGAAGGAAAAATAGTATTTGCAGGTTGCTTATCCTGAATGCTATGGAAGATTCCCTTGCAGAATCCTATTCTAAGAAGGCTATCGCTAGACATATGGGAGTCTCTAGAAAAACTCTACGAAGAAGACAAGAACCGCAGTAAAATCTTTGTGGTTGAAAGATATCACAAGTGGTTCTTTGAGGACGAATTGTCTATGCTGCAGCAGGTGAAGGAGTTCCTGAAACTGCGACAGAAGCTGGAAGACGAGGCGATGCCGCTCCCCGACAAGTTTGTTGTTGGAGGGATTGTCTCAAAGCTCCCCGCTAGGTGGAGCAAGTTCTATGCAAACATGCATAGGAAGAAGCTGGAGATCACCCTTGAAGATCTCCTGCAGGAAATCTATGTTGAGGACCAGATCGAGCTCAACTGAAGGAAGACGCACTGTCCAAGCAATTAGCTAACGC